>OY728156.1:87103139-87703139 GCA_963277665.1 Viscum album | reverse complement strand
TCCATGTGTAAACCATTATATGTTACAATTTATAGCTTTAATTAGGTTATAGTATTCTTTATAACTAGTAATAATATTTATATGAAATCAATTCCTTATATTGGAATCATTTCACCTCTAATATTGCATTATATATACAGATTATATTATATAATACCATCAAATAGTTGAGCCATTTTTTATTTAGTTCACATTTCACCCTCATAAGATTACTAGTCTCTATTGTTTCAAATAATTTTTAGAAAATCATTTCTTCCATCATGGATGGCTCACACTACATAACAATATTTCGTATTTATTCCTATTATTTCCATTAGAGTTCCCCATTATCCATTTTCATAATGTTGTTCATGATGAAATCAAATTATTATATTTGTTTTCTGACTCGAATATATTCTCAAAGTTGTTTCAACAATTATAAAAAATTTAGTTTCTAGTAGATGGAAATCTGGTGATACTGATGTTAGTTTTTCTTCTATCAGAGTTCTCCTCATTTTTCATCAGTTAGTATGAATTCTAGAAAATCAAATTTTGGTTGAAATTTTAATATATTTGTTTTTTCATATTTTATAACCATTTTTTAAAATTTATTGTGTAATCAACTAGAAAAAAAATATGTGACTTGTTCACCTATTTTCTTTATCTTTTGATTACTCCATGTTCTGATCCTTCCAAATTATTTTATCATATATGGAATTTTGATGATATTATGTTGGGCATCAATCTATAATTAGTAGCCAAAATATTTCTTTTCGTATATTTTTTGAAAATATGTGTTGTACTTTTCCCCCATGTTATCTACGAACCTAGAATCAATATGATGATCACACATGAAACTGATGAATTTGAGGGGTGTATAACTAAAATCTTATCTGTACACTATTCTCCCTATAATATGATTCATATTTTTGGGGAAATATTCCTATAAACCATGTATATTTCATTGTTTACTAATTTAGTCCAGATATTATTTGGAATAATAGAGTCCATACATAATCATTTGGAACTCTCTATAAAAATTTGATTCATTCTCTATAGAACATTAATCTATTTTAGTGTTTCAGAAAAAATTCATTCATTAGTTACCCATTTATTTTAAATGATATTTTGAAATTATCCACTATTGGGTTCATAAAAATAATAATATATATGGAGCATAAATTTACAACCACATTCAAATTGAAAAATATATTTCCTATAAAAATAGAAATAAAAAATATATTTAGTTTTATGAAAATAAATTTAAAACCACTACATGGATTCCACAATAAATGTGAAAAATATCATGATCCCAAATGATATTGAACTGATGTGGTATCCAAAACAACATAGTTAACAATCTCCAGCTTCTAGGATTTTTGCCTGAAACCATTCTGATTCAATGAAACCATCTTTTAAATTTTATACACCCAACTCTCATAGCATTTGATAGTCATGGGATTGATCTTTAGAATACCATTCCCATTTATAATAATAATCACAGTCTCAATGATTTTACCAATCATATAATTCAAGGAATTTTAATTTTAATAGAATAAAATTTCTACAATTTCACTCTAATCTAAAAATCAATTCAGATATGGGGTTCTATCCTTTACTCATGACATATCTAGGGATCCTTGAGTATCTTTTCAGACTCCATTGTAGAATTTATTTTGTAAACCTTCAAAATCAGAAAATCCATTAACAATAAGATTCCTCTAGATACATGGTATGTGTCTTCATCCTTTCAGGAAAATAATACCCCCATTATATGTCAGAAAATTTATATCTCCCCTTAAAAATAATTTCAATGATTCAATGTCTAGAATTTTAACTTTTCCAAATCATCCAAATATGTATATTTTGAGTAATATAAGACTAGATACTAATTAAAATAATTCAAAATATTCAACAATCCATTAATCCAAAAAATAATGAATATATTGTAGTATATATCTATCGCATTCGATTGTGTTTAAATATTTTTAACATATAGAAGAAGTTTTTTAGTTTTATATATTTTAATGTTTTTTGTTCCTATAAAAATTTCCTATGTTACCAAAATACTAGTAGGTAATCTATAGACCTATCAATTGTACTTATCACGAAGCAACCCAACTCAACCTCGAACTAGTCATCTGAGATAGTCGGTCAGAAGGCCTGATAAGCATTCCCAATCATTATGGGCATGTAATATGTGAAGAGAATGAATAAAAAAATCATTAAGAATGATTTATCCCAAGAAAGTAGGATATAAAACTGATTATAAATTGAAAAAACAAATAAATACTAGTAGTGAAAATAAAAAAACTACATATTCTTCCATGTGACCATATGGGTCACCATTGACCAATAACCAATATCACCCGATGATTACCGAGACCGAGCTTGAAGCATGACCCATGATAAAAACAAAAATATAACTATAGAAAAGTGTATTAAAACACATTAGGAATTCCTAAAATATCTATTCTCATTTAAATTTAAATTAAATAAATTAAACATCAATTTTTTGTATGAAATATAAAATATAAAAATTGTTTTTTCAAGCATTTTCTCTTTAAAGAAAATCAAGGACCATTTTTTTAATAACAGTTTCATTTCCAAGAAATATGCCGTAGAATTTAATAAGAATTTAGGGAGATCAAAATGATTTATTTTCTAATAAAAGGTGAAACCTAATGTGTAAATTTTTTCAATATATTTTACATATTCATTTAAAATCCAAACATCTATTTTTTGCAAGGAGGGGCATAACAAAATGAGGAAAATGAAAAGTCACACAAAATGGCATTGTAAAAAAGAACTTAAGAGTTAAAGAACAAACAGAAAACCTTAATCATCCTCCATAAATAACTAATTACCAAATAACCTAGGAGAAATTGGAACTTAGTGCGTAATCATGAACACACTAAAACATGGCTTATCATGTAGACATACCTCACCCGATGACGTCAATTCTCCCAAAATGATCAGTCTTACACTACATGGACATACTATGAGGCACAATACCAATTTATATCACGGACCACAATATTTTCTAATAAACAATGCCTCATCTTAACAAGTGAACTAAAAATTCTTGAAAAATCTGAAAGCTATGCCAGGTTCCCATGTTTTTTCTAAAGAGACGGGTTTGGAAAAAAAATAAACTTGAAACTAGCCATGAGTATATAAATATATATAGTCCATGCACAGAGAGATTAAGAAACCCTCAAATCAATCAATAAGGAAATCAATTTCCTATCAACAATTAGCTCACAAGGGAGTCACATACCGTGGACCTCCTTAAGCATTCAACACAACCATGATAAAAGGATCATTCATGGAGAGTTTTCAAAATAGGACTAACATATGAAAGTTCCAAATGGGGATCATGTAATATATGAGTAATAAAACATTTAAAAAGTACCAAAACACCATATATAGATCTATTGTAAAAAAACACTATTTAGAATCCACAAACCATTTATAAAAGCTAACTGCTAATTCTAACAAACACATTGTGTGTGAAGATAAATAAAAAATATTTCATGTCTTTCTATACACATTTCACATCAAAAAATTTCTATAAAAATCATACATGACTATTTAGAAATAAAAAGGATGATAAGAAATAAATAATCTAATTTTTCTTAATGTATAGTCTAAATTCAATGGGAACCCTACCACATAATCATTGTCTACTTCTTTAAACAACAGAAATGCAAACCAACTATTTATGACTACACACAAATGATATATATATATATATATCACTAAATAAATTTAAAATATTCCACATGTTGTGAGGAAGTTTATCAGAAGTGGGAAAATATAAATTTTCCTTACCATGCTAATGTGAGAATGTCACCCTCATGAATGCATGTCCAAAGTTCCTTAAACAAAAAATACAAAATAAAAATAAAAATATAAAAATCCTACCCCCCAATTAATATTGAACCAAATATAAGAACTAATAAAATTTATATGAAATTTAATAAAAAAAATTTGTATTCAAAATTCATGTAAATCACCATCCTTAATGGGAACAAGGAACTATAAACATTAATAAGCATGAAGGAAAAAACAAAAGAAAAAATATAATAGGGTTCAACCTCAGAGCACACACCACACAAAAGAGAAGGGAAACCAAAAACAAGTGTGATTATAAGTTAGAGGAGGATAAGTGAGACTCAACAGATAAGACATCCCCAAAAATAGGGAGGAGAAATAAACAAGAACAGAGTCCAAAATGTTGGATGATAGGGCACCGAGAGGGGGTTACTCATGCGGCCATGAGAGGGGGAGAAGAGGATGTTCATAGAGAGGGGATGAAACCCCCATTTGAGGGTTTAAAAAATAACATAATAATAATAATAATTAAATTAATACTAATTTTCATAATAAATAAATAAATAAATATTATTGCTAAAAAAATTCCAAATTATCAATTTATTTATATTTTATTTAATTTTTAAAATTTAAAATTTTATTATTATTTTTTTTGAACACTGAGGAGACAAAAAGAGTTTTCTACATGGTTTTCCCGGCTTTGAACTAGGCATACACACCCTATTAGAGAAGAGGGACCCTCACACATGTTAGACTCACGGTTTACAAAACTGTGTGCCAACCTTGAAAATCGTCTATATCATTTTACAAATCCATTTCTCACACTTTTCGAATGATGTCCACTAAGATTGAGAATGTTGTGAACCAATAAGAGAAGGGAACCTTATCACTACTATGAAATACATTGAAAAATATAAAATATGCTCAAGTTTAATACATGAAACAAACATCTGAAGACTCTGAAAATCAAAAATGTTTATCAGGAACCTAACTCAAATATTGACCCAAAGATAAAACACCATGTAAAAGACGAAAGTGTAAAGAATCCAAGGATGCTGTGTAACAATTATCCTCACCACAAATATTTTCCAACACTAAAAAGTCACATATTCAGATGATGAATGAAAACTGATACTGAAACTAGATGAGGTCAAACAAAAACATGATCCACATTGTGGCCTTTTAACTCCACATGGCACACCCGGCTAGCTCCAAAGAGAAGCACATCAGGAGAAGACATGGGTAAAATAAGATGGTTCTCCCCACCACAAGATCCCAACTAACATGACCAACCTTCAAACTCCTATCATTGGACTACTCTAGAATAACCATCATTGAATCTACTAGCATAGGCCAACTCTAAAATATCTAACATGAACCAAAGGGGGAACCCGTAACATGGACCAATCCCTATCACAAGGGGGCCCTGATGAAAAACCCAAAATAGAGTATCGATTCATTCCATGATTCACAACCTCTATAAGATTAAAACACATCCAAAATGTGGATAATTAAACTATAACCTAAATCAGTATAAAAAGTGGAAACAAACAAAGACAAATGATTATAGAATCTCATTCAAAATGAAACAACCATTGGAGTTATAGGAAAACAAAAACAACAATCCCACTTAAAATAAAACAAGTGCTTTCAAAAACATTGATTGATACAATGAGAAAATTATTCCGATATTACTTATACAAGAAAAAGAAACTTTAAATAAGTAGATTCTATAATAGAAGAACATAAACTATCCCCATTCCATAACTGGAGACAAAAGATTTTCCAAGGAAACCGCACACAACAATTTATAACTGTATAAAAAGATTCACTCTGAGAAATATAGTTGGATCCCTGATGTCTTATATCACCTTATAAACAACAATTTGGAGTTGATGATATTCAACTAAAAGATATTCTTTCGGTATATTGTCTTATATAAACCCTTCATATGTCACAAGAAACCATTCTCACTAGAAAATATGTTTTAAAGGAACTATTAATGAGACACTCTTGTGTATTTTAGAAAATGAAGGTGAGAGACCGAGTACGAAGACATGGGTGTGGTCCTATATCGATAATGGATCTGCCTCCACCCTTTAATTCAACGTCCGGATGGGGTCATCAATGGGAATACTCCATGAAACTATGTAACACCTCAAGATTTTATTCTTTTAATTTCATTGATGTCTTCTATTGTACACTACACCAAGAGTAGGTTGTTCTATACACACCACCATATTATCTTGCAGTATACGCAACACTATTCTTGGCTAGTGTTACACACAATTTCAATTTCATTTTTTGGGAATTATTCTACGCAACATTAAGTATATATTTTGATTATTGTATAAATGAAATAATTTTTGACTATGTTATATGCAACACCAAAGGGAGCTTGCACTACACATAGCACTGACTTGGCTTAAATTACATGAAATAGTGACCTTCTTCGATAGCGTGTGTAGTACGCAATACCGAGTTTCACTAAACGATATATTATTAAAATATTATTATGAACTAGCCAAGGTGGATGATAATATCGAAGAACTTTTCAAGAAAACCTGAAAGCAAAGGCCAACGATCTTCAATGGAGTCTCTACAGAGTTAAGGTTTCAAAAAGTCATAAATTGATGTTCAAAGAGTTTGTCAGTACTTATCAAGTAGGGTGACTTCATTTTGTTGAAACTGGATGGTTTCCCACTTTTTTCCTTAAAAGTGCTTTAATAAAAATATTATATGTTGGTTAGTTGGTTATTATGAACTAGCCATTATGAATATTAATACCCACATTTTGAAATATTATAAACTTTATTGTTTAAAATGGACTTCATTTTTGGATTCGCAATATCGAAGTTTTCCTTGGGTGAATTTTTTGTATTTTTTTGGACAACATTCAATTTTTTTGATGAATAGTGAAACCACTAGGTTACTATTTAAAAACCGGATTTTTATTTAAATAATTTTTTATTTTATTAAAATTTATTTTAGGTAAAAATATATACATAATTCTTAAATAAGTTCAATTTAATTCGTTGGAGTCATTTTATAATAATATAGATATATAAAAATTTTATTAAAATTTTTACCGTCTTTTACCAACCTCCTAGGAGCATTTTCAATTGAACATAAAATGTAATTTTACCGCTTCTGTGAGTTGAATTTCGAAAATCCAAGAGACACGGTTAATATCAAGGAACAAAATGTTGTACAATAAGATAAAAATAATTTTTGGTGAATGTTACCTTTTTACTTTTATTTACCACGATTAAAAGTATATAGGGAAATTATGGGTAAAAATGATACTAGTATTACCCTAAAAAATGTCTTAATTCTATTTTATAAGTTTAATTTTACCAAAAACAACATAAAAAATTTAATATTACCCTTTAGGTACACTTGGATTAGATTTGGACATCTATTATTATTTTATTTTAAGAAGAGTTAAAATAGTTAAAAGATATGTTTAATAACTAAAACATTTTTAATATACGGTTATAAATAAGATAAATTCTTCTAAAAATATTCCTTAGAAAAATAATAAGATTTCCTAAATAATTGTATTTTATTTATAATTTTAAGACATTAAATAATTTAATTTATTAATGACAAAATGATGATGTAGTAATTACTTTATTAATTAAATATGAACATAATTGATGTTATAAATACCCAAATAAATGTACATTGAGAATTTTTATGAATTAAAATAATTTTTTAAGTTAACATGACATGTCAGTATTGATTAAATTAACTTTTTTTGAACTAGTCATTCTGTTATGATTTTCACAAAAATCAATTACCAAATAGTATCAAAATTGACATAAAATAGTTTTTAAAACAAATAATATTTTATTACTTGTTATTATATTCTTAAAAATATAATGTTTAGACAAATGAATTTTATGAGGTTATATATATTAATAACTAACCAAGTGGAGTTATTTGGACTTTTTATGGTAATTTTATTAACCATATAGTGTAAGAAAACAAGAAGACACAGTAAAAGTAAAATTATTTAACGTAGAATTAAATCTAAATGATAAGGTCAAATAGTACCCAAAACTTGTCTAAAACCTATTGGATGATAGAATTTAGACTCATCCATACTTTAGCTTCGAAATAAATCAATTTGGAGCTAATATAAACCGAATATGACTTTATTATAAAATAATATTTTAAGTTTTTTGTAATGTGCCCCTCTCCTCCCTTATAAAAGGGAACCTCCTACCTCTTCTCTTTACAAAATTTTGAGCCTTCAAGCTCAGAAAACCCCTTTCAATTTTCCTTATAATATTCTCTAGAAACATTATAGAGGTTCTGATCTCCTAAAAAGACCAACTATAGTACATTAAAAGGGAGCCTAAAAGAGGTACATCGAAGAAGGGGTAATCTTTTCTACCGAATCTTTCAAGTTTCTTTCTAATTCAAATTCTTCTTATTTATTTTTTTCATTATAAAGTAATAACATAAGTATCACTAATATACTGATATTATATTATAAATATTAAACAACCCCATTTCACCTTCTATCCATCCTACGGAAAATTAAATCACCGCGCGTGCTTACGTACAGAATACCGTCTCCACGCTGTAGTGTAATCTGTTTTTCCACTACCACCTTACTTGGATGGGTATAATGGTGTAAAGAATAACTATACATGGTTATTATAGAATCATACTGATTCTAAGATATTAAATCATCCACTCCAATTCCATTCAATAATTATGGTAATTATATCATCGCTCGTGTGTACGTACGGATTACCGTCTCCCTGACGCGATGAGATTCATTCTCCATGTTAACCATTCAAGAATGATTATAAATTATCTATAATGAATAATAATAATAGAATATATGAAATAATAATGATACTGTATTTCTGTATATATATATCATCTAATTACTTCCATTCAAGTCAATAAAGAAAGGGAAACAACGTTCATGCATACGTACAGCCGACCGTCTCCATGAACGATGCATTTAATTTCATTCATATATCTAATATATATTTATATAATGAATATATATGATATATAAATCATGATTTACATTCTAGATGTATTTAAATCTTGATATAAGTAATAATAATATCAATAAAAACAAGTCCAAACATGTACGATAAATAAAACGATTTTACCCAAAACGATGCTTGAACATTGAATTTACAGAAGAACGGGTAATATAAAGTAATAAGTGAACCTTATATGATATTAAAACAATGAATATGATTCTGTAATAAGTAAATGACATTATTTAAATCATTATACATGAGTTCTTGATACGTACGAAGCATATCGTACCTAAGGTAATGGATAATTTTTCAAATCTTATTTTTATTCGAGATTGCGTATACGTAAGTATTTACTTGGGTTATAATTATCATCCATGCACATGTTTACTAAAATAATTTTCATGTATTTTTAAAGTAATTTTTACCCATTTTTTACTTTTACCACATGTTTTTGAAGGAATATTTCTTTTGTTTACCATAGGTGGAACTTTTTGACATTTTTGGAAAAAGTACGAGGAGAATGTTTTTTTTAAATTATACGGCTTGAATGGATTTTTACAGTTTCAAAAGGCCATATTTTCATGAAACATCCTCTACAATATTTCATGACTATTTTCGACAAAATACTTTTATTTTAATATTGAATGACATTTTTTTGATAGAAGATGATTTTGAAGAAGAAATGATATTTTTCTCAAGAATTTATTTCAAATGTTTTATCAAAACTATTTTTCCATCTAAGATGACATTATTATATATGTTTATGTTTCAAGTATAATACATATATTATCTACATGGTTTTATTTTTTTATGATGAAATTATATCCACTTTTTTATATGTATTATGTTATGATGGGATGATGTTTATGAAACCCATTTCATTCGTTCGGTTATTATGAATGATGTATGTTTATTTTCTGGAAAAAGTAATAATTATTTCATTATGAGATGGTTGAGGCCTATATCTACCTACTATGCATTTGGAAAATATTTATATCTCATGAGATAGACAAGGCTGGAACGATTAGTAAATACAGTTCCATTATACAGGACTGGAACGAGGAGTGAACTCGATTCAGAAAGGGTCTTTATCAACTAAGATGTTCTTGGCCGCATTGCTTGGGCTACTATGGAAATCATATCATGTGCTTAATGTTTTTCCAAAATTAAATGTTTTATTTCTCATTCCATTTTACCATGATTGATGTTCCTTTATAATATATGCCATACATACTTCCAAGATTTATGTCTTTGCTTAATATTTTTATGCTTATATTTTCTATTCATGTTTTTTTCTTGCATTCAAATGTTTATGGATTGTTTTATGTTCTCTATGTTTTCCCTTACCGAGCATTTGAGATCACCCTTTGTATGTTTTGTTTTCCCCAGGATATAAAGAAAGGTTTTAGGTAAGAAAACAAAAGGGGGGGATCTTTATTGGACACGTTGAAAATAATTCACCATGATTAGAAGATTGTGTTCTGAGTTTCCAAATACACTAAACTATTACGGTCCTTGAGTGTTGGTTTTTTGTTATGTATTAATTATTCAATAAAAGTAATGTAATGCCCATGTACTTCAAGATTGGGTCTCTAGATTTGGTATCAGAGGAAAGGTTTCGTTAACCTTTGGAAACTAGGATCTGAAAAACTTTACTGAGATCCCTAGAGATATTTTTATGGTATGTCTGGAGATGTCCCTAAGGTTAAGTATAAGTATAGGTTATAGTCCTATAATTATGATAACGATATTAGAATTAAAACTAAGATGTTAGATATTTAAGGTAATTGTAATGCCCCGACCCTAGTTGCCTAGAGTCGGTGCATTATTACATAACATTGGCATGATCACAAGAAAGATCAAATCTCGAAAGACCGATTGGTTTAGTAGCCTTGGAAACACTAGATATATTCATAAGTTTTACATTACATCATAAAATGAAAAACTACTACAACAACATAATGTTTCCACAGTCCACACTATAATCCCCTCATAATATCCCTGCGGGTCATTCATAACTTACATCTTCACCTCCTGGGAAAAATAAAACATAGAAAAGGGGTGAGCTTAAATGCCCATTAAGGATAACAATATAGCGGAAACTTTCATCAATAAGAATAAACATTTAAGGCAATGTATAACTAAAACAAAAGCCTTTTAAACATGAACTTTCAACGTGGTATGGCATAAATAAAATGAAATAATGCCATTTACTTATTCACATGGATATTCTACTAATCGAATAATCACATGAAAAAATCAATAACCACTTTCATAATGTTGGAATGCATAATGCCAGACTATCATAACCACATAGCCAAGGCCTCGTGCCAAGACTACAAATAAGATTTTGTCAAGGCCTTGTGCCAAGACACTAGTTTGTCTCATGAGACCTACCGATGCATCGAGGAGCTATAGCGGGCTCCACCCGTCACATATTAAGTCCAATGCATTCCCATATGAAAAGGTTTAAACATAACATAAACATTCGTATTAAAACTAGCATACGAAATGTCAATACATTCACCATAAACTATGAATGGTATAAAAATAGCACATCCACAGTCAAACATATCACAAAACCTTCAATACAATATAGAAGTTTTGTATAATAATAAACCAACTTCAAATAAGCGTAAAATCCATAAAAGGATGTTGACATAGATGAAATCAAAACTATTTGAGAGAAATATCTCTTTTTTTTTAAATCATTTAAAAGTCACACATTTATAAAGGAAGTAATTAAAAAGAGAATTTTAAATCAAAGTGTCCCATACCACTTTGAAACTTTTGAAAGGAATTAACATTTTAAAAAAACATTCATGTCCATATAAATAAATCCTTAAAAACCATTTTGAAGACATGGACATTAATTAAAAATATTTAGAAAGATAAATCTTTAAAACATTTAAAATTCGGATTTTGATAAAGAGTACCCTTCCAAAATTCTTAAAATATTCATTTTGAAATAATTTAAAAGTCACATAATTATAAAATAAAACATTTACTTTGAAAATATCCTTGTAATATTGTAAGGGAAGCTTTTAAAATTTTATAACGGTGGTAAATAGCCGCAGCCGCCGTATATGTTAAAAGAACATTCTTACCTTAATTTTGTCGAAAAGGTTAAAAGGGACCTTGTTTTGAAAACAACGGAAATATTCCTTTATAAACCACTTATAAAAGTCAAAAAGGGTATAAATGACTTTAACTCATATTCTAGTAAATAGTAAAAATGTTTTGAAATACATTTTTATGAAACATGGATGTGGATGATAAAGAGATCCCAATAGATTATTACGTATAAACAATCTCGGATAATGAAGAGATTATGAAATAACCCTTACCTTGTACTTTTCCTTGGTTGGGGTAGGTTAACCTCCTGTATAATGGTGAAATAATTGTTATTAAATTATACAAGAATCATATACATTAATATGATATCATATATGATCTTTTAATATTGATTTGATAATAATATCTTAGTATTATCATTATATCGGGTGTTAACTTACTTGTTTTCTTTTATATGTTTTCTTACATAAGAAATGTTTGTAAAGTATAGGTTGTATATTATTCATATCCAGAATGATATCAAGTCCTTAAACATCATTTTTAAATCATCAAATGATAATTATACTTGAATGGATACGATGGAGAATGAATCTCATCACGTTTGTGGAGACGGTAGTCCGTACGTACGCACGAGCGACAATATCATTCTTTTGATATTAAAATAATATATAAATGGATGGTATATCATATATACAGAATCATTAACATGTTATATTTATTATTTACATGAGTTACACATCATTATTATACCCATCCAAATAATAATATATTGAATAACAATTACACCACGACGTGGAGACGGTAAGCCGTACGTACGCACGTATGGTGACATGTTATTCAAAGGGTGGATAGAATACTGAATATGGTTGTACCATATTTATAATAACATAACAGTATATGTAAGATACTGGAGTTATTATTTTAGAATGGTAAGAACAAAGAAAGATGAAGTGGAAAAAGAAAGGAACTTAGAAAAGGGTGGGGAAATCATTACCTCTTCTTCGGGTTCTTCCTTTTGATTTGATCAAAAGGGCTCCATATGTTGGCTTTATGATCAAAATAAGGCCTCTAGGTTGTATTGAGGGATGTTGGGAGAGTATTTGGGCAGAGTTTGGCCGAACCAAAAGGCTTTTATGGTGTGAAGAAATGAGAAGGAGGAGTGCCCTTTTATAAGAGGGGTGAGGGGTACCTTTGGAAAAGCTAGAAATATTAATTTATAATAAATTCATATTCGGTTTCCAATGGCTCCAAAGTTTACTATTCAAAGGCTAAGGTGGGGATAGGTCGAAAACCAGTAAACCAATAGAATTTAGACAGGTTTGGGTACTTATATTAACCTTATCTTTAAGTATTAACTCTAAGTTAATTAGTTTCACTTTTACAATGTCTCTTTGTATTTTTATATAATATGGTTAATAAACTTACTATATACATCCAAGAGACCCCCAAGTGGTACATTAATGATGAAACTATCATGATATAAGTCTCTTGGCCGAACCTTAGATTTTTTAGGAATTTAATATCAATTAATAATATAATATTGTTTTAAGAACTCTTTTATGTCAATTTTGACACTATTCAATAGTTGATTTTTGTGAAACTCATAACAGATTGATTACATCAAACAAAGTAAATTAAATCAATACTAATATATCATATTATCCTAGAAAATTGGTTTAATTCATTAAAAGTTTCATATTATATTTATTTGGGTATTTATAATATCAATTATTTTAATTTTTCACTATTATAGTAATTACTGCATCATCATTGTGTCATATATAAAATACATTATTTAATGTCTAAAAATTATAAATAAAATATAATTATGTAGGAAATCATTTTAGCTTTATAATTAATATTTATAATCTAAAATCCAACATGTATAACCCTATGTAACAATTGTTGTTCTAAAAGATATATGCTTGTGTCATTTTTGTATTCATTTTAACTAAATTAAAATAAAGTGTCATTATCACTTACAAGTGGATCCATGGGGTCCCAAAATAGACCCAAAGATTCCCATGGTCGACCATGTATCAACCAATAGGGTTAAGACACGTTTTAGGGTAATTTAGTATTATTATAATATTATTTTTTTAACCCTTATTTACCGGATTTACCCTTAACCATGGTAAATAAAATATTTACCGCAGTAATTATTCAAAATGTCTAAAAATAAAAGTTACCTATTTACAAAATTTGAACATCCTGATTCCAAATATGGAATCCATTTTCCTAAATTCAAAACACAGAAGTAGCAGAAATTAATTTAAAATTAATTCCCGCTGTCAAAACAAAAAGCATGTTTTTAAGAGATAATAACTATCAAAAGATTGACACTTGTTTATGTTCGGTTTAATTGTAAAATTATGTCCAATGACCAACATTATATTAAATGGTAAAAATATATTCTAAATATACTTTAAAACCACTCAAATTCATAATTTATCACTATTAATTATTTTGATTAAAAAAGTTGTTTTTAATTAAAATTTAGTAATTTTCACTATTCATCAAAATATGAAAGTTATCCGAAAAGTACCAAAATTTCACCTTAGGCTAAATTAGATATTCCGAATCCATAAATGAAGTCCATTTTTAAATATAAAATATATATAATTTTAAAAAGTAGTTATTACTATTCATAACGGCTAGTTTAATTGGTTGTTAGAACTCGGTGTTGCGTACAACACACGCTATCACATTATTCAAAGAGAAGCGTACCGTAGAAGCTTGGGATGTTTCATTTTAAATTTTTGATGTCCCCATTTAGTCAAAAAGTTTAAAATATAGTATTTAAAAAGGGTTCACTATTAAAGTTGATAAAAGTGCAATACTGAAAATGAATTTGTTCTTGCATTATATCTAAGAAACTCATAATATGGATTCTAAAATTATAAGGATTATATAAACATTAAAATTTATCTAATACTATTCATAACCTCTTTTGAACGGCTTGTTTGGTAATTCATGGTGTGCTTGAACATTGTGTTACATGTAGTGAAAGTTATTGAATTATTTTTAAGAACTAACACACTATGAAATCTTGGGGTGTTACATTCTCCCCTCCTTCAATAAATTGCGTCCTCGCAATTTGAAATTGTTCTTCGAAAATAAAAGGTTGAAAATATATAATATATTTGTGGGAAACCCCACATCGGAAATTGGGTTACTAAAATTTAGTCTTAATATGAGGAAAAGAGAAATGAAAGGGTCACCACCAAATTATGATCTCGATTAGGAGAACATTGGTGGCAATTTGAGACATATAATTGGAGGAAAAACGTAAATATGTATAGGTAGTGATTGAGGTCATCAATTACATACAAGTATAAAATTGAGGTCCTTAAATTCATCAATCTATGATGATTTGAAATACCATCGGTTCAACAAAACATAGGGTATTAGGATAACACATTTTTGACGTTTCAAAATATCTTAGTTGAAATCCCACATCGAAAAATGAATTAATGAGGCCTCTATTTAAAATAAAGAGTCGAAAGTATGAAGATTACCGAAAATAACACATACTAGGGTTCCATGTAGTAAAATATGGATATGGAAGAAAAATCTAACCATCATTTACCTGATGGAGAGTGGTAGAGAACATGGCTATGAAAAGGCCAACAATCCTAAAGCCATAAATTAGTGATGATTTAAGGTACCATCTAGGAAAACATTTTTGTTCTAATTTTCTTTTCTTAATATTGAGGAATTTTTTATGAGATTGGCTAAGATCATATAGAGATATACTTACTTTATAATTAGAGTTTTATCCATTAATAAATTTCTACCACATACTCATCTTTCACTCTAAAAGATAATAGAATGTAAAAAAAAATTCTACTTACACTATTCGTATAGGGTTCCAAAATAAACGAATTTATAATTCATCTAAAAAATCTTTTAATAAAAACTACATTATTTAATCCAGGACATCTCGTGGGCCAGTGGTAGGTGATACACCCTTGTCACCCTTCGGTTACGGGTTCAAGTCTCGCAGCCTTGCCGGACGCGACGGGTTGCCACCCGACCTCCGGGTTGTCCTTTTATGGAAATCCAAAATAATCCAAACTAGAACTATCCAAAATACTTCTATCCAAACTCACAGTCCAACATTTATAAGGAAGGTAAACATAATATAGATCCTTTTTACCCCGTAATAGCATATGAATACCTTCATCATGTATTACCATATTCCTTATTGATTACATTCATGTTCCCTTATTCCATATAGAATGATGGATATACTTCATTAATCCAAAAATGTTTTAAACCCCAACAATGATGGAATATACAAATCATTAATCAGCTTCAAGGTAGTCAATAATATCCAATATAATTTATCCAAATCAATCATGTATTATTCTAAAATCACCACCTCGATATCTGAACCATATTATGGTTTATCTTTCTCTCAACCATATATTTTCCAAACATTTAACCTACTACTGAGTCACTTTTCTTTGTTCCACACCATCTCAAGTCCTTAATGAAATAGTACTGCAGTACAATCCTTATATACTCCATAATTATTATAACAAGTACATTGTTGATACAACACTCAATTGACATAATCAACATAAGAACTCTAATCATTCCTCTTCATCTGTGGTAGTATCATAACTTGGTTATTATCCAATAACATCATTTGCGGCATAGTCTGATGACTGGGACATAGGTTCGCGTAGTGTCCAAACTCCTTGCAAATGAAGCATTGTACATTTAAAACCATTTTCTTACCCTTGCAGTCACGTACTTTGTGCCCTTTTCCTCCACACTTATAACAAACTCCCATTCCTTTCAGGCAAGATCCAGGTTGTTTCTTTCCACAGTTACCACATATGGGAAAATTCTTCTTTTCCCTCTTCCCTTTATCCATCTTTCTCTCTTCCATCCTTTTCTTCTCTTACTTCCCTTCAAAGCCATAGGACTCAGTAAACTCTTTACATATCTTATCAACACATGATATTATTTCTTCATATGATGATAATACATGGGAGACTATTTCTCTTATAAATTCTAGCTTAAGACCATGAAAGATATGATCCTTCCTTCTCTTTGAATCATGTGTATTTCTGGAGTTCTCATTCCTTCTACTGGGCGCCATTTCTATACCATGGAATAAACTAGATCAGTTTATGAATCAAAACACATAATCCCATACTTATAAAACACTTAACTTAAATTGAACTATTTATGGATATAATCCATAATCATAAAAATGTTTTCTTTGAGGAAGTATATACTCATAAACCCTTCATAATGATTTGTAAAGAAAATGAGAGTTATCCTAAGCATATCCCCCGGGAGTGTCGTAACCAAGAGTGCAGCAAGGCCCGTTGTCGTGCACCAGTTCCCGTTCGAGTCTAGCTCAAAGCGGTGTTTTTGGGTTTTACCCCTAGGTACATCTGTGCCAGAGCCGCCTCTACCTGCTCGTATCCAGACAGGGATGTATTGCTCGGAAAACTCACAAAATCTCTGCAATACCAAAATTCTAGGAAGTTCTTCTATACTAATCCTCAATGTTCATCTTAGGTCTACGTGCTCTAATCAGAGTTTATCTAAATCAAGATTCCAAGGTTTGTACTAAACTTCCTCTGATACCAACTGTAATGCCCTGACCCTAGTTGCCTAGAGTCGGTGCATTATTACATAACATTGGAATGATCACAAGAAAGATCAAATCTCGAAAGACCGATTGGTTTAGTAGCCTTGGAAACACTAGATATATTCATAAGTTTTACATTACATCATAAAATGAAAAACTACTACAACAACATAATGTTTCCACAGTCCACACTATAATCCCCTCATAATATACCTGCAGGTCATTCATAACTTACATCTTCACTTCCTGGTAAAAATAAAACATAGAAAAGGGGTGATCTCAAATGCCCAGTAAGGATAACAATATAGCGGAAACTTTCATCAACAAGAATAAACATTTAAGGCAATGTATAACTAAAACAAAAGCCTTTTAAACATGAACTTTCAACATGGTATGGCATAAATAAAATGAAATAATGCCATTTACTTATTCACATGGATATTCTACTAATCGAATAATCACATGCAAAAATCAATAACCACTTTCATAATGTTGGAATGCATAATGCCAGACTATCATAACCACATAGCCAAGGCCTCGTGCCAAGACTACAAATAAGATTTTGTCAAGGCCTTGTGCCAAGACACTAGTTTGTCTCATGAGACCTACCGATGCATCGAGGAGCTATAGCGGGCTCCACCCGTCACATATTAAGTACAATGCATTCCCATATGAAAAGGTTTAAACATAACATAAACATTCGTATTAAAACTAGCATACGAAATGTCAATACATTCACCATAAACTATGAATGGTATAAAAATAGCACATCCACAGTCAAACATATCACAAAACCTTCAATACAATATAGAAGTTTTGTATCATAATAAACCAACTTCAAATAAGCGTAAAATCCATAAAAGGATGTTGACATAGATGAAATGAAAACTATTTGAGAGAAATATCTCTCTTTTTTGAAATCATTTAAAAGTCACACATTTATAAAGGAAGTAATTAAAAAGAGAATTTTAAATCAAAGTGTCCCATACCACTTTGAAACTTTTGAAAGGAATTAACATTTTAAAAAAACATTCATGTCCATATAAATAAATCCTTAAAAACCATTTTGAAGACATGGACATTAATTAAAAATATTTAGAAAGATAAATCTTTAAAACATTTAAAATTCAGATTTTGATAAAGAGTACCCTTCCAAAATTCTTAAAATATTCATTTTGAAATAATTTAAAAGTCACATAATTATAAAATAAAACATTTACTTTGAAAATATCCTTGTAATATTGTAAGGGAAGCTTTTAAAATTTTATAACTGCGGTAAATAGCTGCAGCCGCCGTATAAGTTAAAAGAACACTCTTACCTTAATTTTGTCGAAAAGGTTAAAAGGGACCTTGTTTTGAAAACGACGGAAATATTCCTTTATAAACCACTTATAAAAGTCAAAAAGGGTATAAATGACTTTAACTCATATTCTAGTAAATAGTAAAAATGTTTTGAAATACATTTTTAAGAAACATGGATGTGGATGATAAAGAGATCCCAGTAGATTATTACGTATAAACAATCTCGGATAATGAAGAGATTGTGAAATAACCCTTACCTTGTACTTTTCCTTGGTTGGGGTAGGTTAACCTCCTGTATAATGGTGAAATAATTGTTATTAAATTATACTAGAATCATATACATTAATATGATATCATATATGATCTTTTAATAATGATTTGATAATAATATCTTAGTATTATCATTATATCGGGTGTTAACTTACTTGTTTTCTTTTATATGTTTTGTTACGTAAGACATGTTTGTAAAGGATAGGTTGTATATTATTCATATCCAGAATGATATCAAGTCCTTAAAAATCATTTTTAAATCATCAAATGATAATTATACTTGAATGGATACGATGGAGAATGAATCTCATCGCGTTCGTGGAGACGGTAGTCCGTACGTACGCACGAGCGACAATATCATTCTTTTGATATTAAAATAATATATAAATGGATGGTATATCATATATAAAGAATCATTAACATGTTATATTTATTATTTAAATGAGTTACACATCATTATTATACCCATCCAAATAATAATATATTGAATAACAATTACACCACGACGTGGAGACGGTAAGCCGTACGTACGCACGTATGGTGACATGTTATTCAAAGGGTGGATAGAATACTGAATATGATTGTACCATATTTATAATAACATCACAGTATATTTGAGATACTGGAGTTATTATTTTAGAATGGTAAGAACAAAGGAAGAAGAAGTGGAAGAAGAAATGAACTTGGAGAAGGGTGGTGAAATCATTACCTCTTCTTCGGGTTCTTCCTTTTGATTTGATCAAAAGGGCTCCTTAGGTTGGATTTCTGATCAAACTAAGGCCTCTAGGTTGTAGTGAGGGATGTTGGGAGAGTATTTGGGCAGAGTTTGGCCGAACCAAAAGGCTTTTAAGGTGTGAAGAAATGAGAAGGAGGAGTGCCCTTTTATAAGAGGGGTGAGGGGTACCTTTGGAAAAGCTAGAAATATTAATTTATAATAAATTCATATTCGGTTTCCAATGGCTCCAAAGTTGACTATTCAAAGGCTAAGGTGGGGATAGGTCGAAAACTAGTCAACCAATAGAATTTAGACAGGTTTGGGTACTTATATTAACCTTATCTTTAAGTATTAACTCTAAGTTAGTTAGTTTCACTTTTACAATGTCTCTTTGTATTTTTATATAATATGGTTAATAAAATTACTATATACATCCAAGCGACCCCCAAGTGGTACATTAATGATAAACCTATCATGATATAAGTCTCGTGGACGAACCTTAGATTTTTTAGGAATTTAATATCAATTAATAATATAATATTTGTTTTAAGAACTCTTTTTTGTCAATTTTGACACTATTCAATAGTTGATTTTTGTGAAACTCATAACAGATTGATTACTTCAAACAAAGTCAATTAAATCAATACTAATATATCATATTATCCTAGAAAATTATTTTTAATTCATTAAATGTTTCATATTATATTTATTTGGGTATTTATAAAATCAATTATTTTAATTTTTCACTATTATAGTAATTACTACATCATCATTGTGTCATATATAAAATACATTATTTAATGTATAAAAATTATAAATAAAATATCATTATGTAGGAAATCTTTTTATATTTCTAATGAATATTTATAATCTAAAATCCAACATATATAACCCTATGTAACAATTGTTGTTCTAAAAGATATATGCTTGTGTCATTTTTGTATTCATTTTAACTAAATTAAAATAAAGTGTCATTATCACTTACAAGTGGATTCATGGGGTCCCAAAATAGACCCAAAGATTCCCATGGTCGACCATGTATCAACCAATAGGGTTAAGACACGTTTTAGGGTAATTTAGTATTATTATAATATTATTTTTTTAACCCTTATTTACCGGATTTACCCTTAACCATGGTAAATAAAATATTTACCGCAGTAATTATTCAAAATGTCTAAAAATAAAAGTTACCTATTTACACAATTTGAACATCCTGATTCCAAATATGGAATCCATTTTCCTAAATTCAAAACACAGAAGTAGCAGAAATTAATTTAAAATTAATTTCCGCTGTCAAAACAAAAAGCGTGTTTTTAAGAGATAATAACTATCAAAAGATTGACACTTGTTTATGTTCGGTTTAATTGTAAAATTATGTCCAATGACCAAAATTATATTAAATGGTAAAAATATATTCTAAATATAATTTAAAACCACTCAAATTCATAACTTATCACTATTAATTATTTTGATTAAAAAAGTTGTTTTTAATTAAAATTTAGTAATTTTCACTATTCATCAAAATATTAAAGTTATCCGAAAAGTACCAAAATTTCACCTTAGGATAAATTAGATATTCCGAATCCATAAATGAAGTCCATTTTGAAATATAAAATATATATAATTTTAAAAATTAGTTATTACTATTCATAACGGCTAGTTTAATTGGTTGTTAGAACTCAGTGTTGCGTACAACACACGCTATCACATTATTCAAAGAGAAGCGTACTGTAGAAGCTTGGGATGTTTCATTTTAAATTTTTGATGTCCCCATTTAGTCAAAAAGTTTAAAATATAGTATTTAAAAAGGGTTCACTATTAAAGTTGATAAAAGTGCAATACTGAAAATGAATTTGTTCTTGCATTATATCTAAGAAACTCATAATATGGATTCTAAAATTATAAGGATTATATAAACATTAATATTTATCTAATACTATTCATAACCTCTTTTGAACGGCTTGTTTGGTAAGTCATGGTGTGCTTGAACTTTGTGTTGCATGTAGTGAAAGTTATTGAATTATTTTGAAGAACTAACACACTATGAAATCTTGGGGTGTTACAGTAATCCCCCTTTATTATGTTGTTTTCCTATCATGATTTTGCCTCTCATACTTTTCTTTTTGGGTTTTAGATGATGGATGGAACTGGAAGGAACCATGTTAATCAATGTAATGGACAATTCAATGATTGTCCTCCCAAAAAACCAAATGTGATGGGAGAAGGAGTGAAAAATCTTGTTGTTATACATTCACAAGCTATGAATCATTCTGGACTTCCAAATGAGCAGAGAAACGTAGAATATTCTATTGATTCCTTCATGAGGCAATGACCTCCTTCTTTCAGTGGGTCTTCTAATTCACTTTTCGCTGAACAATAAATCTGTACCATTGAAATGATATTTTACATACTTCGTTATATAGAGAATGAAAAAGTAATTTTGGCTGTTTACCATTTAGAAGGTGAAGCAGACCAGTGGTGGAATCTAATTAAGAATACAAGGCCCCAAGATGAAGTTGAATCCATGGAATGGAACGAGTTCAATAACATGTTTTTCAATAAGTACTTCCCTCGTATACTTCGAAAACAGATGGAGAAGGAGTTCCTAGAGCTTATGAAACATGATGATGAATTTGTTGGTATATACGAAGTGAATTTTACAAGGCTTACAAGGTATGCATCTGGATTTATCATCCAACCTGAAAGTAAATTTGATTGATTCTTCAGTGGATTAAAACCAAGTCTTCGAAGGGCATTATCGACAAGAGACTTCAGTAGCTATAAAGAAATTATGTGTTGTTCTATCAAGGTAGAACTGGAAGTTGGTGTTACATATCCATCTCATGGTGTTGACAATAAAAGAAAGATGGAGTTCAAGGAGAAATCACAGAACAATGGTGAAAAGAAGATGAATATTTCTTTATTCTCAAAGTGTCGAAAGAAGCATGCTGGAGATTGTCTAAAAGGTACAAGAAAATGTTTTAAGTGTGGAAAAGAATGACATTGAGAATTTTAGTGTCTAAGTAATGGTAAAAAGGTATCTTATGAGTTG
The DNA here is from genome assembly GCA_963277665.1 of Viscum album. Classification (NCBI taxonomy): domain Eukaryota; kingdom Viridiplantae; phylum Streptophyta; class Magnoliopsida; order Santalales; family Viscaceae; genus Viscum; species Viscum album. The sequence continues at coordinate 87,680,280 of OY728156.1, read as the reverse complement.
AATAAGGAAAAGATTACAGATATTGATCCACAAACACTTCAATGCTACAATTGCAACAAAATGGGGAATTATTCTATCCAATGCCCTAATACAAGGGTTAATGATCATCGACACCAACAACCTCTTAAGGAAAATGAAAAGGGATGTCACATGCGATCACTATTTGTGATGTTGAGTATGACAATGATGTTTTGGAATGATTAAGTGTTTATGTAATAGGATTTCAAAATAGTATCATGGATTCTCATTTATGGTATTGTGGAATTTTGGAATATCTATGTATGGGTTTTCAATAAATATATGGTACTGGTAACCAGGAAAAGTGATTGAAATATTTTTGGAATGAAGATTATATGTGCATAATAAAGTGATAAAGAGAACATGAAATGAGATCATGACTGATATAAGGAAAAAGTTATATCATGGTTTGAGTATGTAGAAATTTTGGGATACAAGAGACTCAATGTTTGACAACATTCATGTTTTCACTATGGTTCTATGGTAAGAATACATGATTAAGGTATTAACATGTTTTGAATGTGATCAACAAGATATATCTTATGATATATGGGGGGTAAATGATGGTATTCATATTCTTGTTATATGACCTCTCTGGTAATCTTCATTTCTATAATATGAGATTGGACATAAGTATTTTGGATAAGCCTAAAGATTGGAATGGATTATGTTGGACATAAAATAGTATTATTTAAGGATAGAAATTTTTTCGATATTATTGATGGATGGTTATAATAATGTTGTTTTAGAAAAAGGACAACCTGTAGGATGGGTGACAACTCGACGCGTCAGACAAGGTTGCTGGAATCGAACCCACAACCGATGTACGACAGACCTTTATTGCCTACCACTGGCCTATAGGGAGTCCCTGGTTAGTATAAACTATTCTTATTTTATTAAGCAGTATGATAAGTGAAGTATATGTATATTTTAGGAACCATATACGATTAATCTCACCATAGATGGACTTATATATTTAACTTCTTCTAACATTATTTTTGAGACAGATGGAATGACCTATCATTCTACCGCATGATCCGCTAACACATCACAGAAGACAAATTCAACTTCATTTTCTTTAAGAGATGAAGTAGAAATTTTTCAAGGAACAAACAACGGTGAGACTGTACCAAAATCAAGTAAGTATTTATTTTAATTATTAGACATTATGGAAATGATCTTGAAAACCAAAAAAATTTTCCTAGTTCCCTCATATATGATAAATCAGATGGTACATTAGATCATAAAAAATTTATGGCTTTGTGATTGTTGGATTTTTCAAAGCCATGTCTTCTACCACTCTCCATCAGAACATGATGGTTAGATTTATATTCCATATCCAAACATTCAACTATGTTCTCCTATGTCGAAACCCACTGATGAGTTAATTTGGGTAGCTATTATGTTTCATACTTCACTTTTTAAAATTAAGTATTATTATTCCTTTTTTACTATGTGGGTTTCTATGAATGAAACTTTCAAGTAGTAAACGATTTATAACCCCGACGAATTTCGAGGGCGAAATTATTTTTAAGGGGGGTAGATTGCAAAACCCGAGAATTTTTTATTTTTAATTTATTTGATATTATCTATTGTACAGTACACCAAGATTAGATTGTACTATATGCAACACCGTATTAGCTTGCAGTATACGTAACACTAATCATGGCTAGTGTTACACTCAATTTCAAGTTCTATTTGTGGGAATTATTCTACAGAACATTAATTATAGATTTTGTTTAATGTGTAAATTAAATATGTTTTGATTATGTTATACGCAACACCAAAGGGAGCTTGCACTACACGCATCCTTGACTTGGCTTTCATTACATGCAATCATGACATTCTTCGATAGCGTTTGTAGTACGCAATACCGACTTTCACTAAACGAGATATTATTATAATATTATTATGAACTAGCCGTTATGAATAGTAATAACCTCTTTTTAAAATTTTATAAATTTTATCTTTTAAAATGGACTTCATTTTTGGATTCTCAATATCAAAATTAGCCTATAGTGAATTTTTGGTATCTTTCTGAAAACATTCAATTTTTGATGAATAGTGAAAACACTAGGTTACAATTTAAAACCCGACTTTTTATTTAAATAATTATTGATTTTATTTAAATTTATTTTAGGTCAAAATAGATACATAATACCTCTATAAGTTCAATGTAATTCATTGGAGTCATTTTATAATAATATAGATATATAAAAATTTTGTTGATTTTTTTCCATCTTTTACCCACCTCCTAGGAGCATTTGCAATTGTACATAAAACATAATGTTATCGATTCTGTGAGTTGAATTTAGAAAATCCTAGAGACACGGTAATATCATGGAGTAAAATGTGGTTCAATAGGATAAAAATTATTTTTTTGGTGAATAGTAACTTTTTCATTTTATTTACCACGGTTAAAAGTAAATAGGGTAATTAAGGGTAAAAATGATATTATTATTACCCAAAAACATGTCCTAATTCTATAGTATAAGTGTAATTCGACCAAAAACAACCTTAGGAATAAAATATTACCGTTTAGGTCCACTTGGATTAGATTAGGACATCTATTATTATTTTATTTAAAGAAGAGTTAAAATAGATAAAATCATAGTATAATAACTAAAACATTTTTAATATAGGGTTATACATGAGATAAATTAGACTATAAATATTTATTAGAAATATAAAAATATTTCCTAAATAATTGTAATTTATTTATATTTTTTAGATATTAAATAATGTAATTTATTTATGACACAATGATGATGCAGTAATTACATTATTAATGAAAAATGAACATAATTGCTGTTATAAATACCCAAATAAATGTAATTTGAGACATTTTGTGAATTACACTAATTTTTTAAGTTCACATGACATGTTATTATTGATTGAATTAACTTTTTTCTAACTAATCATTATGTTATGATTTTCACAAATATCAATTACCAAATAGTGTCAAAATAGACATAAAATAGTTTTTTAAAACAAATATTATATTATTAATTGTTATTATATTCATAAAAATATAAGGTTTTTCCATATGATGTAGATAAGGTTATATATATTAATAATTATACACTTGGTATTTGTTTGGCTTCTTATGGTAATTTTATTAAACATATAGTGTAAGAAAACAAGAAGACACAGTAAAAGTTAAATTATTTAACTTAGAGTTAAATCTAAATGATAAGGTTATATTAGTAACCTAGACTTGTATAAAACTTATTTTTTGATACGATATCTACCCATACATACTTTATCTTAAAAATAAATCAATTTGGAGATATTATATACAGAATACGACTTTATTATAAAATAATATTTTAAGTTTTTCCTAAAGTGCCCCTCTCCTCCCTTATAAAAGGGCACCTCCTCCCTATTCTCTTTACAGAATTTTGATCCTTCATACTTGGCCAAAAACTTCCCATTTCCCTTATAAAATTCCATAGAAACATTATAGTGGTTATGGTCTCCTAAAAAGGAAAACTATATTTCTTTAAGAGGAAGTTTAAAAGAAGTGCGTCGAAGAAGAGGTAATCTCTTCTATCGATTCTTTCAAGTTTCCTTCTTTTTCAACTTATTCTTCTTTAGTTGTTTCATAATAAAGTAATAACATTAGTATCAATAATATACTGATACGTTATTATAAATATGAAACAACCCCATTTCACTTTCTATCCATCCTATGGAAAATGAAACCACCACGCGTGCGTACGTACGGAATACCGTCTCCGCATCGTGGTGCAATCTGTTTTTCCACCACCACCTTACTTGGATGGGTATAATGGTGTAAAGAATAACTATACAAGGTTATTATAACATCATAATGATTCTGCTATATTATATCATCCACTCCAATTCCATTCAATAATTATGGGAATGATATCCTCGCTCGTGCATACGTATTGATTACCGTCTTGACGACGCGATGAGATTCATTCTCTATGTTAACAATTATGGAATGATTATAAAGTAAATATAATGAATAATAATTAAATACATGACATAGTGAAGATACTGAATTTATGTATATATATATTTCATCTACATACTTCCATTCAAGTCAATAAAGAAAGGAAAACAGTGTTCATACGTACGTACGGCCAACCGTCGCCATGACGGTGTATTTCATTTAATTAATCTATCTATTATACACATATATATATATATAATGAAAATATATTATAATAAATCATGATTTAAATTCTATAATTAATTAATTCATGATATAATTGATAATAATATCAATAACAATATGTCCAAAAACGTATGATAAATAAAACGATTTTACCCAAAACGCTGCTTTAACATGGAATTTACAGAAGAACGGGTAATATAAAGTCATAAGTGAGCCATATATTATATAATAACAATGAATATGATTCTTTAATAATTAAATGACATTATTTAAATCATTATACAGGAGTTTCAGATATGTACAAAGCATATCGGACCTAAGGTAAGGGATAATTTTTCAAATCTCACTTTTATCTGAGATTTCTTATACGCAAGTATTTACTGTGGATATTATTATCATCCATGTCCATGTTTTATAAAAAGGTTTTCATGTATTAATAAAGTCATTTTGACCCATTTTTGAATTGTACAAGATGTTATGGAAAGAATCTTTCTTTTTTTACCATACCAGGAACTTTTTGACTTTTCCAGCAAAAGTACGAGGATATTGTTTTTTTAACTTATACGGTGTGAATGTATTTTTATGGTTTTAAAATGACTTATATTCTTGAGGCTTCCTATACAAAATTTCATGACTATTTTAAAAAAATACTTTTCTTTTCATATTGAATAACATTTTGTGAAAAGAAAATTATTTTTAATAAGAAAGGATATTTTCCTCAAGAATTCATTTAAAATGTTTTATCAAAACTATTTTTCCATCTAAGATGACATTATTATGTATGTTTATGTTTCAAGTATAATGTATCTATTATTTAAATGGTTTTATTTTTCCTATGATGAAATTATATCCATTTATTTTATATGGATTATGTTATGATGGGATGATGTTTACGAAACTCATTTTATTCGTTGGATTATTATGAATGATGTATGCTTATTTTGTGGCACGAGTAAGAATGATTTCATTATGAGATGGGTGGGACATATATCTCCATAAAATGAATTTGGTTACGATTTATATCACATGAGATAGAAAAGTTCGGAATGGTAAGTAAATCTTGTTCAGTGATACAGGACTGGAATGATGAGTGAACTCGATTCAGAACGGGACTTTGTCCACTAAGATAGTCTTGGAAGCACTGCCTTGGATACTACGGAAATCATATCATGTGCTGAATGGTTTTCCTCAATTAAATGTTTTATTTCACATTATATTTTATCAATATTTATGTTCCTTTATGATATATGCCTTACATACTTCCAAGATTTATGTATTTGCTCAATATTTTGTTTTTTAGATTTTATATTCATGTTTTTTTTTCATTCAAATTTTTATGGATTGTTTAATGTTATCTATATTTACCCTTAATGAGCATTTTAGCTCACCATTTTTATGTTTTATTTTCCCCAGGATATAAAGAAATGTTTTAGGTAAGAAAAAAAGGGGAAGATCTTTATGGGGGATGTTGAAAATCATTCACCATGATTAGAAGATTATGTTACGAGTTTCCAAATATACTAAACTATTACGGTCCTTGAGTGTTGGTTCTTGGTATATATTACTTATTCTGCAAAAGTAATGTAATGTCCTTGTACGTCAAGCTTTTGTCCCTACAAAATATTATTCATAATTTTATAAAGAACTCTAACCACCTCATTTTTTATAGGTTCAAACCACTATACAATTTCTGAATCTGATTCCAATAACCAAACATTACTAAATAATAGAGTAAGTAATCTTACTGAATGACTACCAACTCCATATCAGGACTTTTCTAGGGCATAATAAAAAACTAGTACCCTAAAGACAAATCCAAATGCATCAGAAAAAAAATTCCACTCATCAATCAAAAAACAAAACACAAACTCAAATAACCATTGCAACCTCATTTTCTGTATGTAAATACTAGGAGACTATGAAATAGTATTCCAAAAATAAAATGAAAGCACTATCAAATTTCTCACTAACTATTCAATACATTGAAATCCCGTTTTTTGAAATCCAATTATCAACAGAAAAAACATATTTAATAACCCCCATTGGTATTCCATGTATCCTTACATATATACATCCTTGTGTTGGCTCAAACACCCATGAAATAATTCCACCAATTATCAACTTTACACATGTGTACATCCATATATGTAATAATTCCTATAAATACCAAGGGTCAATTTAGAACATTTTTCCTTTCAAAAAAAGATCCATGAAACTAAATCCCATATTCACAAAAAAAATTAATTCACCCACTATACTTAAAGTAACACATTTAAAAAATATCAAGAAACATTCATTTCAAATTGATAAATTTATTTTCCTAATCCCTTATAAATTTCCAAAATACCTTCTATTTTCCCCTTTGAAATAACAAATTTTTTAAAAGAAAACCAATTTTATAAATCATTTTTATTTCAAAAGTAATTTTCCACTCAAAAGATCACATTCCCTTGACAAACACTCATTCCAAACAAAACCAAACCAAAAAATCCACTCTCAAAGAAGCTCATGGATGAGGAACTAGTGGTCATACCTTACCCGGATGCATGGTTCAGTTGAACATGCCCAGATAAATCACCAACCACTTGGAGTTTATCGAACATTACACATAAGCTCAATATGGGTCACCACTCCATGTAACATCACCGTGAAACACCAAATCACTCCCTTGGTGATCTAATATCCAAAAAAACCAAAACCAAAGACTCAAATCCCAAAAATCCCATAGAAACATGATGATTCTAATGAGAATGAGTCTGCAATTCTCTTCTTGTACCAACATCTAGAGTCTCGATAGTCTTATCTCGGTTCTACAAGACAGACCAAACAATAAGGGCTTCAGATGATTTCATTTTTTCACAATCCAACTTGATCCAACCCCAACCCCGTAATAAGAGCCATCATGTAACATGCTTTAAGATGCACTCATAATCCTTCTTGGATAGAAACTAATGTCAAGAATCAACATAAAATCATTGGGAATAATTTATCCACAAAAATAGTAGAAAAATAAGTGAATATAACTTTAAAAAGTAAACACCAGTTGATAAAATAAAACATAACTTTACATACCTTAATGTGACCCTATCGGCCACCATTGACCTCTAAATCAATTTCACCACATGATGAATGAGATCAAGCTGAAAGAATCACCAAAATATAAATAGAAATGAAACTATGGTCATAATTATGAAAGCTTAGTAGGAATTCCCAAACAATCTATTCCATTTTTCATTTTTTTATCAATGATCCTTAAATTTCTATTTTGAAAAATAAATTATAATCATAAGTTTTTCACACATTTTATCAATAAATAAAATTTCTTTTATTTTCCATTATTATTTTCAACTAGTTTATTTTTCAATCAGGATTTATTCTCATTCAATGAAAAAATAGGGAGAGTGAAAATAATGATGTTTTTATTATGAAGGAAAAAATTAAAGTGTAAAAAGTTTCAAAATAGTTTCCATAATCATTTTAAATCCATACATCCACATTTTTTACAATGATGAACACATTTATATGACGCAGGAATGACATCCCACGATAACGCTAATAGAATATAGCATAAAAGAGTATCTAACCAAACAAAGAACCTAAATCATCTCTTGTAGACAACTAAGTACAATAGAACATGGGATAACCTAGAAGCGTGGTGAATAATCTTCTCTATTCTAAAAGATATTTCATCCCTACGGAATTCCTCAATCATTGACCTCAATTCTCCTACATGCTTGGTCTAATAATGCCTTTATTAACTGATGGGAACAATCACAATGCATTGAAAGGTCAAAACTAAGAGAAACTAGATAACACATAATCCAAACTAGTGCATCGACTGTTCCTAGAAAATATTCTAGCTATTCTGTGTTCCCATATAATATGTATAAAGGGGGTGTTCATAAAAATAAAACATGTAACCAACCATGCTTATTTATATATAGCATCATAACCCCCACAAGCACAAACCGATGAATCACTCCATGGAAAAATATCTTTCATTTCAACCACTAGATTACAAGGTAGTGCAATACCAAGGACATCCCATAAAATTTAAAACAATCACGTCAATATGATAATCTAAGGAGAGTTAGGAAAATAGGGCCAACCTGTGAAATTAACAAACATGCCTTAAGTAATATTAGAGTAATAAACAATTTAAAAAGGATAAAAAACAAAATTTAGAAATCTATTTTAAAAACTAGAAAATCATTTTGAATTTAAAAAACCACTTATAAAAGACATCCAATAATATTAAAAACACATAGTTCATTATATTAAATTATAAAAGTTCATGTAGTTTCACACACATTTCAAATAAAAAAAATTTATCTTGAAATCATACTTCAACATTTATCAATAAAATGAGGTTAGAAAAACATGATATTTTTTATTATTAATTTGAAATGCCAAATTCAATGGGAATCCTACCTCAAATTCAAGGTGTGATTCTCTTAATGATGTAAAATTTAACCCAACCTTTTCAGTTATATGAACACGAATTTATTCACTTATATAAATACCCCAAGATGCATTATATATATTACTCTTTCCTTGAGGGAATATATAAAAAATAAGGAATACATATTAATGCCTTACCAATTTTTGTGTGTGTAGCTTACCCTCACGAATGGAGGTCCAGAATTTATTAATGGATAAAATAATCAAATCTCAAAAAAAAATACACCATACTAAAATTGAATAAAATCAATGGAACTAAGAACACATACCTGAAATAAAAGTAAAAAACACTTCCATTGATAGTCATGGAAATAACCAAACTAAATGGAACCAATAAACTCTAAAAATCAATAAATAATATGGAGAAATGAAAATTTGGTTTAGGGTTTGACCTAGGAACAAAAAATGCATGAAACAGGAAAAAACAAGAAAATAGAGGGAGGAAAAAGTGGGTGGATAAGAGAGACTTACCGGAGTAAAAAACACACAAAATCAGGATGATAAATGGCCATAAACAGAGGCTGAAGGGATGTGTGGGGGCATGATTGGAAGGGGATTCTTTCATGAACAGGAGAGGGGGAGAGTGGGGTTATGTGTGGACAGGGGAAGAAACCCCCTTTGAGGGGTACAAAAAAACCTAACATAATAATAATACTTCTAATAATAATAATATTATTATTATATTTATTAAATTTTTTCTCTATTTTTCTATTTATTTTTTATTTCCATTTATTTATTTATTTATTGAAATCATGGAAGACCGCACAGTTTTTCCACATGGTGATCTATACCTTGTTCCAAATATGTACACACTAAAAGATATTAGGGACCCTTACATAGGCTAGACACAATGTATCTGAAACCATTTACCAACTTTGTAACTCAGCTATATCCATTAATAGATCAATTTCACATGATTTCAATATGGTTCCCACTAACCATGAACAATCAATGAAACAATAAGAGAAGGTAACCCAGCCATTTTTGTGCCTCACATGGGTTGAGATAAACCTGAATAAAAACATTCATAGGTGAAAACCCCACCTGATGTCTCTAAAACACAAATCTATTCTTTAGGAACTGAACCTTGAAAAAAGATCCAAAATCAAGAAAAGGATCAAACTAAAGAGAAACCATGGTCTGGGTTTTTCAATCCATTAATCTTCTCTTTGGTCATTTCATTTGATTTCAAATGATTCATACAATGAGATGATAGTACCCTACCATTAGTATTCATCACATTAACAAAATTCTCATAGAACTATCATGTATTTATATTCTAATTGATGATTATATTTAAGAAATTATTAAAACTACGATTATATTTTATATAATTATTTTATTTTATAGTATCCATTTTATCACATTATTTAGATAATTATGATATCATTATTATGATAAACACATCATAAAAAAAAGTCAGTTTCACTAACTGGAGTTGATTTATTATCATGTCAAAAATAATTTATATTAATTCCCACTGATAGTCCTTATAAAAAAATCTTGTAATATAGAGGCCTCATGAAGAAATCTTTGATTAAATATTTTAGTTTTTTGAAAATTTTTACTAAGGTTACAATAAGTATAGTTGTGGTCTCCATTTCGATAATTTTTAACAGAATCTTTTTTTCCCACGTCAACCTCAGTAAGTCTAATTAATTTACCTTAATGTTTTATCTATTCACCATATTTTTCTGGTTTATTTTTTCACATATATAATATTTTAGATCATTATGGATTAATAATTCCTCTATCTCTATTTTATAGAAAGCAAAGTCGATTCTGTAAAAATAACTAATTTGAACCATGGATGACTTTATTTCCATAACTTCCAATGAAAAGATAGACAACTAATATTCAAAATGACTCTAAATAAATGTATATAGATAACAAAATTTCAAAAATTTTCAAAACAAGATGTGTCCCTATAATACCCCTAATTGCAGAGGAAGTCACCTTTACAAAATTAAATACAATGTTCTTGAGAGATGAAACATTCATCAGACGTATATGACAGAATACTAATAAATCATATATATTACTAGATGCACAATAATTAGTTTTTTTTGTTTAGTTATCTAGTGTTAAACATTACATAATTTTGTAAAATAAAATAACAAATATATCCACCTACGAAGATGATCCCTCATCGATATATATTTTTTCAATTAATTTCATATAATTTGAACTGAACTATATCATTTTTGGTCTTCCATATCTCAAATTAATTGTTTCGTAGAAACTTCTAGTGACTCAACCAACCCGTATAATACATTTTTTATGTCACCAATAGAACAATATTGAAAAAAACCAATTTAATTTAATGAACATCCATTGTTTTGACCCATATCTTGATGGTTCTTGCTACAAATTTTTAAACATGACTAATGTTAGCTATTAATTACTAAATATATAATGATCAAAAATCGAATGAATTGATAAAAGATTTATTGAAAAAATAATGTATCTTCCCATGAATAAGTATGTATAAGAAAATATCATTGGATAATACAATTAAGAAACATGAAATTTTGTGTTGAAGTACATTATTGTGTGATGTAATTGACAGACACAATGAAATGCTATCTTGACGCCACAGTGACATAAATGATGTCAGTGTTGGCATCATATAACCAAATTCTTTTTTACTTTATGACTACCTCAATTAAATTATTTAAATATTAACAAACTACTTATAAAATAATTTTTATTTATATATGTGACATTGTTTTTGACAATTTTATATGAGTATATGTTTCACTAAAAGGTAATAGAAGTTACCTACTATAATGAGAAACTAGATAATCAGCAGAAGTATTATAAAATATATATTATTTATACCTGGATGAAATCATTTTATGGGAAAAAATTTATATAGGACATTAGGGGTGGAGAATTATATAAAATTAACGAATCATCTCATGATGTATAACCTTTTTAATTACTAGTATAGCATATAATGAAAATGAGACATCCAAATATGAAATACACGTTTTTTATGTCATTAGATAATAATACATGTGGAAATTTATATCGATTATTATAGTTTAAGATTATTATTATTGAATATTATGATTCACATACATTGATGTATTAGAGACAAACATGACAACAAATACTCAGGATGAATTGGATATGTTTGTGGCATCACGAGTAATATTTTATTAGGGAATAATATGTGAAATTAATTTAACCTTATAATATTTAATTGATATTTATATCTCAAAAATATTTATTAATATAATACATATTATGTAAAACTATTTTTTATTTCTTGATGATTTTTCAATTTTGAAAAAATTTAAATAAAGGGACATTGGGAATATAGGTTGATGGCATAAACATAGAACATACTTGATTAAAGATATCATGATGGTGGGAAACTAATTAATGTCATAATATCGATATGCAGAAAAATTTATTTCATAGTGACACTGACTACTTTTTCTATGGGTGGAATAGTTTGTTAGTGGGCACTCTCATCGGAAATTGGACTAGTTCACCTAATTGTAATGAAAATGTGGCATATATGGTCACACAATATGTGTATCCATAGAAAAATTTAACAATATTATTATTTATTACAGAACATTTTTTATAAATATTATTCCCACTAATAGATTAAAAAGTATTAATGTTTCATTTATCTAATATGTTATGTAAATAGTTATTAAAAAGAATATTTTATGTTCAGAATATTTTAAAAAATAATTTTTTAAATTTAGGGAATATATTATTGATTTATTGGTGAATAGTGTAGTGATATTTATTTATTAAAAAAAATATCATTATTCAAGGGAAAATTAGTAGTTCAGATGTATAAAGGACATAATTTAATCGACTAGTTGGAAATAATATGTATTTAATGTATTTGTATAAAAAATATATAATTTATTCATGAGTTCTGTGCTTTTCAAGAAGTAATAATAATAAAATTTTTATTATAGTCATGGGGTTTAGAAAATAATTAAATAAATTATAAGTGAAAATGTGAAATAAATTATTTTAATAAAAAATAATTAAAACCTATTTTATTATTTTTTTAGTGTCAGTCTAAATTTTTTTGTTCAAAATAATATATATAGATATATTGTCTAAAATCCATAGAGATATCCCACACCATGAATACTATAACGTATGGATTGAGACACTCATACACCACAACTATTGATTCTAGAGATGTAAAAAATAATCATTCTTAACACGATTCTATAGGTGATTAAAGATAAGCTATATAGGTGCTAGGATCTACCATGCTTGCCCATGAATATTCCTACAGTGATGTTTAGATGTTATTGAAGAATATTTAGATCACCACAAGAGGGTATCTACACTTGATTCCTATAAATAAATGAATGTACAATGCATATATGTTTTAAAATTCATAAATGATGTAATATATCATTGTAATTTAATTCTATAATTCCTTAAATTAATTATATATATTTATGTGGTTATACATTATTTTTGTTCAACCACTCAATCATTAATTAATCATTATTAGGATTGTGAGGGTCATAGTGTTCAGTTTTTATTTACAACTCAGATTAATAAAAAATTATGACAAAGTCCCTATTGAGGATTCAAAATTTGATTCTTTCTCTATGCCCATAAAATTTATCTTGTATCAAAGTGGTCACATTATTAATTATATTTATATGATGGTTGTTGATTGATTTACACATTTATCTTAACTTTTCAATTATAATATAAAAATTCATCAATCTCAATTCAGATATCATCACTTATTCCTCTTCAATATCAAAAATATATTCAATATGAATAAATGTTTTGAATAAAAACATCAAAATTACTAATCTAGGGGTACCAAGAGCATTTGGTCGGATTGGAAATGAGTACGAACTATGTTTCCCATTGGTGGAAGCCATGTAACCATGATTAATTAATATTTTATACCATTTTATGTTATTGGATTCATTTTAATTTATTAATAAATTTACTTATGTAATGTGTTTCATCCCACCTCTCATTGTATATTATTTTGGATGCCTAGAAATTCATTTTATATAAACCCAATAACCAATCATGTGGTTTCCTCAACCTAGACATGAGTAACATATTATATATTGAATTGATCACCCATTCAAGTAGTGGTGGTTCAATTTTATAGATGATGTTAAACCAATAAACGATGTATTTTGGTGGATATGTAGACTAGTGAAACATAAACCATGCCATGGTTCATGGTGGTTTTCCATTAGATTGATGGTCAGTTTAATATCCTCTTGGTAAAGTAACCATTTGTAAAAGGAAATTATCATACCATTATTATTTTATTTTTGTAATGTTGTATTTAATATAATTACGTTTGTATTATGTAGATCACATGAATTAATAAATAAATAAATATAGAAGATAGATCTAAAAAATTGGATACTGCATAATATTTATCTTAGTCATGGTTAATCATGTTCGAAAAACAATTTAACATTAACTAGCTTATAATGAAGATAATAATAGTCAATTTACACATAAATATAAAAATCATCCAATCGTATTTATTACGTCATTATATCATTGAACTACATATGCTAAAATAAAGCAATATATCAAAGTACATGGTCGACCAAATTAAGGTTTTATTCAATTATTATTGAACTCTATCATTATGTTTTAGGTTGAATTACCTATGTACACATCAGTGGTTGAATTATAAAATTAGGTAATGATGTAACTATGATAAAAAAAAATTAGTAAAGAAAATTTAAGGATTTCAGGATTGTAGAGTCCAATCCACAAATCAAGTAAAAATGTGTTAATGCAATTTGAAAGAATAAAATATATCTAAAACCATTCAAATAACTGGTTTGTCCAATGTATGGATAATAAGAATAGAAATATGTGTTCTTTATATCATAATATTCAATAAACAAGATGTTATACAAAAAAAAGTTATGGGATACTGGGTTTCAACAAAAATAGAAGATTAGTTAATAAATATAATATATATTTTGAACTTTTTTTGGATTAAGAAAATTAATTTTATTATTCCTATTTTTGGAAGTGATAATAAATACGAATTGATACATATCACTACGATCTATACTTGATATGGACAAACATATCAATGGAAATAATCTCCATGAGTAGAAATGGTACTTACATTTTATCTTATGATATTAGAGGAAATTATATTTTCTAGAAAACCCTATTCTTGAAATAGATGGCCAAAAGGATTGCGAGGAATTGTTTCTATATGTGAGAAACATTTGGAAAATTTCAAAAACTTTAAATATTTTATTTTATCATTCATAACCAATTAGATTCTAAAGAATCATGAGGACAGAAGTACATACGTCGTATTGTGTCAACATAATGGCATGTACAAAGAGAAGGAGAGACAAGAGAGATATGAGATATTCAATGCCCTATATTAGAGAATTCATGGAGTTTCTTCTCTTGATGGGAGTCATGTATTTAAGATTATTTGATATGGTGAAGTCTTAGACATATGGGTTATTAAAAAACTAGATGTGTAGTATATAGATCTCAAACAATCATCACTACAAAATTTATTCTCTATATTTATTGTTAATTATAACATGAGTAACAATGAGAAAATTATTTCATAACATCTTACAATCATTTTCCATTTTTAAAAATATATTGGTCTTGAGAATAACATGGTCATTATTATGAATATGAAAAAGATGAAAAAAGAAAATAGATCATAGACTCATAAAAATCCTACAGCTGCAAAGTAACATAATTCCAAGAAGAGGAAAATCCAAAGTTAGGAAAGGTAAATAAAAGTAATATGTTTATCATGCATAATGATAGAAAAGAAGAAGAGGAACTATACCTAGAAGAAATGTGAATAATTAGTTTTATTTATTATCAATTTTAATCTTTAAATATATACACATTGGGGATTAGACAATAATTGGGGTGAACATAACTATTTAAAAATTCTAGAACCAAGTAGATTATGAAATATTTCTAAAGGATTGGTAGATTTGTGGGTTTCCAATGGTTTAAGGAAATATTCCTTTTCTATTATAAACTACAACCATTTATTTTTAATAGTAATTATATTAGTTTTTGAAGATTTTTATCTTTAAACAAGTATTTTTAGAAGAATATTTTATATATCCTTCCCAGATCCAAATTATTTTTTAAAATATTATAAATATTTATTTTCATTTTATAATGGCAATATATTTTCTATTATAAAAATTTTAAGAAATATTATATATTAAATTAGTGAAACCAAGTATTAGAATATAATAACAAATCATGTTCTCCTGGCACATATAACTCCTTGATGTGGTGTCACAATATTTGTCATGTAATTTATAATTACATGACGAATCTCTATCAAGATAGTTATTTAGACTCTTTTTACATAAGACCAATGAAAAAATTCATTCTTGTTTACAAGGGAAAATAACCAAAACACTATTCAGTGGAATGGTATAAAGGATAGTATAGATTTAGGGATTTTTACACACTGATATCTACAAAAAATTTAATATACAAGGAAAATGTGGGTATTTTTACTTTATAACATTATATAAAGATATGGTTAGATATGGATTTATCTACTTAATGAGGTATAATTACATGTAATTAGATAAATTCAATGAATTCCGGAATGTGTTAGATATTAAATATAAAATGAAGATAAAGAAGAATCGATCTAATTAAGGTTATGAATTCTAAATAACAATTTTAATGACATTATAAGGGAGATTAGGATTCATTCTCAACTCTGTTCATCATACACACTATAGTGAAATGGTTTTGTGAATAGATAAACTATTAATTTCTAGAAATAGTATTGTTTATAATGATTCAAAAAGATATTCCATTATCATTTTTGTTATGTTAATTAAAAACTATGAAATATACACTAAATTGACTATAAACTAATGTGATAGAAAATATTCCTTTTAGGTCATGGAGTGGAACGAAACTTGTTTTTTCACATGATCATATTTGAGGTTATAAGAAATTTAATAAGGCTATCCCAAAAAAAATGGAACCATAAAAAGTGTATCATTAAAGGTATCTTGAAAAAATAAGGGATAAATTCTATACAAAACCTTATACATGATATTTATTTTTTCCAGACAAGACATATTTTATGAGAGATATAACATCTTAAAGATTAATAATTAGAGATTGGATGACTTACACAATTATTTTTCTCATGATATAGAAGAGTTTTTAAAATAATATATTCTTTAATTTCTCATTGAATAAGATGTTATTCAAACAGATGGAAAATATAGGACTGCCAAAGAGGTAATAGAACTAGAGAGAAATTAATTTATAACAAATAAATATTGTGACACCTTATTTGTTAAAAATAACGAGGCATTATCCTAAAAGGAGTTAATAAAGATATTAAAAGCAACAAAATTGTAGGAATCCATGAATTCTGATATGGATTCAATGTATTAGTTCCATGTTTTAATTCTTGTCAGCCCTCTAGTTGACGTAAATCATGTTGTTTGGAAATGGGTATTGAAGAGATAAATAGTCATGGAAGGTAAAGTAAGAACATATAAAGAAAGGAATGTGGCTAAAGGGAGTAATTAATGTCATATAATTTACTATAATGAATCATTTTTCCAGTTACTATGATTATATCCCTTAATATTCTACCCGTTATATCATATTACCATGGCATTGTTATTTTAATCATGGATATAGAAATAGCTTTCCATTATGGAAAGCATCATGAAGATGTTTGTATGAAAAAACCATATGTATTTTGACTTTGGATAATGAATGAAATATATTCAAGTTATAGATATCCATTTATGTATTGAACCAATCATCTAGGTCATGGAAAATCCAATTTTATGAAGTTATAAATTTATTTAATATTGTAAAAAATTAATTTGATACTTGTTGTTTTACTTAGGATTTATTTTTAAAATATTAATGATCATATTAGTATATGTTGAGGAAATATTAATAATTTTAAATGAAATACCAAGCATAAATTATGTTAAGGTATGTTTAAAAAATGTACATCACGAAGAAAATCGGTGAGGTAACAAACTCATATGACCCAAAAAATACAGATCATTTAATAATGTATATGTTTCCTCCCAATATTTAAAATTTATTTTTTTATAAATATAATAACATATAAATAATTTTAATTTCGTGAGAAATTTTTACATCATTGGTTGATATGAACATTTACGACCAGTAATTGTAAATGTATAGAAAATACATAACGAAAAACTAACATCACATTATTCCTTTATTTATAAGTATTACATTCAGTCAGTAATAATTCATATTAATAATAAAAAAATTTAAAATGGTATGGATAATAGAGAATATATAATGTAAAATATAATAAAAGGGTATCCTAAATCTCATTTAATCATCCCACTCATAAAAAACATTATAACAATGAAACCTACAATTAGTAATACAACAATCATTCTAAAAATGATAAAAACCATGACAGAATCTAAGTGAATGATGATGTGTAAAAATCATAGTGTGTATGTAGGTAAATATGAACAATTAACTTTATGTTTTTCAAGTAATATGGATATTCTAAATTATTATCATTAGTCAATAAAATCACTCGTTATTATTTTACTGGTTACACGGACACTTTTAAATGATCATCCGGAGTGATGATATAATCAAACAAAATAATTTTAATATATTAATGAAACACATTATATTAAAATATATTTAATTTGGAAATATTAATTAATGTTATACATCAACAATAAATAAAATATAATAATTTGTAATTGATAATATATTTTGATAAATCGCAAAGTACATTTTTAATGTTCATAATGTGGATTTTTCTATAAAATAATTTATTTTCATCAATTTAATTGTCTATTTAAAAGATATAATTCTCCCTAATAGATATTTTTTAATAAATAAACATCAATTTAACAATTATCACATTGAAATTATCTTGGGATTATTTTTTGAGCATATTATGAAAAAAGTAATATTTTTTGTTAAAAAAGTTGAAAAGTACCGCTTTAAAATCATATGATTTTTTTAAAATGATTAATATGTCCGGATGACTAATAATTTTTGAATTTTTTTATTCAAAATATAAATAAATAAGTATATAAATTATTTTAATAATATTATTTTTAATTTAAAATGTTATATCATTCATTTGGGAATGAAAAATATGAACGTTAAAGATAAAAAATATTTTTGATTTCAATGCATTTATTATGTTGGGAAGAATTTTTGGATATATATAGGGATGTAGGTAACATAAAAACACCCAATACCACCAATTAATAGTGATAAGATATTATTGAAATTGATAGATATCACAAGTGGTTGTCTTATGTAGTTAATTAACCAATATTTATTAACTTAAATTCCACCCTACCTCATGTATAAATACCACACATTCCCCACACATATCCAATAAAAATTTTGAATCTATGATATTATACCATTTTAACCTATAAAAATATTCTAAATGTTTTTTTGATGGTATTCAATGTCTTGTGGTTCCCAGCTCAACAATTTGGGAAGTAACATTTCATGGTAAGTGAAATTCTCTTGTTCCTCAATTTCAATCAAGTACTCCTCTTTTGTGAGTCATATAAATGTAAAATTTATTTATTTTTATGAATTTTTTACCTTAAATCTACTGAAATTTTAGATTTATTAACAATGGGAGACCTCAATTACCTCAAATAATTCCTTTCATATTCAATATTATTTTCAACTATGATTTTAGTTTTTTATGGGAATCCTTCTCCTATACTTTTTAATTCATGTAAATCATTATTACGTGTCTTATATATGGGAATATAATTTCTTCTAAATAATTTTATTTTTTTATTTCCCATATAAAAATTTTTTTCTTTTCAAATTTTATAACCTCAATCCCCCTCATTATATTTTTCCCACAATCCATGTTGTATACTATTATGATGCTTAAATTTATTCATGAATTATTTTTATTTTTTAAGAAATATTATTCATAACATGAATACACAAACTTATTCCATATCCATGGTAATTATATAAAATGTAAAATTATATTATTAATTGTGGTATTTACATCTATGAAACAGATATTCACATTTCTTGGATTTGAAATTACATTTTGTTTAATGGATTTTAAGAAGCTTGTATGCAGTTGTTTTTTTATACAATCCATTATTTATTCCCATAGGTTGTTTATGAAATGAGTTTCCTTATGTTTAATTTATATCACATAAATGATTAATTACTAAGGTTGTTCTATGATTGTTCTCCAATAAATTTGTTAAAGAATTTATCTCTAGAGATGACACAATTACAATACATCGATGAATAACCTATGTGATTATGATTTATAACACCTTTAGGATAGATCTTATTGATATAAAACCATGGGTATGGAACATGTTCATATGAATCATTGGGGATAGAAATTAGAGATATGAAACCATTGGGAGAGACTTTGGTGACATTAAACCATGGGGATGGATATTGGTGGTATAACACCATGGGGATATACCTTGGTAAAATTATTATGAATGTCATGTCTTTATATTTTAGAAACATTTCTATGTTAGTATACCTGTTATTTATATTATATTACACCACATATTCATGTTATCATAAATTATTTATTTCCCTCTATCGTTCAAGCTTAGTTCTTCTTTTGTTTATTCCCCCACTATTATTTATTTTTACCCTTTCATTGAAGTATGTCCCCATGATAAGAGATGCAGAAGTGTAACATAGATAGAACCCATAAAATAGTATATCAAATGGAATAGAAGAATTTTTACATTATTTTTGTGTATTTTAAATGTATTATTTTCAGATATCCAAGAAACTAAACCAAAAATATCTTCTTAATTGTTAAATAGTAAATCTTGAAATGAAATATTTACACAATTATCAGGTGGGTCCCTATATTAAGTTTTAATGATTATGATCATTAATGATAGTTAAAAGAGTACTCTTGGACTATTTTGAGGCACATATATTGACCAGTTACTAATGATACATAGAACGAAACAATTAATGGGGGATTGATTTCATTATCACATGGTATACATTATTGCAAGAAATCAAGTCCCTATACACAATAGGATAATGAAATAATGAGTAATATACCATAATATTCAGAAATATGATCAATCATGTATTTTATGTTATATAGTAGATATGAATTTCCAACACATTTATCATTTTAGGAAGATATCAAACTGATACAGCTTAACAACATTTGTCTGATATTAATTTTATCCCCAACTATCTGAGTATAATAAAGGACACATTACTTATTTATGGAGGAGTTGGAGAGCTAGTAATTATAGGATATAATAATTCATATTTTCAAATATATTATAACGATATGAATTCATAATGATAATATTTATTTAGTCTGAAAATAAAATTTGTGAGATAGAAGCGTTCAAATTATCCAGTTTCATATTCTATAGTTTATTTCATGTGTATACTAGATTATGAGACTGCCAAAGAAACAATTTCTATTTGAAGTTTTTATCCAAGATCGTGATGTGGTACATTATTAAAAAACTCTATCACATCATATTTTGAAAATAATATAGTGTTTTCTGTTTCAAATGAGTATCACATCTTGTGGGATTTTTCTTAGAGTTGAAAGGTTGTTGCATGAAGTGGATCAATATAAAAAAAATTCTAGGAAATATTTAGTATAGGAAAATTTCATATGAATCCTGATTGTTATGTGAACGAAACAATATAGATAATTTTTAGCTATTTATTCAATTGTTTTTGGTAGTCTGTTGGAGTTGTTTCCCTATATAATTAATCATTATAACTTTTTTTGTATGAGTAGTTTTGAGTTTTAATATAGTACTTATCCCATCATGAACATTATTTTACCAGACATGGTATGTGATAATTTCATAATAGTTTCAATCAAATAAACATTTTAGAGAAGTTTTCGTCCGTAATGAGGACCATGAAAATCTAAAATAGTATTTCCAAATATATATTTCATATATATAGATAAATTAATTAGAAGGGGTAAAAAAGTACATGATTTCATGGGTGGAGACACATATGAATTTTATGAACCTTATCATGGTGTACACCATTAGTAATTTACAGTATATGTGATTATTAAAATAATTCAAAAAATAAGAAATTGACAATTATATGTTTCATTGGATTTTCTTATTTATAAACATGTGTATTGATACATAATCATTAATATAAAAATTATGATACATTATGAGTCCCATAATTTGATGTATAAAGGCTATCTATGACTACATATATTTGTGTTGATGTTAGATACATGGGTGTGTCATGAAAAATATTCACTTAATGAAAAATTGGAGAATGGATTTTTTCCATTGGCATGTTTAGTGGGGTATTATATATTAGACCCTTTAGTGGATATGAAAAAGTCTTTATATATCCATAGAAATGATGTTATATCATTAAGTTAAATTCCAAAAAACTAAGAGAAATTGACATAGAGAATATAGGTTGATCGAAACAACATACAAAGATATCAAATATATATATGCCAATAAAAGGACTATATAACAGAACAAAGAATTTTTAAATGTTTTTATATCATTTTGAAAATCAGTTATTTATATATGGTTTTGTTTTCATGTTTATTGATTTTAACCTTTTATATTTTGTTGTTGTTCCAAATTATGTAGAGAAATAGGCTTAAAGGGTCACATACGATTTGTGTGGAGAATCACAATTAAAAATTATTATTATTTATGATTTAATTTTTTAGATAGATATTATTCCAACACACAGTTTAATAATTATTCAAAAATTAATTATTTATTATACTCCATCATCAGATCTTATAGATAATTTTTTGTGGGAATAATATTAAATAAATAAATATCTATTGTATTGTTATATAATATTAATTTATTTATTGTCCAATACTGTAGAGATATTTATTATGTAAATAAGTACCCAATATTCAAGGGTGACTAAATATTGTGGAGGAATATAGAACCTTGTTTATTGGTTTGGTGGGAAAATATATATATATATATAATAACATTTTTATAAATAATATTTAATTAATTCATGATTTTTTATGCTAGGAAACAATAATAGTAATGATAATAATAATAATAATAATGTCTTAGACATGGGGTTCTATAAGGTATTGATGAAATGATAATAGAACACGTGAAAATTTATTAAAATCTAGAACAATTTTAACACAATTATAATACATGTTTTGGGTTAATTTTTATTTTTTTGTACACAACAATATGTAGAAGAATTTTCCCAAATACTCATAGTATTACATTTTTTTAGAACACTCTCAAGAATGGATAATGATCTTCCACCACAATCACTCTTTATTACATAGTGATAAATTATAATCCTTCCCAATGATAATATATAGGAGATCATAGATAAATTATGTATGCATAGGGATCTACCATACTAGAAACTAAAGAATCCAAATAAGATGTTTGAATGTTTTGGATCATGTGTGGACCACCGATTGAGGGAATCTACACATCATTCCTATATTTCGATGACATCATGATGTAGATACTTGGTCAAACTCTTGAAAAAAATAAAAAATCATTGAAATGTAATTATATAATTTCTAAAATAAATTATATATAATTATGTGTCAGTCCAGTTTTTTGTTCTGATCTTCTCTTCTAAATTTACCATTTATTCAATTCCATTATACACCATGTTTATCGTTAATATATATCTAAAATTAGTATTCTATTATTCTATAACTAGTTTTGAGAATAGTTCATATGGTGCTTCCACTATACTTGTAACCTTTAAAATGGTGATGGATCATGTTTTAGAGATTGAATTCCATAAGATTTTTATAAAACAATAGAAGAGAGTTTGAATTTAATATATTTAAGATTTTATAATGGAATTAAATTATTATCTAGAGTGGTTTTGTCTAAATGGTAGAGTGACCAATAAGTAATATCAGAGATGTGATTTTTTATAGTTAGTATTTTATAACCCCCCATAGTTGAAATAGTTAATAATATTCATAATGAATATGAATTCATGAGTTTTCTTATGTTTTATTTTTAAAAATATATTTAAATTATAATCAAATATGTTTACGTGTTTTTATGGATTTCATTTTAAGAACTATTCCATGGTGGATATTTTTTGGTACCTAGAGTCCACCTATTTAAAATGGGCATACTAGAATGCCCTATTATTGGGTGTTTTATTAGGCCTAATGCAATGGGGTTCTCTATGTGGTCCAATATTTCTATGGACTCATCAAACTATGGAAAAATGTATGTTGGATCCAAAACAACAAGTTTATTTACAATATAGATTTTCCCATACCCATGGTTGGCATCATGGGTAATATGAAATCAAATGAACCATGATCATGGTGAACATAACTATATCATTGTTACTGTCGATTCATATGTTTAAATGCATGATTTTATTACTATATCCATTGTTTGAGTTTGCCTAAATATATTTTTTTTATTTTCCAATCACTTTTAGGAAAAGTGAGAAACCCAAAGTCAGTTTCAAGCCCACAAAACACATCCAAAACCGACCAAGAAAAGAAACACCAAGAGAAATCAAAAAAACTAAAAACCATAATCTTAATACCCGTCATCACAACCAACAAAAGAGTCCTCCTCCGTGGTGGCCATTCCCCATTCAGAATCAGGATTAAAACGCCTCATGAAATTCATTTTTCTGTTTTCTTTTTCATAGGATCGCCCATTCTCACAAGAACATGGATCATATCTGGTTTCCACAAATTCTTTATGGTTGAGGGTGGTTGTAAACAAGCATCACACTATGGTTTATGTTGTTTCTTTAAACTCTTGTTAGGTAATGTGAAGTATGGCATTACCAATATGTCTGTTACAAAGTAATATTTAAAAAATAAATTTGTAAGTGTTATTTGATAATAAAATAATATACTACCTCAAAATTGAAAACCTGGAGTGTCAATGGTCATGGTAGAACCTTATAAAGTAGTTGTACATTCTTGTCACTGATTTATAAGTAAATTATTGTCACTAATTTCCTTGAGATATTTCAATTCGATGATATATAAAATATTAAAAATTAACTTATTATTATTGAACTTATTGGTTTTCAATTGATTTACCATGGATTTTTAGAACATATCAAATGATTTGAGATAATATTTGAATATTTAATTCTTAATTAATGAATTTAATTAAAAATGTTTCCTGTTAATATATATGAAAAAAATTGTTGATGTAGGATAATTAATAAATTTACTATTCTTATAATATCATTAATAATTGGTTTATTGATGTGAAATTTTAATGAAGATAATTTTTGTTTATACTTTTATATATTACATTGTGATTCATTGGAAAAAAAGCATATTATTATTTTTAACACGAATAGGGTTCTTACCTATCTATATACATGGAGGGAGATGCCTTAGACTATATCCTTTGATTTATAATGAAACTCATAGGGTGTCCATATTTCAATATAAAAGGTAAGGTATCACATGAAATATGTCATTTTATTATTGATAGCCGTTATATGAGGCCCATATTTCTATATGCATGGTTGCCAATTCCATAACCTATATCCTCGTATATTTGATCACCCTAATTGGCAAAATTTTTTTATTATTATATATTTTTTTGGACCTTGATTTGAATACATCGATATAGTGTTCCCATTAGTATTAATAAATATTTTTGGGGGATCACGTGGTGTTTCCATGGATATGGTTTGACAATTAATATTATAATGATATATTGTTATGGAATCATGATGTAATTCCAAAGGTATAGGGTTCTAATTATTATTGTTAAATCGACTATTAGGTGAGAATTAACATAGTCCATGGATATGGTTTTCGCATATATTTATATGAAATACAATAGTACTATGGAAAGATCCATAAAATAGGTTGACCCTTGAATGGTCAATCTGTAGTGGTGTTTTTGTCTCTAAGGATTAACAGTTTTTTTTGCAACTTGTTTGTATAAGAATTTTACTCACTATATCACCTGCACATATAAGTGAATTAATTGAATGTGTTCCAGACCACATTAGTGTTTCCCTATTTATTTTTTTACTCAAACAATATTTACTTTTTCGTTTCACCTACATACCAGATCAACCATCACTTTTTATAGGTTTCAGTTTGGGAAGAGTCGTAGTTTAGCCTTACTAACAGTGTTAGCTTAGGGGGGACATGGGACTAGGATAGGGTATGTATTTGAGTTTTTAGTGGAGACTATATTTATATATTTATTAAATTTGAATTCTCTTTCAATAAGCCATGTTGTAGTTTAATATTATGATGTATTTAATCGTTTTTTATTGATGGCTTCAGGATATTTAATTATTCTGTAAACTTTGTTTTTTCCATTATTTTTTATAATAACTAGTCTTTTATAGTTTTATATTTTATATATAATGATTTTATATACATCATAATATCACATCATAATCCCTAAATACTATTAAACAATAATTAATATATAGGGAGGCTCACCTATGGAAAAATAATAAGCTACTTTGGATACAACTTACATACAAATATGGGGATGGTACAAGTTCGATTTTTTATATTATCCTTATTCACTTTTCAATTTGATTATTTTACCTTGTTATATGGAACTCAAGTCAACTTATCTTTTCTCTAGTCAATTTGTATCAAAAATCAAAAAAAAATGGAAGAAGGTAAATCATACAAGAAGAAAAATATTTCCCTTGGTTCATCAATAAAAGGTTAAAACCAGTGATCCTACACTAAAAACAGTGAAGGTGTATGAATAATCCACTATAGAAAACTATTTTCCTGAATACATGATATATTTATCGTTGAACCTCAATACATTTCACTACATGTAAATTTGATATTGGAAAAATTATATCCTTCCATGGATTACTTCTTATTGGATGATTTACAAAAGATTACACCTCATCATGGTTCACTGTAACATTCTATACTCTAAGGAAAAAATTATGGATCACATACATTTATTGAATATTAGGTCACATAAAAGTGTAATAAAATTAAGTTCAATTTGTGTAAAATAAATTAATTTTACATTATAGACACCTTTTATAATTCATCTATAAACTCCAAAATAATTACATAATGAAACTACCATGTATACAAAACTCCTTGGGAGAAGAAGTGATAAATGTATAATCAATCAACCATTTGGTATAAGTAAAATAAATAGATATATAATAATTAAATCAATTGAATCATTATATAATATGTATTCTTCCAAACAACATTAAACCATATTCATACATGATATTCCACAAAATGGATATTCATAGATATTCAAATAGAAAAACACTTCTTGTTTTTCATGACTAATCGTTAGAAATTAAAACATATATCCTCTATAAAAATATATATTCAACCAAATTCCATTAAAAATAATTATATCACTAACTCAGATATACTAAATACTCATGTTTTTTTATACCCATTCCCTTACCTATAAAGAAAACCATCCTTTGTTATCTCTATTCTCTGTATTTCATCTATTATCTAGTATATATAATTTTTCCTAGAATACTATATCATATATCATGCAATGATATTAATTTTACATTGTAAAAAAATAAAAAAAATACCATTATTTAAAAACATCATTTTTATTCTTTATATCATAATAAAATTAATTTCCATCAATTAATTTTAATGGGTAGTTAAGGTTTGTTCAAATTACCAATAAATCATCCTCAGATAGAAACATCAGCATTTGTTTGAATCAATGGATCCTGAAAATCATTTAATGAATGAATACATCATCATTTTATGGGTCTGTTTTTTATAACATCTATAAACTTCTTGAGATCTCATTTTGGGACAGGTTTTGTCATTAAATTTAAAATCCCTAAACCCACAATTCTAGATTCAAAACATAAAAATGATATGTTATTTATGAAATTAAATAGAAAAAAACCATTTCATTTATCCATTGAAATACCATTATAGTTCTTGGTTTCTTAAAATTTTATATTTATAACATAAATAACCTATACAAAATTAAATTTTATAAAAAAATTCTCCATGTTCGCTGCCTCCTCAATCAAGTACACACCATACAGTAATTCTACTATAAATTATAATTATATTTTAAACATATGGTGAGCATTAAATTTCCCCAAAATAGGGTTTTAAAGTCATTGTTATGTACTTTTAAAATATTTTCATTGATAAAATGAATTCCTAGAAATAAGTTTTCAAAACATTTATTTAAAATAAATTCTTAATATTTGGAAACCATTAATTTACAAAGTAATATTATTTTGGTATAATTTAGTGGATTTATCCGTTTGAAAATAATAATTTTTTTGGGCTAATCACAATTCTCATAAGGCCCAAAAGAAAATAGTATGGCCACTGATACGTATATTATATAGGACAGTGTCATATTAAGGTTATGAGTTTACTACCCATACAATAAGTTAACATTCAATTCTCTAGTTCCAAAATTATGAAAAAAAATTAATGGTCCTTTCATTCTCAGTTATAACTGATAAAACTTTACAACTATAAATAAAATACATTCATAGGAGAAAAAATATTCGCTACTTCATGACATGGAATAATCATTTTTTTGGAATTTGTTCAACAATAACTTGATGAAATCCATGATTATAAACATCTTGTCTTATTTAATAGACATAGAGATAAATTATTATTAAATAAAATGAATACTAGAATAAAAATTCATGGAATGTGAAATTAACTTTGATGATGTCCATATATACTATTATTAATTTCATTCATGGATGCAATAAAATAATCACCACATAAAATGATATCTTCTATCATTCAAAACATACTTCAAGATAAATAAATTATTTAAATTGATAACCATTATAATTTGTAAATAAATTATATGCATAAAATTATATCCTCTCCCCTAGGAATTTTATTTATAAAATAAAACATTTAAGTTAACAATAACAATTTTTTTTTGGTTATTGATAAAACTACCTTCTGAAATAATTATTTAAAATGTTGATTTTATGCATGAATTTCAATTATCTATAGATGGGTTTTGTTTTAAATTAATTTGTTAAAATTAAATATTAATTCTGTTTTCCAAAATATAATTTATAAAAGTATGAAATTACTACATTCATTTATTATAAAATTTTAATGTATAAATATATTTAAGCATATATATATACACATAAATTTTCTTAAATCAAAATACAATGGCTAAAAGAACAAATAATATTAAATTATTCCTAAAAAATGAAATCCCATATATATAAACATAATAAATATATTATATACAATAATAAATAAATAACCATATCCCAACCATAAAGAAATACATAAAATTAAAATTAAAATCAATCCATTATACTATGTATTCTTAAAAAACAAATATAAATAGATACACACACACACACACACACATATATATATATATATATTTAAATCCTATATAAATTGACAGACTGACAATAAAATAAAACCATTACCTTGAGATGGATCAAAGTTTTGTTGGTGGCTAAACACCAAGCAATACAGATAGGGCCCAAAGAGAATGTTGTATTTTTTTGAGGAATTATTCAGGTGTTCATGGGGAAAAAATGAGGGATTATAAATTTAGGAAACTATTTAATTAAATAAAAATAGATATAAAGAATGTATTGAAATATAGTGTTGGGTAAAAACATGTATTTTATTAGGGTTTTAAAAATGATGTTCAATATTGTTTGTTTATTTGTAATATATATATGTTATATTTCATTTACATTGATAAAATATATGAAATGTGATTTGAAAATGAACTAATGGAAGATCAAATAATGTTTTTAATAAGTGTAAAAATTTAATAAATCAAAATATATAAATTATAATTATATCTTTTTTAGGAATTCATGGATTATAGTTGTATCTTTCGAAGGGTTAGATTTATTTTAAATTGTTCATGACCATTTTTAGATAGAAATGAATATATGTGGGTTATGGTGGAAAGTGACATAGATGATGAAGGTGGATGGTATCTTAGTTGCTTCAATATTTGATGTATTAAGGAATTAGGGAATATGAATAGTGTATTGGAAATCAAGAGATTGGATGGATGTCTCAGATGAGTCCGATATTGAATAAATGATTCACATCGCATCCCCGCGGTGAAAAGACAACCCACATCAAGTACCTAATATCACTGGAGACCCTTTATAACCTTAATTGTGGTAGCCGCCCCAAGTGACACTAATACAAATGCACGGGGATCCTTATAGACTGGAAAATGCCCAAGCTTCGGACCAAAACATACATAGACTAGTCCCTTAGTCGGAGTCCTCTATGGGGCTGGCCTCTCTGTTGCTCGAGCTAGGATTTTGTTGTGGCTCAACATACCTAAGGGCTCAGTGTTGTATTATCTACCATTGGTTTTTGGTTTGAGAACATAAGTATATTTTATTGATGAATGTTTTCAAAACATGGAAAAACATTATATTTTTTTCCTTTTTTTCAAATTTATATTTTATTATCATTATTATTATCATTAATTCTAATTTCATTGAAATTAATTTATCCAAATTTATACATTTAAAATTAATAATAGTTCATTTATTTAAATTCAAATTTCTATAATTTATATATTAGAAAAATTATTATATAATAAAAAATAATTTATTAATTTATAAAAATAATTTATATTTAAAAATATTCTATAATAAAATTAACATATGAAAACCAATTATTTATAAAAAAAATATAACATAAAGTAATAATATTTAATTCTAATATTATTTATAAAAATAAAAATTTAGAACTAAATAAATATTTTTAAATTATCTATTTATATATTAAATCTTAAATAGAAGGGCATTTATAAACCTATTATAATTATTATAAAAATGGTTTTCTGAAAAAAAAATTAATATATGTAAAATAGTTAATATTAATTCATAATTTTAGGTAAATAATTTTGGATTAATTTAAAAATATATTTATTTATGAAATATATTATTTTATTTTCATTAAAATATCAAAATACAATGCATTAATGTATAATATAAAATATATATACTTTTCAGTTAAAAACTTATTTTGATTACACAAAATACTTTAGTTTTACAAAAGTATTTAAACAAAAATATTTATTTTTAATTATAAACAAAATAAATTGATGATTAAAAAAATTTCTATTTTATTTTAATGGGAAGATAAAATCTTCCCACATTAAAAGAATTGTTCCCTCATAATTCATTAATCTCACTAAAAATATGATTTTCCACCTTCAAAATTAAGAAAATATAGAATAGAAAAACATATACACTATATTGAAAAAAATAATCATTATATTTATCTAGATCATATCTATGATACCAACTATTAAACCTAAAACCCATGATTTTATGTACAAAATATTAAAATACTGTATATTTATTTAATACAATAGAAAAATAAATAAATATGTGATTTTCAATTCAAGCACCTTTACTAGTCTTAGTTTTGGAGAATTAGATATATTAATTAAAAAAATTGGATAGACTAAAATTAAATAAAAAATAATTATTTGTGTTCACCTCCACCAAAAAATAAATACACCTCACAATGAAATAACACTAATCCTGGAAAATAAATTTCAACCATAGGATGAGTATTTAATTTGACAAGCATTGGGTTTTAAAATAACTGGAAAGTAATTTTAAATTTTTTTCATTGATACAACGAATACATAGAAATAGATTATAAGTACAATTAATTAGCATAACATCATTCTATTTTTTAAACCATTTATTTCAAAAGTAATATTATTTTGAAATAATATTTTTTGCATCACCATTTGAAAATAATAATATGTAACGGTAAATCATGATTCTAATCAGGACAAAAATAAAACCAAAAGGCCACTAATCTATTTAATATTTAGGAAAACACCTTTATAAGGTAGAGGGTTTACTCCCTAAACCATAACATAACTTTCAGTACTCTTGTGTCAATTGTTTTTAAAAATAATTTCATAGTCCTCCATTTCTCACATGTAACCATGAAATATTTTAAAATAATGAAAACATTAATTTTTAGATTAAAATAATATTAAAAAAATTGGCAAGGTATAATCAATGTTTTAATAATTTCTTAAACATTAAATAAGAGAAATCCATTCTTATAAAAAATTAATCATATTTAATAGAAATAAATATAAATTCATAATAAATTAAATGAATACTTGAATAAAAGTAATTGAAATTCAAAAATAACTTACTTGATGGCCATATATATAGTTTTTAATGATATTAATGAATATAATAAAACAAATTTCACAAAAAAATATGATAGCATTAATAATCTACAATGTGAATAAAGATGAATAGTTTATAAAAAATGATAAAATTTATCACTTTTAAATAAATGATACACTTTGAATGATAACCGTAAAATGATATCTTATATCATGGAGATTTTTTTATAAACAAATCAATTTTATGTTAACAATAGAAAAATGTTTTTTTTTTATTTTTGGATAAGTGGTTACGAAAAAATTCATAAAATAAATTGATTCATTGAATGATTTTCAATTATCCTTGGAAGGGTTTTGTTTTAATCAATTTTTTTTAAATGAAAGAGAAATTTTGTTATTTAAAATATACTTTATAATGATATGAAATTATTACATGAATTTACTATATAATTTTAAAGAAAAAATATATATGTATGTTTATATATATATATATATAATTTTTTTAAAACAGAATATAATGATTTCAATAAAAACATATTTTGAATTATTTATAATAAATAAAAAACTTTAGATTTAAACATAATACATATATTATAAAATCTAATAAATAAATAACATAATTTGAAAAAATAAATGAAAATATATAATTAAAACCAAAGAAATGTCTTATATTTTAAATTCAACGAACAACCACATATATATATATATATATTTAAAGAAAGTATAAACTGGTAGATTGATAATAAAATAAAACCCTTACCTTTAGATCTTAGAGGTTTTTTGGATATTGGACACCAAGACAAAGGGATACATGGAGAAAGGATGAGGGTATTGTTTCTAATGATAGGTGTGGGGTTTCAAGGTGAAAAAATGAGTGTTTATAAAAAATATATAATATTCAATAAATCAAACATGGATGGAAAGAAATGGCGAAATACTCTATAAGTGAAAAAAGTATTTTTGAGAGTTTTACTATTGGTGTTTGGTTGTCTTTGTTTGTTATATATTATTTATATGTATTATATTATATTTCATCTTCCAGGGATCAAATTTATGAAATGGGATTCGAAAATGGCCAGAGGGAAGCTCAAATAATTTTGTGAATTAATATAAAATATAAATCAACAGATATATATATATATATATATATATATTTATATATATATTATAAAAATGGTTTTTAGTGGAATCTGAGGGGTAAGGCTATTTTTTTCAAAGGGTTTTGTATATTTTAAGTCATTCATACCATTTTTAAGAATAAAAAGAAATGAAGTGGGCTGTGGATGAAGGTGACTTCTATGATAGAGGCGGAAGTGATCTTGGTTGATTAGAGATCTGCTGGTTCAAGGAATCAAGGGGGAGAAATCAAGAAAAGGTGTTATAGAGACTGGATGGATGGTATGGATGAGTGTGGAATAGATTAGACTATTTCGATAGCATCATTTAGGAGAAGAACTATCCAACAATGAAACACTACCAAAACTAGACACCATTTATAAGCCATGATGCGGCTACTCCCCCCAATGAAACTAACACACTAGCATCGAGAGCCTTATACATGGGCTCTAGCCGAATCATCAACCCACACCCTACATGGAATAGAACCCAACTCATAACCCTACATGTGTATGTCCACTAAGTTTCTAAAGTTGGGCTTGTACGGTGCCTACACTGAATGTAGTGCTTAACCATGCAAGGGAATCCCTTAGTACGTGGTGTGATAAATTATAGTAATATTTTTAAAAAATCATCAAAACATGTGAAAATATTATATGTTTTCTTTTTTCTCAATTTTATATTTATTATTATTATTTTTACT
Organism: Viscum album; assembly: GCA_963277665.1. Classification (NCBI taxonomy): domain Eukaryota; kingdom Viridiplantae; phylum Streptophyta; class Magnoliopsida; order Santalales; family Viscaceae; genus Viscum; species Viscum album. The sequence goes on along the minus strand of OY728156.1, from coordinate 87,646,670 downwards.
ACCATTACCTTTAATTTCATAAATTAATTTATCTAAATTTAAACGTTTAAACTTATTAATCATTATTTTATTTAAAATAAAAACGCTATAATTTACTTATAAAAAATGTTTATATAAACAAAAATAATTTAATAATTTATGAAAATAATTTATATTAAAACATATGAGGGAAAAAATTATCTAATGAAAATATATTATTTATTAGATATAATTTAACATAATGTAATAATATTTCATAGTAACAATATTTCTAATAATATCATTTTTGATAGAAAATAAAAAATAATCAAATTGTCAATTTATAACTGTAATGTTAAATGAAATGGCATTTATAAATGTAATATAATTTAAATATAAATGTTTTTGCTTGAAAAATATTTATATATAAAAATAATTTAATATTAAAATATAATTTTAAATAAATTATTTTAAATTATTTTAAAAATATATTTATTTAAGGAATTTATAAGTTTATTTTCATATTTGGCATAAAATAATATCTCTTAATATAAAAATTAATATTTTATAATTTTTATAAAAAATTATTTCCATTACCAAAAATACATTTGTTTCATAAATGTTTTTATTAAAAACATTTCTTTTAAATTATAAATAAATTTAATAAAAATATAAAATAAAAGTACTTTTTGAATTTCATGGGATGTTTCATAGAATTTGACCATTATGAAAAAATGTTAATGATAAACCATTATTTTTATGTTGGGTGTTCATGTAATGAATCCTTTTCCAAATGAAGAATATTCTTGTTTGTCGCAACATGGATCTATCAATTCCATATTCATAGAAAAATATAATCTTTTATTCCTGAAACATCACTAACATCATAGAGCATGACAATAATATTTTTATTTAAAGTATTACACCCATTCATTCTTTATAGGGTGATGATTTTAGTATAGGTACAAATTATATTTAAATATGTGTTCTTTATGATGTAAGTGGACTTATTTTAGTGCATAACATTTATAAAATATCCCAATTATATACATAAATAGAATATCCATATGAACATTTGGTGCACTAATATCATTTGTATAGGGACATTGGAAATTATGAGATGAAAATAAATTTAATAGAATACATATATATTTTTAGGATGATTTCCTCTGGAGATCGTTAAAAATTTATAAATTACCACATATTACATCCAATGTCTTATCTAGTTTTCAAACTAATGCATTGTTTGGGAGTGTTGAATGGGAAATATTCCCTTATTTAAAACCAAAAAATATAACAGAAATTATACTTATTACCCATTTCACTTACTGAAAATGAAAATTATTCTCTTAAATATTAGCCTCTTTCAACATAATGAATATTATTCAATATTCCCCATTAAAAATAATTTATATAAATGTAAATGATGTATCGATAAATCATGATATATCATTTCAATTAGATTAATGTCTTCCGATGAACATCATCCTAATGTTCCCTTTATTTCACAAAGTATTCTTCATCATTAACTTTATTTAACAAATATAATATTATCATTGAAAAATAGAATCTCTATAATTGTTATGTCATTTTCTGAGCTTCCATAATTTTCATATATAAGGATTTGAAACTCAAAAACAACTTTCAAGTAAATTATATTGATCTTAATCACCATTTTCACAAACAACATTTTACTTTATAGTATCCTATACTCACATACAATCTTTCTCACCCCATGGTTATATTAAATTATTATAATAAATACAACCTATTAGATATAATAAATTAGGTTCTATTAAACTAATGTATAAGGTGTAATTTAAAATGAAATAATTATTTGGGTTAGATAATATTTTATTTATCTCTGATAAATCGATTAAAATAAATTTATCCATGTTATAAAATATTATACTATACCTAAAAAAGAACTAACAGTATGAATCAAATATTTGAGACAAATTTGATTGAATAGAGATGCATAATGTATGAAAACATCTTAGAATAAAACAAATCATATGTTTGATTCATAAAAAATAATAATTAAAAACCTATATGATATTGTATAAATCCCTATTATGCGATCATCCAAGGATGTTTTTATCAAATTAATATACAATATAATGAGAAGTATAAAATTATTTACTTATGTTTTTAGAATAGTTATACAAAAAATAAAATGAGGAACATTATTTGGGGATCGTATATTATATATTTTTGCATACAGTAGTGACTTAGAGATATTGGATTTTTCATTCAAATATTTTTTTCAATATGAAATTATTTCTATCTTTTTTTTCAATTTTATATCATTAAGAATGAGATTATTAAATATTTAGTATATTTTTTGAATATAGATTTTGTTATATGAGCATGAAATATGGTATTAAGGCTCCCGTACAATGGTAATGACATGTATTCATAAATGTTAAAGGAAGATAATGATAATTTTACTTTTACAATAGTTAACTAATGTCATGAATACCAAATGGTGGGGTAAAAAGTTTGTGAATTGCATATGTTATATAAAAATCCTTCGGTTTTCTAGAAGTTGTTTGTGAAACTCCATGGAATGTTAATGGCATTTTCAATGTCATAATATAAATTATATTATTTTTAGTGGTATATAATTTCAAATGAATACTATAATTTTTTTTTGAATTTAGTAGAGTTTGAAATAATGAAATAAAATTATATAACATTGATTTGTATCCAAAATTCGATGAAAAAGGTTACTTTGCCATAATTTAGACTTTAAATTAACAATTCAATTTGAGATGAATCTTAATAAATGATTATTTTTTAATGTAATTTTTTTTATGATAAGGTATTTTGTTCAGTAAATTATTTTATTGAAAATAACTTGGTAATAATTTTCAAAAACATGGGATTTATTCATTATATTGGGTGTCATGGATTTAGTGGAAGTTAATGGTAATTGATTTTTAACAAGGATTCTTTGGTTTCATGTCAGATCTTATCCTCTTTTTTCACTTCATAGAATACTTGGTTATATTTAGATCATTATTTTTGTAGTTCTTCAATATATAGTCCATGGTTATTTCCTTAGACCCTATCCATTTATAGGCCCCCATTTTACGGACTTTAGGCTTTGGCTAATTTTAGTATTGTACACTGAGTATCCTATAAGGAGGTCCATCATTATATGACTATTATAATAAATATTCCATGGAACTTTTTATTATTGTTACAAAACAATATTATATTAATATTCCCTCAATAAAATTATTATAGACACCATTGGTGGTGGAATACTAAGTATATGTCTTGCCATGTCTAGGTCTCTAATTGTTTATAGGGTAGTCATCATGGATATAAGTAGGGACAAGGCAAAACACCTACCCCATTAATTTTATTTTTTTGTAGAGTGTGAGTTTGTATCATAGCAATGATCGTAGGATTTTGATTCTATTGAATATTGTTTTAGAATTCATTATTTTGAGGTATTTGTAATGTCTGAATTAATCTATCTGTTGTAAAACATCATGAAAATGAGATCATTTTGTATATAATGTGAATTATTCTTTCCCATTCCATTTATCAGATCTATCTAGTTATTATTCCACTACTCTGGTTGATATTTATTATTAATCTAAAGTTCTAGTTTTTAGTTATTATCAATTGATTCAATTTAACAATTTAATATTATTTCCATTGTGCTAAAATTTTACTAGAGGTCATATTATTGCTCATAAACATCCTGGGACCTTTCTTTTTGTAATAATAAAATAGTTCAAGTGGATGAATTCTTGAGTAAACGTGGATAACTGGGTTTGGATACATAGATTTTTACGGAGGATAGGTTATCAACAAAACACAATAATGAGAGAAAAATTAATTATCAAGCAAAGATTAGTCATGTAATGAATTAGAGTAATTCTATTTGATAGTTTTTATATCGAATATTTTTATATATTGAGTTTTCAATATGGATTCATGACTAAAAGAAACTATATATGATAAGTTGTTGGGTGGCTCTATCGAACATCAATTTGTTGGTTAATGGATCCTATTGTGCCATTTAAAGTTTCATAAATGATTAAATTTGTGTTTTTTCAAGGACTATGTGAAGTGGACACTTCCATTTTCATTATTTCTCCCACAACTAAAAAAATATCTTTTTCGGTAGATCATATTTTTCATATGGAAGATTGAAATGGATGTATGGTTCATTCACCCAAGGAAATGATTCCTTGACCATTTTTCAAATTATTGTTTTTGGGAAATGAAATAATTTATTTATGAATTCTTCAATATTTAAATATTAATTTTAAATTCACCAAATAAAATCTAGCCTAAAATATTTATTAAATGAAATAAAAATATCACTAATAAATTTCATCAATTTAGAAACCTTTAGAGATATTTCTTTAGAATATTAAATAATGAGAAAATACAAGTATATTTGGTCATGATTCAATGATTATTAATTATCATCCATGTTTTAGATTAAATAACCTTTTAATTTTTACAATATACATATGGCTACAGTTTTAACATCATCCCACATCACCACAAAATAATGGGATATTTCAATGAATAAATGTTTCTATTTAGAATGTTCCTTTAATAACAAAAAATAACATATTTTATAATTTTACTATATATTATTTTTTGAATATTACCTATAATTAGTTAATTATTATTTCATAACACAAAACGTATTGTTTAACACTAGAGATCCAATTATAATAATTGATCATTTTCATTTAAATATATAGTAACATAATTTATAAAAAATTTCAAGAACATAATTAAAAAATATATTATCTATATTTATAATTGAATTTTATTAAATTAATATCATATTTAAATATATCATGACAAACATTATCTTATAGATAATTTTACATATTATTCAACAACAAAGTTTTTTGGTAGAATAGTGAAAAATACCAATTTTACAAAAAATGTATATTTTTACTAGATTATTAGGATATAAAAATTACTTAAATGTTTTTAAAACACTTTTAATTAAGAAATGTACGTTTAATAAGTAAGTAAACTCATTTAAATTTATAGTATTGATTTAAGAAATAAATTTTCAATATTTTTTAATTAAATTTATTTTTTTTTTCAAATAAAAATTATCATTGGGTGTTCACTATTATAAAAGTATTCATAAGGTTACATAAAATGTTTATTTAATTTTAATGAAAATTAAATCACCTTTTATTTATAATAATACAATAATTTCAATTTTAAATAACATAATGTTTTTGTATAATCAATTTTCTTCTTAAAACTTGATTTTTTCTAAAAATGGTTTCTTTTTTGTTTTTTGAAGAAATATTAAAAATTATTTTTATAACTTATAGAAAATATGTGAAGTAAAATTTATTACATTTTTAATATATTAATATTTAATATTATGTAGTGGGGTAAACATATTTTTTTTTCTAAAAATGAATAATATCCACCAGAAAAACACATCTCTATATAAAGGGTTAAAAAGAATTAATAAGGGAGTGAAACAAAGAGTATTGTGTTAAAATGACCTAAAAACTTGTATAAATATTTTTATTTAATGTATTTAAACCTTATATAATTCCATATAATAAATTTCTCTCATTTGGATCCATTTTCTAATGATAGTGAATTTAATTTAATTTTATGTTCTGTATATTTACATGTTTTCGATCGACCTCACGTATAAATTTGAAACTCATATCCTCATTTTCCACAATTTTTGAGAAATATTACTTGACCAAAATATTCCCAAAAAAAATAAACCTAACTATTTCTTATATGTCCTTGTATCACTAAAAGACATCAAAAATCACTCATTAGTTGTAATGAAATGTTGGTAGCCAAAAAAGGGAATTCGATCCTAAAGAGATTTTCTAAGATCCTTTATTCTTAAACAACTATAAACTATAAAATATCAATCTAAACTTGATTAAATCACAATATTAATAATATTTTTTATTTTCTATGTTAATCATACATCCATTTTCCCTCTCCCATTCATTATATAGAATATGAAAACTTCACAAATGTGTACGTATAACTTACCATATCCAAATAGTGGAGTAATATGACTACAATTACAACCTAAATTGTATGTATTAAAAAGATATTAATAAATTTATATGATAATGATTATTGAATTGTGATTATGGAAATATTTTATGCCATTTACCATCTTATCTATCCATATGGTGTGAAATGATAACATTGCTCATGCGTACGTGTTGACTACCTCATACATAATGAGATTTGATTAATTTTTATAATACCACCATGAATTGAGGATAATATTTTTTTTATAATTAATTAAAATTATATTCTTAAAAAAAATTATAGAGATTATGTATGAATTTCATTACAACTTTGACGATGGTAAATATACTCATGTAGTTTTGTTAAAATTGGAAAAACCACCTTATGTGGATGATGTAAGAAAAAAAATTATTTTTTTTATTTTGATAAAATTACATTAAATATATAACATATATGATAAATTTTCATAACAATTTATTTAATAAAATTAAATTTATTAATCGAGAAGATATAATTTTTATGATCGAGAATGAATATAAGGTATGATATTATCATATCAATTCAACTTCATGGAGACATATTTTACATAATGATTATAATTTATATTTTATGTTTTATATTATACCCAATTTAAATATAATATAATTATTTCTAAAATATTTTTTTGGAGTTCATGATTTACATTAAAAGGGTTTTTTATTCAAAAGCGACTAAATAAATAAATATTTATTTTATAATGTTAAGTGTATTCAGGAGTCTCCTTATTAAAAGTTCAATTAGAAGAATTATATCTTATTTATATTTTTTATAAATTTTTATCCACTAAATATTTATAGGGTTTCAATATTTTCATTCAAAAATTCATCTATTAGGTACTCAATGGCGAAAATATATTTTTTAATCAAAACTGATATTATTTCTTATTTAGGGCTAGGAACAATTTTATTTACTGTCTAGAGAGCCTAAAATGTTCCAAAAATCTCATATGATATTCACCGAAAAATTATTAATGTTATTTTATACCTTTTTTACATTATTTTCATGATTTATTTTGAAATAATTTTTATTTCATCAAAATAAATATATTTTTTCATTTTCTATAATGGTCCTAGAAATTTATTTTTAACGTATTCATTAAAAATGGATTTTCCCTCCTCTAATATAACTCTTAATTATTTAGCTCTCTTTACATGTTTCATTGGGTTTTTAGAGGAAATATGTTTTCCATTATTCTATGAATTTTTCGTTTTCATATCAACATAATTTTTTTTAACTTATTATGATGATATTCTCTATGACTCTCCACAATTTAGTTTACATTAGTTTCCAGCCTTATTTTAAAATGGTATGTGCAATAAATATATTTGGTATCATTTCTCCTAATTGGATACTTTGTAAAAAATTAATCATTTCTAGAAAATGTGTAAGTTGAAGGATGATTATAATTATTGTTATTTCATTTAATAGGAAAATATTAATATTTTTTATTGTTGATTCAAAACTTATATTTATTAACTGATAATTAATTTCTATTATTATTTCTATTATTGATTCAATATATGACTAACACATTAGGCATTTTTTTGTGTTGGGTGGGTGCGATTATAGATAGCCACATGATATATGAATATTTTTTATGTGACGAACTGGTTGGTCAAACATATTTATTATTTATTTTTTGTACTCCTAACATGTTATTAAATGTGTCATGATAGGTGAACTTGATGGTATAATTCATTTTGTCATTCCATAAGGCCATATTGATAAGATAATGAATTTATAGAATTCTAAATTTCTTCACTATGAATTTAGTTATTATTTTCCATGTGTTTACTGTCATCCATGGATATCTTTCTTGATCATGATTTAGATTAAATAAAATATGTGATGATTATTCACACTTTGTTATTATTATACCTTTCCCACATATTATAGTTTTAATTTTATTATTTCTATTTATAACTATCTTAGATAACCATTTATTATTTTTTCCATTCCCAGTATATGAATAAATATTTTTTGAATAATATTTGTTGGTAAAATTATGTTTTTCATTCTATAGTGTATTTTTCAATTTTAATTTGAAGCCTTTTAAAAAATTGGTCTCACAGGACTGCTAAACTGATCGACCATTAATGGTGTGATCCCTTGAATATTTTTTCAATATGATAAGGTGTATACTAGGTCTAGGATACTAGATTTGAGGTTTTTAGTGTGTCAATCAAAGAAGGTGTTTTAAGGACTTTGGGAATGATATTTTATAATATAATAGCTAGAAAGTGCATTAATAAAAACCCATAAAATGATTAATAAATTATATTTTTTTATTCAATGTAGCCATATTTCTGATGTTATGATATTATTATGTGCGTATTATTATTTATATATGGTTCTTAGTGGTTGTTAGGGTAGGAATTTCAGCACCCATAATAAATATATAGATATCCCTTACTAAAATATATATATAACTTGTTTTTGATCTTATTATATCATGGAAATATTACGACCACTAAATAGGGAAATGAAAAATGAATATGGTCATATAGAACAACATAATTTAATAATTCATGACACACCATTTTTAGATTTGTTTATGATATTGAATCATGAATCCTTTAATTGAACTACTAATTTACTTATAGGTTAGGAAATAATCAATTCCCTTGAAGAATATTCCAAAATTTTGTAAGTGGTGAATTTGAAAATGATATTCTATAATTATATTACACAATTGGTGATTTTGATCAATGGTGGTATGTTATGAGGAATACTAGAGATATTGGTAAAATAGAAATTATAAATTGAAGAATATTTAAGGTAATATTATTAATCAATGATTTTCATTGAGAGAAATGTGTTGAAATAGGGATGAATTTCCTCCATGTAAAGTGGAAGAAAAAAGAATAAGTTTATTTATATAAGGAAAATATTAAATGATTATTAAAGACTACAATGAAAAAAAAATATAAATAAATTCAATATTTACCATTTATTTTATGGGATTATGATGTAACTATGATGGAATAGGCATCTCAAAAAATATCATCGTATGATTATATTATATTATATCCTATCATGAGATTGAAAAAATTATTATTGGCTTATATGCTAGAGGGAAATCAAGAAAACATGAGTTTAAGTATGCACTGAGGAAAAATAAATGTATCAATAACTATGAAATAAATGATGATATTTATATATTAGGTTAATTTTCGAATGAAACATCATGTTAAAAACATAAATTGAATTGGAATTTTTCATAAGTGTTCATATAAGGGACATATAGCTAAAAACTTATGGGGAAATAAGGAAACCACTATTATTGTACAAAACTGACACCAGTAACCCAGAGCCAGTGCCTTAGTTTTCTACATTGCTAATAAAAATGGAAGATGCATCTTGAAGGACCAAATAGTTTAGTAGTAGTGGAAAATAAGATACATAAAAAAGTTCAACATTTGAATATTAATTTAAATTAAATATATAGATTCTATTGGAAACATCCATAACTTATAGAATATCCATTTACACCATTAATAATATACTTATTTTCATATTGGTAAAAATGAAACATATGAATTGGGTGATATCAAGTGGTCAATAAATAAAAAAAATATATTTTAATCATAAGTAATAAGTCATGATGAATAAATAAATGTATACAATCAATTGAAACATAATCTTGATCATAACATGGTATGAAAAAAAGAAGAATAAGTCATTGAATAATAAAATATAACTATAGAAATTATACTAGTTTAATATTAACACAGAATATAAATTATTAGTTTCATAATGATGGAATTCATAATGTAGGATATCATAACCATACTAACAAGGCCTTATTCCAAGACCATACATAAAAATGTACAATCCCAATCTAGTTTCTCTCATGAGACCTACTAATTCACCGAGGGGCTATAGGTGGGCCGACCTAACACATAAAAAGTCCACATTATTCCTTATCATAATGGGGTGAAACATAGGAAACATATATGGACATATTGAAACTAATATATGAAATGAAAATGACTTTCCCCAATCACTAAACATAAACACTAATGATTCTGAGTAATATGGTGAATGTTATCAAGATACCTCATAAATAGTCAAACTAATAATAAGCCATTCACCAAAATATGTTAGATTATATCATAAAATATTAATCACAATTCATCATAATAATCTTCAAGAGTGTTTAATTAAATTAAAATACACTTGTTAAAATCCTCAAGTAATTCTTGATAGAAATACTCTTTTACTTAGTAATGAAGAGTTCTGTTTGAAAGATATTTTTCTAAAAATAGAAGTAATATAATATTTTTTTTCCATTAAAAAATGAGTGATTTTAGAAAAATAATGTCAAATTAAAGCTTATTAGACAGTTCACTTCAAAATAGGTAATAATTCGAGATGTTCAATTGAACCAGGCAAGTTTATCGAGAAAATTTCTGGAAATATTCTTTTAAAACATGTATCTCCCCAGAAAATAAAGAATGACTCTGATTGGTACATATATATATATATATATAACATGATTAAATAATTAATTAAGTGAAAATAAGAATAATTAATAATTTCATTTTTGTAATGAGTGAAAAAGAGTAACCCGAATGAAGGTGGAGGTTTGGGTAGAAACCATAACCTTCTGTTAGAATAAATTATTGACTTGACCTCAATGTTTAGGATAAAAAATTTAAATTCAATAATTAATTTATTAATAAACTTATATAAGTTTATTTGATTTATTATAATTTTCTATGTTCATTTACGGGCTTATTTATGATTTATAGTGCTATTTTCATCATTCGTGAGAATTCGTTTTTTGGGTTTTCATGATCAGTTCATTTGTTTATATGTAGTGGAGTTCTTGTAAAATTTCTATAATTCTCATGAATCTAAATTAAATGTTATTAATTAAAATAATAAATTTAAAATGGTCATACATGTTATTTGTTTATAAGGTATGTGGATAAATCAATAAATAAGACATTTAGTGATAATTATTTAAATTATTACAATTGTATTTCAATCACAATGAACTATTTATTTGGTATGAATGTGTAGTATATATATAATATTTAAGAAAAATTAAATGGGTTATAATAAATATATTATAGTCTATTTTAACTATAAAAATGGTATCGTGACCATCCTTGAAGAATAAAATGAATAAATTTGTTCTTCGTCCAAAAGAATTGTAATTCCACACCTTCGGGATGATGATTTCATTTTTAAAATAAGAGAGAGAGAGGGAGAGAGAGAGTAAGGAGGCTGATAATGGATATTCCATTAACAATATATCATTCTTGTATAATTATGATACTGAATTATAAGGATTATTTTGATATAATAGGTGATAATTGTATAATAAAATAAATAACTTGAAAAGAAAATAAAAGGAAAAGGAAGGGGGTATTACCTCTTGAATACTACTCCTTAAGAACCTCCTTAACGTGATTGATTTTAGAATTTTGGAAAGAACAAGAGATCCTAGACATTGGGAGTAACTAATTAAATTTATTTGGGTATAACATTGACATTATTCAAGGCATAGAGGAGTTAGGGAAAGAGGGGTTGAGGGTGGTATTTATATTGGAGGAGGGGGGTGATTTCTCATTATTTTATTCATTATTTTATTATATATGTCAAGACATGATATAGTGTTGATCATTATGACTAAGTATATTAATACGTGCATTTGATTTTGAAACAGGGTTTCATACATGAATCATGACTCATGGAAGAGTGTATATAGATCATAATTTATTTATATTGTTAATTAGAGTATTTTACTATTCACTAAAATTTCAAGTATTTCAGAAGAAATTGAAAAAATTCAAGAACACCATTTTTGATGTGTATAATTAAAAATTGAAATCCATTTTATGAATATAATTTTCTAAATATGATTAATTTAATTTTTAACTAAAATCATTATTTACTCGAAATATACTATTTTAAATTTATGACATATTTTATAATCCTTTAAAATATTAACTAAGATCTCATAAAATTAGCCTAAAATCTAACGAAATAATAACATTGATTTATGAATAATTTTTATGAAAATTAATTTTCATTAAAATAAATTTATTAATCCTTAAATTTTAATAAATTATTTTTGATTTATAAAAATTCCAACACTTAAATATAAAGTTCTTACATAATAATTGACTTTGAATATGGTATAATTATATCCAAATTTCACTTATTAGATGTCCAAAATTTATTCATAATTTCATTGTCTATGTTACTATTCTTTGGGACAGTTCAATATTCACAATGGCCACATTAGTAGTCATAAGGGCATATTAATATTTCATTGGTTTATGTTGCTTAGTAGATAGAAATACCTCTTATTTATTTTATTCTTCATTTATGATGTTTGTATTGTGTTCTATATGTTATTTAATAAGATATATGACATATGAAAGAAAAATAATATTGTAAATTTCCTTAATAGGGTATTAGGTCATTCAATTCTACCCTCATACAGTAATTGTATCCTAAAAATTTCTAGATTGTCACCCTGTAATAATATTTGGGTAGTTCTTCATTATAAGTTCCACAAACTAACACATCACCCCTTTAATTTTATGACTTTTACAATGTACATTTACAAGTCGATTCGTTTAACTCCCCAAAACCTCTTCCATAGTGTCTAGAATATAAATAGGATCTTCATTGTAAGATAAGTCATCTTCCAATTATATTCATTCAAGAGAGAGTACATGTGTCGGGTCCAGCATGTACATCCTTTATAAGGATATGCAGAACACATTGTGTGCATTTGAAAGGATAGATGGAATTTTCAAATGATAAACCCCAACTCAGATTCTCTACATAATTTTAAAAGGACCAATATACATGGGTATTTGTTTCCCTTTTTTCCCAAATATAATAACTACCTTCTATGGGGATACATTTAGGAAATATTGATCACCTAGTTGTAATTAAAAATCCTTCCTATAATTATCGACACAGCTATTTTTCCTTCAATAAGCTGGTTTGATATGGGATTGAAAAGTATTCACCATTGCTATTTTTTCCTCCGCAATCTATGGTCCAACAAGATTCCTCACACGAACTTCATCCAAAAAAATCATTATACGACATCTCATTCCATACAATGATTCAAATGATTCAATTTTAATACATTAAATGAAACTATTATTTTATGAAAACTCTACCAAATAAAATCATGGGAACATGATCTCCACATGTCCTCTAATGTTTGGATTATCCTTTATGACTACCCATTATTTTTTGGGTGATAAGTAGTAAAAAAATGAAGCTCTGTATCCATATATTTCTAAACATTGTAGGGTTCTGAAAAAAGAAAAAAATCTGCAATGGAGAATGATGATCCACTTTAACTCAAGGGAGATTCATGTCCAATTTTCCCCTCAAAAGGATTAGGAAAATGTGGACAATAACCAAGGATGGAGGGTCCGCAGACCGGTCTAATGTTAATGACGGACGACCCGTTCCGCGAAGCGTCCCTCCTCCATGGACCGTCGTCGTTCGCGAGATGGAGGTGGAGATCCTCTACGGTCGCGAGGTGGGACAGGCGCCAACCCGGTTCACCATTCCGGACCACCCTAGCTGTGAGCTATGTCAGACGGCCCGAAGCGCCTCCACTGTCATTTTCAAAATGGAGTCGGAACCCTCTGCGGCCGCAATGCACTCCCCGATTTTGGTTCGTGGAGAAGTGTTTAATACTCCGCGAATTTCGGATTGACCATGTCATCCGTGAACTGATTTTTCTGTGATGGGACTCCACAAAAGGTGCCGCATGACCATAGATACATCCTTTTCCCCAATCTATAAAAAGAGATTGAAGAAGAAAAAAAATAAAAACGGAGAGGAGATTGGCCAGATTCTGGTGGAAGGATTTCGAAGGAAGGATTTGGATTTTGGAAGTTCTAGTTCACGAACCAAAGCAGGTATGAACTTGGGAACGAACTAATAAGGAACCAAAAAATATGCATAATAACTTGGTGAATCGCGAACTTAAAATAACAAAGAGAAAACAGTGAACCATGGTCCCTCCACAGATGGGCTCCCCACGGACCAGGGAGCATATGCCTCTTTTCCGATCCACCGCACCGCGTAGCACACTCCTACGCGGGTGAAGCACCGACCGACGAGCCTCCGGCCGGCGCCGCCCTTGTCCGCCGCTGCATGCATGGAACCCTCCGTGGACCACCCTGGATCGCGGATCAATCATGGAGTCGTAAACCACCATGGTTCGCGGGATGCCCATCAGTCCACAGACCACCTTGGTTCGCAGATGGCCTCTCCAGCCGCGTAGCACATCCCTACGCGAGGGGCGCCACCACCCATACCCTTATGTGGCCTGCCAAAACCTTAAGAGTTCCCATTCCCCGAGCTAGATAAAATCCTTCCAATTTTAATCTAGCATGATCCTTCGCAACATCCTCATTGGTCTATTAATCATCCCCAAGACCAGGCCTCCACCAGAGCCACCGAATCTGTGTGGTGTAACCCTCAGGTGCATCAGCGTGCCATTTTGAGTTCACATACCCATGGTAAAAAGGGGAAAAGGGGTTTCCCCAACTCTTGGTTGGATTCCCGAAGCATTCCTAGGTTCACATTCCCACGGTAATGCAGGGTTTGAGCCCGAGATCCCACTTTCTGGCTCTACTCGATATGATGGGGGACTGCACGCTTCAGCTGTTGGGCACTTCTCCCCTCCATAGGGAGGGGGCGACATACCCATCAGAAGGCATCCGTCCCCATGCACCTCAGTACTTCCCCGGGGATCAAGAGAGGTGACGGGCACAGGAGCACCCCTTTCCCTCTCCCACTGCACTTTCTCACCATGATCGTCCATCTCAGAGTATTCCACAACTTTATGGTCCACCCTCATGTGTAATCCCCACTCCACTTCTAACAGATGCACCTTTCGCGACGTGATCCTCTGGTCCCTCCTAACTCTTGTCTCTCACACCGAGCATGAATCACGTGGGCTTAGAGTAAGCATCGTCTATGACATCCTCTTATGGTCCTCCTCTGAGTGTAATCCCAAATCCATCGCCATGGGCCTCCTCATAGTGTAAGCCCCAACTCATCATTCTAGGCTTCCTCAGACCGTCATCCCCAAGACAACGCAAACTATGAGGATAGTGATTCCTTGCCACAGGGATACGTAGGAATCCTCCATGAGGTTCAAACCTGATCACTAAAGGACCCCCAGGTTCCACTGATCTCATTCAAACTACATGGACTTTCATCCCTGTCCCCTAGGCAGGGTACGTAAGAAGCCTCCATGAGGTTCAAGACCAACAAACAGTCAATCTGACTATCTTCACATCGGTTCACCGCACCACTCCTAGTGCTGCCTCAATGAGTTACAACTCATCGGGGTCATTAATACAATGAGGGATGGTAAACCTCAGGCATAAATGATTCTGAACCCCTGCGTTCAGATGGCCATTGCCAACTAGTAGAAATCTGTGGATACTATTTTTTTGTATAAACCAAATATTAACGAGCATATGAAAATGTCTTAAATCTATAAAAGAGACCCAGAACCGGCAATAATTCCCCCCAAAGGGGTGCGATGAGCCCGAATTCCCATCCTCTCAACCAATGTGAGTTCTTAAGCATCACTGGTCAGACCATCTGGGGAATTACTGCCTTTGGAAAGCAGTTCCATGCATCATACGATACGGAACTGTTGGGCATTTTGAGACTGATCCGAAAGAAAAATGATGAACATGACATGAATATTTAACCAAGAAGGAAGAATTTTACCTAATCCCACTTTGTGCACCATTTTACTCACAAGGAGGGCCAATCAAGGTCCTTAATTACGCATGGGATCATGAGATTCTACTTTTCTAGGGTTTGCTGTTTTTATTTGTTAAAATGTTTTACAAGTACTATAAAGAACTCCCTTCTATCCAATGGTGTCCCGAAGGAACTCACAAGCACATGCCTCCAACAACGCAATGACCAGACGTCCTCACCTACGGAGGACCCCGTCACCCACCTAGCATCTTCAACAATTGGTCTCAGACACGCTTATCGAAGAGTACAATGTGAACGGTACTCTCCCAACGGTGGAGGCATCCATACACGCCCTCCAATCCGCCAGAACTCACTGGTCGCCTGCCCAGCTATGGCCGCAAAGGCAGATCCAGACAACCCCTTGTGTTGTCTCCAACCATTTTGGGAGTCTATCCCCAGAACGAGACAATGCATACCTCAATTATCATAAGGAGGCGGATGAGGTCAACGTTGAGGACTTCAACCCCACCGAACTGGGTTTCCTCTCCAAGGCCCCCGCCGACAAACGCCATCACGGTCACACCGCGATTCAACATCCTCATGCTGAGGAGGATGTCTCCCTGTGGAGTCAGGCCCACGCTTCACAAGCTGTTGGGAAAAAATCCCTCAAGGTAACATTGAAGTATTTTTTGGGTAGATTGTGTTTATTGACAAAGAAGGTTTCCAGGGAGAATTGTGAAGTTCTCGAGAAGTTGTTGACATTCCATGTTGACAAAGAACTATGACAAAGGAAAGGAAGATTTGGTGAGCATCGCAAAAAGTGGATTTCCATGAATATCATAATTTAATATGGCAAAGGCATTAATTTCGCGAAGATGTGATTCATGGTTTGGAAATCGCGAAGACCCGAAGAATGGAGGCGGTGAGTCTTCGCGATTACGTCAAGCTTCGCGAACAGCAGAGGCTGAAGCGTATCACGGTGGAGAAGGGCTTCGTGAGGGAGCTTCGCGGCGAAGTCGTGAAGGTATGTTGACGGTGATTCTTCGCGACTACGTCACGCTCCGCGAACGGCAAAGTGCCGTGGTGCTTTGTGATTTGGACAGAATTCTGTAGGAATCTTTGGAGCTTCGCAATTTGTAATGACGTGGCGTTGACTTCGCGCAGAAAGGAAGAGGGTCGGTGGAATCACCTATAAATAGAGGCCTACCCCTTCGAGCGAAGTAGAGAGCATTTTCATAGAAGATCATTTGCTCACATTTTTCGAAGTTAGTTCGCGGAGCCAGTGTGCTTCGCGAAAGATGAGCTTCGCGATGGCTATTGTTGCTCCGCGAAAGTTGTGTGCTCCGCGTTGGATCAGTGAGCTTCACGAGAGAAGTTTCTTTGCAACGAGTTGAGCTTCGCGGGAGTTCTTCGCGAGAGAGATTCGCAAGAGAGCTTTGCGAAAAGGAAGGATCTTCACGAAGGATTGTTGAGCTTCGCGAAATTGGGAGCCTAGTGAAGTTGAGTGCTTTGCGGAGGTCTTTCCAAAGGTAGTTTTCCCAGTGTTCAGAGGCAAAGAGGTATTCATCTATGGATGAAAGTTGAACTTAAACAGAGCATCTACATATAGAGAAAGATGCATTCATTAATGGAAATGAAGAGACCTACAGGTCTATAAACTGTGACTGGATTCCCTTCCAAGAGCATTGAGCTTAGGAAGAGGAAGGTGGTGATCCTCTCCACCGGTAGTGAGCCAGAGAGAGAGAAACAGGGAGTGACCCTTGAGAAAGCAGTGAGATGACCCTAAACATTGTATAGGCAGTGATCTTGGGCGTAGAAGTGATCTAGCCCGAACATTGTAATCCACAGCTAGTGAAGTTTAGTGGACTTGGTACGACCGGCAACCTGTCGGTGTATGCTCCTTGGACGTAGCCCTTAGCGGTGAACCATGTAAAATTGCCGTGTCCTGTGCTTGCTTTACTTTTTATTTATATTGTGCAGCAGGAAAGAGAGAGAAGAGTGTTTTTCTTAACTGCGAAACAAGATCAGAACGGGCTTTAATTTTTAATTAGTCATACCCTGATTCACCCCCCCTCTCAGGGTATTCAGCCCAGTGGACCTAAAAAGTGGTATCATATGGAAAGATTGACATTAGTTCTTCTCTCAATGGAGGTCACTAATCATAGAGGGATTCCGATCTTCGACGGATGTAATTTTCAGATATGGAAGAATCGAATGCAACACTATTTATGATCTTTGGGAATGGATGTGTTTTCAGCAGCAATGCATGGTATCACAGCTGATATTACTAGTGGTGCATTATCAGAAGCGGAGCATAAAGAGTTGGATGCTGACTCCAAAGTAATCAATGCCTTAGGGGGATCCCTTTCCAATCCCATATATACAAAGGTGATGTCATGAAAAACATCACATGCCATGTGGGAAAAGATTTTGAATATTTATGAAGGGGATACAAAAGTCAGAGAGGCCAAGCTGCAAGTGTTGTGGAATAAGTATGAAGATCTGAGAATGAACCCGAATGAGTCTGTTGATGCATTATTTGACAGGGTAAATGCTGTGGTAGAAGACATGCGAGGCCTTGGTGAGATTATCAAAGACATTAAAATCGTAAAGCGCATCTTGAGAAAGCATCCACCTCAGTTCAATCCAAAAGTTTCTATTCTAGAAGATAAAGATCCGAAAGAGCTGACATTGGATAACCTACACAGCACTCTTGTTGCATATGAAATGAGAAATTATGACAATGATGCTGTGGAAAAGGAGAAATCCAAAGAGGTGGCATTTAAGGCCATGAAGAGGCTCACTATTGAAGATTCTTAGGAGGAAGAAGAGTCAGATGAGGTGATGTCATTACTTTCTTCAAATCTGCAAAGAGGAAAAGGAATGTTTAAAGGGAATCTTCCACTAGCATGCTTCTGATGCGGAAAGGTTGGTCATCTTGCTGCAAGATGCCCCAAAAGTTTCAAGAAGAAAGCGATGAAGATGAATTTGAGATTCCCATGAAAAAATCTTCAACCTATGTGAAAGGGAAGAATCAGTTCAAGAGAAATTTCTTTATGAAGAAGAATCTTCTTTCACAAGAAATAGACAGTTCAACTAAGTCTGAGGGTGAAGAAGTTGAAGAGATAGACAACTGCAAAGATCGTGGACAAAATGCGATGGTGGCTATTGCCAGTAGTGCTCTAGAAAATAAAGAAACCGAAACTGATGAAGAAGAAGAAGAAATTGAAGGGAGAGTTGACTTGGAAGCTAAATTAGAAGAAGCTCTTGAAGAGATAGATGTATGGAGAGAAAAAACAAAGAAATCCAACAAGATAGTACGTGATGCCAAACTCTACATGAAACAAGAAGAAGAAGAGAAGTCTGAGCTTGAGAAAGAAATTGAAAATCTTAAGTCTTCCAGGCCAGAGTGCACAGACAATGATGATGAGCATAAGCTCAAGATTTAAGAGTAGAAAAGGGAGATCGATTGCTTGAGTCGAAAAGTGAAAGATCACGTCAAGCGTATTGAAGAGATTGAAGATGAAGTTTTCGGTCTGCGGAGAAGAGTTAAATACCAGGAAAAACCATTGAATCCCAACACATTCTTGGGAAATCAGGTCGTTACGAAGACTGAATAGAAGAAAGAAGATCCTAGTAGTTCAGCAGGAAAGAAGCAGCAATTGAACTCAGAAGTTAAGGCTGATTCTTGGCTTAATCAGAAACAATAATCTTTGGCAGTTTTAGACCAAAAGCACCTGTCTCGAGATTGAAAGTGCATTTGAGCACAAATCAGAATCAGAATACTCAGAGATCCCAAGGGGAAAATCATAGTGCTGAAGTAAAACGATGGAATGCACCTTATATCAGGTGTTATTGTTGTTGAAAGATGGGACATTCACAGTATGTGTGTTCCATAGCCAAAAGATATCGAAGGGAACAAGAACAGATATGACAGCCAAATAGAGAACGGTTTTCCAGAACATATTTTGAAGGACACTGTTTTTGGTGTGGAGGATTTGGACACATGGCTAGGTACTGCACTCTGACCATTCAGAAAAATGTGCCAAAGCAGAATCAAAATGTTCGCAAGCAGTAGATCAGTAAACCGACAAGTGAATTAAAAGTTCAGAACAGATTTGCAGTTTTACAAGATGAAGCTGGTCCATCATACTCTGAGAAAGAATAGAATCCTCAATACATGCCGAGTATGAAAGAAAAAGTATGGACGAGGAAGAAGAAAATTGAGAAGGCCGTAGTTGCTGAAATTTCCTTTAAAGCATCAGAGCGTTCTGGTGTGTGGATCCTTGATAGTGGTTGCACATCCCACATGACAGGCAATAAGGATCTGGTTACAGGCATAAAATATGACAAAGAAGGAGTTGTCAAATTTGGAAATGATGAAGGCCTGAAGATTGTTGGCTCAGGAAAAGACAAGTTTGGGGGCAATTAAATGAGACATGCTGATGTCTTGGTGGTGGAGGGTCTCAGTCATAATTTACATAGCGTCAGTCAACTATGCGACTTTGGGTACTCTATCCTATTTACCAAGAAGATGGGTATTGTTAAAGGAAAAGATGGAATAGTCATTCTACAGGGAAAATGAACAAAGGGTAATCTTTACCTGGTAGGTGGGGAAGAAGATTCATGCCTTTTATCCAGAGAAGATGAAAATCAGCTGTGGCATAAGCGACTTGGTCATCTATGTCAAACATCTATGGAAGATCTGGTAAAGTGTGATGCTGCTAGAGACCTTCCCAAACTATCACATGATCGCACTCATATGTGTGATTCTTATCAACAAGGGAAGATCATCAGGAAGACGTACAGGCCAAAGGAACAAAAAGCAACTGGAGTGCTCGAATTGGTGCATGCTGTTGTATGTGGACCTATCTCACAACGAGCTATAGACGGGCAAAGGTACTATGTTCTTTTCAATGATGACTATAGTATAATAGCCTGGGTATTCATCATTACCCATAAGACATAGGTGTTCAGTTGCATAAAGCAGTACAGGAGGGAATCAGAAAAGATGCTTGGGCAGAAAATTCTGAAGTTTCGTACTAATAATGGTACGGAATTTACAAACAGTCAGGTTGAAAACTATCACGAGAAACATGGGATAAGGCATCAAGTTTCATCAGTAAGAACTCCCCAAAAGAATGGAGTGGTTGAAAGAAGAAATCGGATCATCAACAACATGGCCAGAACAATGCTTATTGATAAGGACCTATCAGAGAAATTTTGGAAGGAAGCAGTTTTGACATCGGTCTATGTTTCAAACAGGTCCCTGTTATGTCCGAAGCAAGGGAAGACTCCGTATGAACTATGGTATGGAAAGAATCCAACGTTGAAATACTTTCGAATATTTGTAAGTAAGTGTTTCATTCTCAACAAAGAATATCATAGGAAGTTTGAGGCACGAGGAGATGAAGGGATATTCCTTGGCTATTCAGGGAAAAGAAAAGCATATAAATGCTTCAACAAGAGGCTGGGAAAAATTGTTGAGAGAAATGATGTCACTATAGTCAAAAATGAACAGACTGCTCAATGACCCAGTGAACAGTTTTTGGATGAAAGTGATGATGAGGTAAGTAACACAGGGGGAGTAGAAGTGGCAGAGGCTGACTCAGAAGAAGATACTGATGATGAACAAGAAAGTGTCAAGTCTGTATCTACAAGGAAGCCAAAGAGTCGAGCTGAAATTGATAGGCAAAATATCATTGGTGGCCAAACAGCTCCAGTTCAGACTCAAAGAATGAAATCATTACAAAAAACATCATTTTTATCTCAGGTGGAGCCGAAATGTTTTTCCGATGCAGCTAAAGATGAAAACTGGGTTCAGGCTATGAATGAAGAGCTTGATCAAATTGAGAAGAACCAGACATGGGAGATTGTTTCGAGGCCAGCAGACACGAATTTCATTTTGGCCAAATGGGTCTATCGCAACAAGATGAATGAAGATGGCACAGTGATTCAGAACAAAGCACGTCTAGTGTGCAAGGGGTACTCCCAGATCGATGTAATAGATGTTGATGAGACATTTACACCGGTTGCAAGGCTGGAGACAATAAGATTATTCCTAGCCATCACAGTGCAAAGGATGTTCAAAGTGTTCCAAATGGATGTCAAATCTTCATTCTTGAATGGTGTTCTGGAAGAGGAGGTGTATATTGAGAAGTCAGATGGTTTTCTCATTCATGAGGATGAGAACAAAGTTTGCAGGCTGAATAAGGCATTGTATGGGCTGAAACAAGCACCAAGTGCATGGTACTCAAGGCTTGATCAGTACTTGAAGAAGCTTGGTTTCCAGCGTGGAGGAGTTGATTACAATCTTTATTTCAACAATGACAGTAATCAAAGGATGATGGTGCTAGTGTATGTCGATGACATAACCTTTGGTGGATCAGATGAAGCTCAGTGCAGACAGTTTTCCGAATTCATGAAAAATGAGTTTGAAATGTCAATGATTGGACAGCTAACGTTTTTCCTTGGTCTACAGGTGACACAAGGAAGGAATGAAACTTTTATTTCTCAATCCAAATATGCCAAGGATGTTTTAAGAAGGTTTGGAATGGATAATTCCAAGGAGATGAAGACTCTGGTTTCCACCCGGATGAAATTATCGAAAGATGAAGATGGAAAGGCAGTAAATATCACAGAATACAGGCAAATTATTGGGAGTTTGTTGTACTTGACTGCAACAAGGCCTGATATTGTTTTCGCCACATGCCAAGCAGCGAGATATCAGAGAAATCCCAAGGAAAGCCACATGCTTGTAGTGAAAAGAATACTTCAGTATATCCATGGCACAATGGATTTTGGCTTGACATATACTGATAAATCTCAAACAGAGTTATTGGGCTATACTGATGAAGACTGGGCCGGTTCAGCGGATGATATGAAATCAACGTCAGGTGGTGCTTTCTATCTTGGAGGATTTTGTATTTATTGGCCTAGCAAGAAGCAAGATTGCATTTCATTAAGCACCGCCGAAGCTGAGTATATTGCGGCCACTGAAGCATGCACATGGTTATTGTGGATGAAGCAGCAGCTTGAAGATATGGGAGTTGAAGTGATGTCTCCGATCAAAATCCAGTGCGACAACTCAAGTGCTATAAATCTTAGAAAAAATCCCGTCCATCATTCAAGGACAAAGCACATTGAGATTAAGTATCATTTTATCAAAGAGAAGGTTGAGCATGGAATCATGAAGTTGGAGTACGTGCCTACAGAGCTACAGGTTGCCAACATTCTGACAAAGGACTTACCCAAGGAAGATTTTGAGAGGCATCAACTGGCTCTGGGAGTTCAGTCGATTCCCCGCACATGAAATAGTGTGGATGTGGGACCCCCCACCCCCTCTCCACGAGGTATGATGTGTTTTTCCATAATATGCTGATATGAGTTCTCTACTATGTTACAGACTACAAAGGAGTGTCCTTTGGGTTCCTTGATAAAGGGGGAGAAAAGTGTTTGTTAAAGGGGGAGAAAATAGGGTTTGTTCAAGGGGGATACAGTGCAGAGATTTGATAAATCATAATTGATACGGGGAGAATCTGACAGGTGGAGCAGCCAGAAAGGGGGAGCAATGAGAAAGGGGGAGAGTATTTCAAATCTGACGATGCTAGAAGTGATCATTCAAAGCATAGAAATCACGACAGCTGAGGATCGTGATAAAAGCAGAATGGTGGTGTTGGAATGGTGAGCGAAGTTTTCCAGCTATCATCAATTGGGATCAGTGTGGTTCAACAATTGGTATCAATTTAAGAATTGGTATCATGTTGGAATCGACAATTGGTTTTTGACATGAAGTGATTCATTGATGAACTTTTCATACTACTCTTGTTTTTCACGCCGAGCATTGCTCATGTGGGTTTAGATTACGTGTTAAGTGAATCCTTTAACGCTATCATAATCGCAAGAGGCGAATGGTGGTAGCGGCTGGAAGAAGACCCAGTGAGGTATCAAAGTGCAGAAAATCATTCTGAGCAGAGTTGTGAAGAGTTGTCAACAAACCCAAAGGGGGAGATTGTTGGGCAAAAATCCCTCAAGGTAATATTGCAGTATTTTTTGGGTAGATTGTGTTTGTTTACAAAGCAGGTTTCCATGGAGAATTGTCGAGTTCCCGAGAAGTTGTTGAAATTCCAGGTTAACAAAGAACTATGACAAAGGAAAGGACGATCTGGTGGCGGTACAAAAAGAGAAGTACAAGGTGGCGCCATTTTCTAGTGTGTGCAAAATTTTTGGGGTCCAAAATTTGGAGTTTGGTGAGAATCGCGAAAAGTGGATTTCTATGAAGATCATAATTTAATATGGAAAAGGCATGAATTTCGTGAAGATGTGATTCATGGTTTGGAAATCGCGAAGACCAGAAGAATGGAGGCGGTGAGTCTTCGCGATTACATCAAGCTTCGCGAACATCAGAGGCTGAAGCACATCACGGTGGAGAAGGGATTCACGAGGGAGCTTCATGGAGAAGTCACGAAGGTATGTTGATGATGATTCTTCGCGACTACGTCATGCTCCGTGAACGGCAAAGTGCCATGGTGCTTCGCGATTGGGATAGAATTCCGGCGGAATCTTTGGAGCTTCGCGATTTGCAATGACGTGGCATTGACTTCTCGCGAAAAGGACGAGGGTCGGTGGAATCGCCTATAAATAGAGGCCGACCCCTTCGAGTGAAGTAGAGAGCATTTTCATAGAAGAACATTTGCTCTCGTTTTGCAAAGGTAGTTCGCGGAGCCAGTGTGCTTCGCGAAAGAGGAGCTTCACGGCGGCTATTGTTTCTCCACGAAAGTTGTGTGCTCCGCTTTGGCTCAGTGAGATTCATGAGATAAGTTGCTTTGCAAAGAGTTGAGCTTCGCGGGAGTTCTTCGCGAGAGAGATTCGTGAGAGAGCTTCGCGAAAATTCAGGAGCATCGTGAAGGCTTGTTGAGCTTCGCGAAATTGGGAGCCTAGCGAAGTTGAGTGCTTTGCGGAGGTCTTTCCAAAGGTAGTTTTCCCAGTGTTCAGAGGCAAAGAGGTATTCATCTACGGATGAAAGTTGAACTTCAACAGAGCATCTACATAAAGAGAAAGATTCATTCATTAATGGAAATGAAGAGACCTACAGGTCTATAAACTGTGATTGGATTCCCTTCCAAGAGCAGTGAGCTTAGGAAGAGGAAGAAGGTGATCCTCTCCACCGGCAGTGATCCAAAGAGAGAGAAACAGGGAGTGACCCTTGGGAAAGAATTGAGCTGACCCTAAACATTGTATAGGCAGTGAGCCTGGGCATATAAGTGATCTAGCCCGAACATTGTAATCCAAAACTAGTGAAGTTTAGTAGACTTGGTACGACCAGAAACCTGTCGGCGTATGCTCCTTGGACGTAGCCCTTAGCGGTGAACCAAGTAAAATTGTTGTGTCCTGTGCTTTCTTTACTTTCTATTTATATTGTGCAGCAGGAAAGAGAGAGAAGAGTTTTTTGCTTAACAGTGAAACAAGATCAGAATGCGCTTTAATTTTTAATTAGTCATACCCCGATTCACCCCCCCTCTCAGGGTATTCAGCCCAGTGGACCTAACACAAGCTCCAGCCCCTCGGACTGCCCGGTGAAGGTGGAAGACATACAATCAGGGACCGGTCATCACCCTGGTCCCTGAGGAGGAGCTATGCCGCCCAGCCACGGAGACATACCACGAACAGAAAATTACACTGGTTCGCTCTTCCTGAGCCCGCTATCCAGACAAGGCGGCATCATACAAGCCGGCACACATCCCCACCAAGCTCCATTAGTCATGTCACTCACATAGGATGACAATTACCAGAAAGGAACCTCCCCCTTCCCAGGGTCGTGATGCCCACCATCGTAATGTGGTGGCGACCCAGCGCTGGTAGGACCAGCTCCTAGCAGTTGCTTCTGATGCCCGCCATCTTGATATGGTGGCGATCAACAAAGCCCGCCTCCCAGATGTGGTGGAAAATGATAGGCGGGCATGTCTCCCCACCAACAAAGTCCACCGACTCAATACGGTGGTAAACCAATATATGTATGGAAAGTTCCCTGCAGATGCAAGTAAAGTCCGCCATCCCGTTGTGGCAGCCAACAGAGAGATAAATCGGTGTATCCCAATACAGGGGAAGATTTGTTCACCTGCCCCGACACAGGATAATTGTCAGTGCCCACTGACCACCGGAGGACTGGAGTAGGATATTCCTACTCCGATAATAGAATTGGCCTTCATACCCGTTCCATCCAAAGTTGTCTCTCTACATATCCTAGCAATGATGGAGGAGTAGGTATCGATCCCAGATCATATCTTGCAGACTTTCTAGAATGTAATTGCATCAGCAGCAACAACAAGGACTCAGGCACGTGAGCCCATCTCCCCAATTGAGGTGACTCATCTAAGAGACGAGATAGTCGCCTTGGAGTAGATCTGCATCCCTACTTCTGCCCAGGAGGGTCGCCGGCCATATTCCGCGACGCACGGGAAACCAAATCAAGCAGCTTCACTAGTTCCAACTGGGGGACACCTGTCCATCATGGTGGATGCTCCAGATCAGGCATATATCCCTGCTAAAAGTCAAGATGTTCATCGACATATCCCGATTTCACCACGGGACCCAATTAGACTGGGACCCAAAGGTGAAGGCCATTTTCAACAGCAGACAGTCTCTGCTGCCCGCAAAAGAGCGCCTGAATGCTCCAAAGGCAGCTGGAAAATAAAGAGGGAGTTCATGACTCCGCTCTGCTGGAATCTGGGGTTCCCAATGCCACTAACCTTACATCAAAGGCTCGGAACCTTTCCCATCCAATACGATATTATGGGAGTGGCAGTATCAGTTGCGAATGTCCTCCCCGCAATGATGCTACCAGCAGATCTGAAGGTCCTCCCCAGAGCACACGTGGGAGCCTCCCCCATGGGCATATAATGATTGATCACGAGAGTTACTATTTTGATGTGACTCATGGAAACTCTCAACATGGCCAGAAGATCGAGCATCAAGAAGGTCCTCTACTTGATGCGGTCCTCCCTGAAGGTCCTCCCTGGGGTATACGCTGAAAACACTCTCCATACAGTGGGACCACAGATTATGATGGTATTCCTCGCTATCATAGTCGAAACTGTAGAGTCCCTCCCCACAGTGTCATCTCATCATGACAAGAAGGTCCTCCCCTTAACGTAGCCTTCCCTGAATGTCCTCCCCAGGGGTTACGCTGCAACTAAACTCCACGCACCCATGCATCAGATCACTGTGGTAGTCCACTCCACCCTGATAACAGAGGTCCTCCCCGTAGGGATGTTAAGCAACGAGAAGTCCCTCCCCTCATTGCGGTACATTTTGGAGGCCCTCCCCAGGATGTATCCCACGGATATTCTCCCTGCGGAAGTATTAATGGTATTACTCGCCATTGTAGCAAGTGTGATGGTAGTCCTCGCCACGACGACCGCCATTGTGAAGTTCCTCCTTGCATTGGACCCAAGAAACAAGAAGGTCCTCCCCTTGTCACAGTTTGTCTTGAAAGTCCTCCCCAGAATACACATCGAACGTCAATCTAGGACGGTAATCCTCACCATGATGGCAATTGTTGCGAAGGTCCTCCCTATAATGACGCTACACAGCCAGAAGGTCCTCTCCTTGCTACGACATGCCTTGGAGGTCCTCCACAGGATGTGCACTGCAAAAGTCCACTATGTAGTGAAGCATCAACCAGTAATGGTATTCCTCACCATTATGGCCGCCATTGCAGAGGTACTCCCCACGATGACATATCATATCGATAGGAAGGTCCTCATACTGCTGAATCAAGAACCGAAAATCCCTTATATGCCGAGGCACTCAGAAGGACAGGGTCAAGCATGCCATATTCCCTGTTAGTCTCCAACGACATCCTTCTGAAATCAGGAGACGTTCCAGGGTCATGTTCATCCTCCGAACCACCTCGGAATAACCCACATAATGATTCAGCACCTACCGGTCCCACTGCCTCCGACCACATTGGTAGAGAGCGTCTCGGTTGGGCCGACCAGGTAGAGGAGTCACTAGAGGAGGAATATGCCGATATGTTGCACCTAAGGAAACGGTTAGCCAGGGCTGATATATCAGTTATGTTTTGGCCTACGTCCACCTATCAGTTTGACATACCCAGAGAGTTGTTGAAAGAATGCATGCACGAAATCCGCCATAATATATGGACAACCATCTGCTAATTGAAATCAAGCTTCCTTCCCTACGATGGGTATGTAGACCACATCATGAAAATAGGGGACCTCTTGTGTCTCATCAACATGGAATCTCTTCCTTTAGCATGACAACAGCCACCCAAGAGGCATAAAGTAAACATGGAGATAGCCTGCCTCCGTGCGCTGCACCAACTGCGCCACCTCATCGGTGATGCTCAGATGGGAGTCCATATTAGGGGATGGGGAGAACATGAAGCTCTGCATTTCACTCCGCTACCTGCCCAGAAGAACCTATTTGGCATGGTGTCTTGAAAATTCATCACATTAAGATGTCAATCGAGTGGTTTCTCTATTTAGGAAAGGCAACACACACAGCAGAGTCAGACATTGAGTAAGTCCCAGAAGCGTCAGGCCCGACAAGAACAAGCCATTCAAGAACTCTTGAATCAGGCCACCGAGAGCATCCAACATGCCTCTCACCTAAGATAGGCCAATCAGCTATCTTTTCCGGCCTCGTAAGAAGGGATTGATTCACAGAAGAACTCAGCACCAAACTCAATTCACCCCCGAAAAGGGGCACGCAAGATCAGGAAGGTAGCGATAGCCGCAACCACTGCCGCAATCCAGGGTCAACCCCAGCCTATAGGGTTGGGGGAATTTTTAACAAAAAATTCCCCCGTAAGACCAATAAAACCGGGAAGAGACTCGATGTTCAAGGAACGTAGATAACCCCAGCCCTCAGGGCTGGTGGAATTGTTACCCCCTCAACAAAAATCTCCCCCACGAGAGTCAGTATTCTCTCATCTAGGGGGGAAAATCAGAAAAGGAGGTTCCCGTCCTATCCTGTCATTTGAATCATCATCCCCTCCGAGAGGAAGGCGCACCGTATGGTCACACCAATGAACCCTCTGCGTCACCCATTGTCAAGAAGTCCGAAAGGAATCCCAGGTCATGAAAGGGAAGGCCACCAGAAGAAGCGGGATATCCTCTTCCCTTTTAGAAGACGACATCTTCTCCGCCCCGTGATATGCATCTATCAACATCATATAGGATAACCCCCTGGGTGACACCAGAGATAATGAAAATCAGGAGGGATCGAAAGATGATAGTTCCGGTCAGGCTGTGACTCACAACAAACCACCATGTGTGCAAACCCGGAACTAGAGGGCCACTCTAAATATGGTCGTCCTTCCAGCCAACCCTCCTCTGCATACCCTGCGATCATCCAACAAGGATAAGAACAAAGGACTGGTTACCCTTAACCCACCTCATTCTCTCGATAAAGATGAGCCACTCATGCTCGAAGATAGATTCTCTTGACAGGAAGAGGATATGAAGGAATTGAGGCGGGTTAACTCCAAGATACTCTAGAGGAACCACCTTTTTAAATTTGTGTCCCAAGAGGAGCCACATCATGCACTCCCAACAAGTGCACATCAAAGACTAATGTTTACTGCAGCAAACGAAACACGGTCCAGGTTCCCGTCCAACGAGGCGCCCGGACCGTCCAACTACCTAAACGTAGAATCAGATGAATACCAAGACTTCCCTCCACTTAAGAATCAACCGTAGTGAGTACGCCTGAACCCTCCTAAGGTGCCACAAATGGCACACACACCCTGGTGCCAGACAATATGGATCCTTAGGTAATGAATCGGGCTATGCCTTGCCAGGACCGAGCCCAATAGGATGTAAACCAAGGTCTCACCAACACTATCGAGGCACTAACATCTCGATTGGAAGCGATATAAGGTCGATGCGCTCCAATACAGCCAGAGTGGAAACCCTACCCAGATTGGATGAGCAACACACAGCCTCCACCCAATCTTTGGAGCTCTGTATTCCCTATATTCAATGGATCAGGTGATCTGGAATAGCATCTGATGCACTACGCATCCTATTGCAACCCTATGATGGGAGCTCTGAAGCAATAAGAAGTAGTAAAACACAGATGCTTCGTACGGACCTTGAAAGGATATGCCTTCATCTAGTATACGAGTCTCCAAGCTCAGTCAATAAAGAGTTGGGAAGACCATCGGCAGTAGTTCCTGTTCCACTTCAGCTCGACATTGCCTAAAACTACGGTCAGCAATCTCAGGAACTGTAAGCAGAGGGAGAATGAGATAGTCTTAGATTTCATCGCCAGATGGAAAGGTCTCACCAATTACCTAAAAAGTCCAATGCCACAAGATGAGATGCTATCCATATGCATCGATAATCTTAGAGATGAGCTGCGAACAACGCTCATACCCGTGGAGTGCACCACTAGCTTCTGCCATCTCTCGGCCATTTCCCAGATAATTGAGGACTCCCTGAAGAGGACTAATTCGATGTCCCGAATAGCCTCACAGGCTCCTACTAAAATATCCCCTGGAGCTGAAGCATCCACTGTCACACTCAAGCCGGCCCCTCTTCCCGATCCACCACTCAGGCCTCCACCAAATCGTCAAGGGCCTCCAGCATTTCAGTGGCCACCTCCGCCTAAACGAGACGATCAGCGAGGACCGAAGCGGAACCAGTTTGAGGAACGAGGACAAAAATTATACTCATTCTGAGATGATCAAGTCTACAGCTACTTAATTTCCACCATGAACTGCAACTCGCTCCGCCTCCCAGAGCCGAGGAAACCGGAAGAGGTCGTCCGTGATGACATGCTAGATTACTGCGCCTACCATTAGATGTTGGGGCACAATATCCGATAATGCTTCATCTTCGAAGACCTCCTGCAGAGGATAGTAGACTCTGGACAGGTCGAGCTGGGACCACCCCCAGCACATGTGGAATGTATCTCTACCACCGACTCTGAAAAAGAGGAGGGGTGACCGAAAGTCACCAGAAAGCAGGGGTAAAAATTTGAAAACTGGATGACTTAGAAGACTATCAACAGAGCCCAGGGCATACTCTGAGGTCAACTACAGCAGCCTGTGCTGCCACCAACAGCCCCTGAAGCCGCAGATCCGACAGTATCGACCTCACAACCCTCCACAAGACAGTCATTCGGGTGTAATCGATGGAGGAAAAAATCGCAAGAGGATCAGTCAATGATGGGCCAATGTTAGTCCCGACCCTAGCAGATTATATGCCCTCGAATTTGGCGCCCCAGGCACCGACCCACCAAACGGCACCCTCAGGGAAAACCGACCCGATTGACCTATCGTAGGACGAAGAGACAATATTTGGCTCTATTAATGTCATCCATATCATGGAATTGTCCCCTGACAAAGGGTATGGTTATGAACCCTTGTTCCCGACACGACGAGCCGGGAGGATGAATTGCAGAGGTAGGGGATACCAGGGGAGATGCAGCCACAGATGAAACCAATCCTACGGTTGGACCCCGGCCCAAACCGTTAGTATCGTGGAAACCCATGGGAGATCCCTTCAACGGACTCAGTAAGAGAAAGAATGTCCCTCCACCTCCACAAGTAGAAACTCTGGGCCTGTTGTTCTGCGATACCCACCAGAGGAGGAACAGGTGTCTGGCCGCCTAGTGCGCACAAACAGTCCGGTCGGGCCAAGTCCTCAAATTGCAGGAACACCATCGATATCCGACTCCATGGCTGGTCCCTCCTCATCAAATGCTCCATCCCATAAAGCACCCGCTAAGACTCTCCGTCCAATGGAGAAGTGTCGGCCGCTGGAGCAGAAATACGATATTCTTAAGTAGATGGCATCGGTACCAGCCAAGCTCTCAATCCTCGATGCCCTAAGTCTGTTAGCAGACATCTGGGAGGCTCTTATAAAAGATTTGATCATCCCCCAGGAGTATCAAGTCGAGGTATCTGCCGCCAAAAATTTACTAGATAGAGACTAACCCGGCTGAATGCAATGCAATGATTTCCTTCACCGATTAGGATGAACATTCCATAATGCAAGGACACATAAGACCACTATATGTGTATGACACACTGAATGAAATTGAGATTCAGAATGTCTTTATAGACAATGTCCCTAGAGTTAACCTCCTTCCCCTACAGAAACTCTGTAAGTTGGGCTATAGTGAGGATGACCAAATTCCCTCGGCCACAACTCTGTTGGGTTATGAAAAGAGCGAGTCGAATCCAATGGGACAAATTAATCTAAAGACCCATTTTGGTGACCTGGTAGCCTACACCGAATTCTGGGTGGTCCGGAAGAGCACAACATTCAATGCCTTACTGGGAAGGTCATGGCTCTATAATAACATGGTCGTCCCTTCATCCTACCACCAATGTATCAAGTACGGCGTCAATGGACAAAGTGGAACATTGCATGCCGAAAAGGCCCATTTTGAGCTCTCCGAGTCACATTACATTGACACCGGGTTCTATGAGAAAAATAGAAAGAAACCTTTGGTCAATGGTGTCGACTGGATCCCCACTCCAAATGGCCTAGAAATGGTCCTTGATGAACACCTCAGGTAGCTTGGCAGAGTTTATGTCATGCCCATCAACCATGTTGAGAGTAGGAGTTCAATTACGGACACGCACTCGGATGTCCTCATGACTTCAGTCGCGATGGCTGAGCACGACAATACGGGAACGTTCGCCAACCCTCGATATGGGGATGAATACTCAAGCGGGGATGCCCGTGAAGCCTCTCCCTCAAACCATTGAATTCTGCGACCAGAAACACTCCCCCAATCGGATCAAGGTAATGAGGACTTGGGAGAAGAAGAGGAGGACGATCTCTGGGATTCACCTCCCACATTTGAGGAGGGTATATCCACCATGGTAGATGAGCTCAAGGAAATAAACCTGGGTACAAAGGAAGATCTGAGGCCTACTCTCATTAGTGCAGCCATGTCCCCTGAGGAGCATGAGGTATATACTACTTTCCTAAGGCAACATCAGGATGTTTTTTCCTGGAATTACACAGAAATGTTGGGAATCAATCTTGATGTGGCGATGCATCACTTGGGTCTTCCAGAAGACCACTGGGGCTAAAAACAGGCCGCCATAAGGACACATCCCTCACATGCCACCAAAATAGAGGCTGAAGTCAATATGCTCATTAAAGCAGGCTTCATTCGGGAGGTCCAGTACCCCATTTGGTTGGTCAACATCTTCCCTGTCAAGAAAAAGAACGGACAAATACGCTTCTACATTGACATCAGAGATCTCAATCGGCATTGTCTAAAAGATGATTTCCCGGTCCCGATCACCGAATTATTAATCGATGCGACGACCGGGTATGAGGCTATATCCTTCATGGATTGATATTATGGATATAATAAAATCAGGACGGCCCGAGAAGACGAAGAAGCCACTACCTTCAGGACCCCTCAAGCGGTATTTCTGTTACAGGGTCATGCCATTTGGTCTCAAGAATGCTGGCGCCACATATCAGCATGCCATGCATCAAATCTTTAAACCATTCATGGGGAAATTCGTTGAATGTTATGTAGATGACCTGATGGTAAAGTCCAGACAGCACTCGGATCACTTTTCAGAGCTTGAGACCATCTTCAACAAACTCTGACAACATCGCTTGAAGATAAACCCCTTGAAATGTGCCTTCGGATTTACCTCAGGGAAATTCCTTAGCTTCATCGTATGCCATCGCAGCATCGAATTCAACCCTGAGAAGACAAAGGCTATCCTTGACCTACCACATCCCCACAACCTCAACAAGTTGAGGGGATTACAGGGACACCTAGCCTATATTAGGCGGTTTATAGCCAACATGGCAGGAAAATGTTTTCCCTTCACCAGGTTAATGAAGAAGGGGGTCACGTACCAATGGACGGATGACTGCCAAGAGGCGTTCAAAATATTGAAGAAGTACCTCGTAAGCCCACTGGTGCTCATGCCATTGGCTGAAAGAAGACCTATCATCTTGTACGTAACAGCGTCAGAGCAATCACTGGGAGCCTTCCACAAACAAAAGAATTACACGGGAAGTGAAAAAAGTCTCTATTACCTCAGCCGAACAATGATTGATGCTGAGAATCGATACTCATACATTGAGAAGAGGTGTTTAGCCTTGGACTTCATTGTTCAAAAGTTGTTACATTATCTGCAGCATCATGAAGTCTATTTGATCTCATGGAGTATCCCTCTCAAGTACATCCTCAGCAGCCCGATGCTAATCGGACGCCTATCCCGATGGGCGGTCATCCTAAAATAGTATGACAACAGGTTTGTGCCTCTGAAAGCCATCAAAGGTCAAGAATTAGAAGACTTTATGGTAGAGCACCCTTTTATAGGGTCCACTACACCGGACGCTGAGGTACCTGATGAAGACATCTTCTCGGTTCAAGAGGAGTTCCCAGGATGGGAAATGTACTTCGACGACGCATCCCGAAGCCCAACCAGGAAGATGATGGAGGATCTCAGATTCACAAAGAGGATTTGGGAATAACACTCATGTCCCTAGAAAAGGAAGTCTTTACATTTTCATTCCTCCTATCAGATAGATTTACGAATAATGAAGTAGAATATCAGGCTCTCATTGCAGGCCTAGAACTCACACTCTAGGCACAAGTACAACACCTTAAGGTCAAAGGTGACTCGGAGCTGGTCATCAATCATTTCAATGGTGACCATGCTATTAAAAATGAGGAGCTGATCCCCCTATTTGATCATGTATGAGGGTTAATGGTGGAATTATCCACAGAACCAACATTGACCTATATTCCCCAGTCTCAGAATGCTCAGGCTGATGCATTAGCCAACGCGGCAACAACACTAGCTGACCTAAGCTGAGATGAAACAATTATCAGTATTGCTCACTGTCGAATGGTATTGCCATTTGTTCTGACCAATATGGATGAAATCCACGAAGTCAGTCTTGTCCCTGAGCCATATGCTCCTTCCACTGGCTGGATGAACCCATTTTCAAACTACCTTTAATGGGGAGAACTTCTATCAGACAGGGCTGAACGAGAGAAAATACAGAGAAGGGCAATCATCTATGTTATATATGGCGGCGGGGGTCAACAAGAGGTCCTCTACAAACGAGGCCTTGATGGAGTGAACATTAGATGCATTGATGGAGATGAAACCGCATCCGTAATAAATTAAGTACATGCCGGAGTGTGTGGACACATCAACTGGGGACCAAGCTTTCCTATCAGGTTCGAAGGCTTCGGTACTACCAGACCAGAGTGGCACGAGACTGCAAGAGTTTTACTGCAAAATGACACTCATGCAAGATTCATGCCAAATTCATACACCAACCCCCAGAGTTACTTCATCAATCCAAGTATTCCTGGCCATTTTCCATCTGGGGGATGGAAGTCGTGGGACTACATCCTCCTGCCATGGCCAAACAGCTGAAGTATATCCTCACGGAAACTGACTTTCTTTCCAAATGGGAAGAATCCATACCCCTCAAGGAAGTCGGGGAAAGAAATATTGTCAGATTTTTGAAGACCAATATCATCACCAGATTTGGTGTCCATCATACCATACTAACGAACAATGGCACCAACTTCTGCTCTGCTGAATTGGTGAAACTATACCACGAGTATGGTATCAAGGCTAACCACTCATCCCACTACCATGCAGTGGCCAATGGACATATAGAGGATTTCAAAAATACCCTAGCCAACATTCTTCAGAAAATGGTGGAGAAAGACAAGAAGACATGGCCGGATAAACTCCTCCATGCATTGTGGGCTTATCAAACCACAATCTTCACCACTACTCGGGCCACCCCGTACTCATTGGTGTATGACACAGAGGCAGTCATGTCCATTGAACTCCAACTTCCCTCACTCCGTGTTTCCATCTGGGATCAATTATCCCATGATGAGAAGTAAAACAAGCGGCTAGGTGAATTGGAACAACTAAACGAGAAGAGGTTTCACAATATACACCATATGGAGGTACACCAAAACCGGATCACACGATCCTTCAACGAAAAGGTTCATCTTAGGTGTTTCTTGGAAGGATAATTAGTGTTGGTCCTCCGGACCCCAATGATACCCTGCAAGAAACCTCCAAAGCTAGAGCCCAAATGGGAGGGACCATATGTTGTACACAAGGTCTACTCCAACAGAGCATATACCCTGATCTCAATGAATGGGAAAGTCACCATAGCTCCTAACAATGTGATATTCCTAAATAAGTATTTTGCATAGAAACTGAAAGTGGAGAATTTCCTCACTGTGTGACGTTAAACTGCATGGAGTTCATCCTTACTGCATGACATTAAACTGCACAGAATCTAATAATACCCCTCATCCTAACCATATGACGTTAAACTGTATGGATTTCTTCCTTATCGCATGACATTAAACTGCATGGATAATAAGATTTAAAAAGTCCTTCTACCCCCTTGTACATACCAGACCTACATGGGGTTTATTCCTTGTCCTCACTGCATGATGTTAAACTGCACGGATTTCAGAGAACTACATACATCTTGATTTCTTCCCTCACAGGATATGTAGTGACACCGGGATCCCCTATCCTGGACCAACCACTCCCAAATAAAAGTTAAGAATGCTCCATCCCCCCAGTTATGGACCAGACTTAAACGAGGTGTATTCCTCGTCCTCACCGGATGACGTTAAACTGCACAGAATTCAGAGAACTACATACATCTTGATTCCTGCCCTCGCACGATACGTAGTGACTCCGGGATCCCCTATCCTGGCACATCCACTCCAAAATAAAAGTTAAAAATGACTTCTTCCCCCCTTGTACGGTCCAGACCAGCACGGGGTGTATCCCTCAGCGTCACCGCACGTCGTTAAACTACATGGACAAGATATTTTTACAATACCCCTTCCCCCGTGTACCGACCAGCCCTGCATGGGGTGTACTTCTTTTAGAGAACTACGAATGGCTTGATTCTTGCCCTCGCAAGATACATAGTGATGTCAGGGTTCCCCGTCCTGGCCCAGCCCCCTGAATAAAATATATAAATTCCCTTTCCCCCTGTGTACGGACCAGACCATCATATGTTTCACTCCTCGTCCTTACTGCATGACGTAATATTGCATGGATAGAAAGATTTTAAAATTATCCCTTTTACCCCTATATGGGCTAGACCTGCACGGGCTGTATTGTTGCGTCCTTGCCGCATGACGTTAAAATACACGGACAATAATGTTAAAAATTCCCCCTTCCCCTGTGTACAGACCAGACCTGCACGGGGTGTGTACCTTGTCCTTACTTCATGACGTTAAACTACAAGGACTTCGTCCTCACCGCATGACGTTAAACTGCATGGACATCATCGCAACCCACCCAATACACATGGTGATATGAGATGGAGATACTCCTTCCACATTTGGATGCATCCAATCAATACAACATACTCGACCACCCAGATAATTACTGATCTTCATAATAACTCATGGCCATCGGATGTAGAAATTCATCGACCTGTGGTCAACTTTGCATTACTAAGCATACCATTCCCTTAGCGGCTCTGCATATTTATATCCCCTGGCCCATCTACCAAAGGAAAGATTTCCTCGGGGGATACTCTTCCTTGCTCCGTATCAACCAGACTCAGAGCCCCCGTATCACATCCCCTGATCTTAAAATATATGGATCAGTGGTTTACAAGTACATTCCCCTTTTCACATCCAAATGTTCCCAGGGTACCCCTAACTGGCAAACCAATGTGGCTTCCGGTGGTTCACATAGCGACATGCGTCAACGAACATCAAGCCGAGACTAGGCTACTTTGACTCAACAGACAGTTGCAGTGAAGACGTTTCTTATATACTTGGACACCATTATCCCCACTTGCTGAACTGTGCACTGTGAGAAATCTCGAATTCTCGTAATCATTCATGACCATCGGAAGTATAAAGTTATTGACCCGGGGATACCATTGTATGGATACGCATACCATGCCCTCAGTGACTCTTCATAATGGTAGTCCTTGTCTCGTCCAACAAAGGGAATATTT
Organism: Viscum album; assembly: GCA_963277665.1. Lineage (NCBI taxonomy): Eukaryota > Viridiplantae > Streptophyta > Magnoliopsida > Santalales > Viscaceae > Viscum > Viscum album. Next base: position 87,608,928 of record OY728156.1, on the reverse strand, counting down.
CCTTGGGAGGTACTCTTCCTAGCTCCGTACGCTTATCGGCCTTAGAGCCCCCATGCCACACCTCCTGATTCAGGAAAACTCAATGTTGCAGTTTTCATCCTTCATTGCCCACCTTGTTTCAAATATATCAGAACATGGTGACCCAATTATCCTTCGAGTGACTGCAGTAATAGTCACCAAATGGTCTAAGCTCTATGACCGCTAAACTATGAGTACCTCATCCTTACCACACGATGTTAAACTTCATGGAGTGAAGGTACACCCCCGTGCGCAAAATAAATCAGCGTAGGGAGCTCTCTAAGCTTTAACAGAAACCAGGGAGAATTATCCCTGACATGCCTAGTTATTTCCTTACCCAATGATAGACTTTGTGGCCTGAATAATTGCATATCTTCATAACCATTAATGGCCATCGGAAGTTGAAATTCATCAAATTGGAGAGACCTTTTCATGACTATGCATACCATGATCTCAACGGCTTTTCATATTGATATCCCCTGGCCCGTCTACCAAATGCAATATTTCCCCGGGCGATACTCTTCATATCTCCATACTCTTACCGGCCCCAGAGCCTCCATGTCATCTCTACTGATTCAAGAAGCCCAGGAACCATGATTTACACCCTCAAATCCCCTCCACGTCTTTTACATGCCACGATACTCAGTCCCAGTTACATACTAATTAAAAGTGGCCTTTTTAAATATGTCCTTTCGGCATGACGTCAAATGACACGAAGCACATATTGGCCACATGGTGTAAGGCTGCAACGACCAAGCATAAAACATCCAGGGGAATTCCCCCAACAAAAAGCATTTTTCACTGGTTTAACAATGCTCCCCTCCTTACCACACGTCGTTAAACGTCATGGTCAATTGTCCTTGCAGCACGACACTAAACTGCACAGCATTGGAAATGGAAAAAATGCCCCCCCGTCCTCACTGCTTGACGTTAAACTACACAACGTCCTTTAATAATGCTCTTCATCTTTACCGCATGATGCTAAACTACACTGTCAAACCCGTTACAGGTTCAATAAAGAATAGAGTGTTTTCTCTGTCCTTCAGTACATGGGTCAGACCGGCACAAGCCACTGTCTCACACCCGCGTGAGAAGGGATTACTTCACCCATTTTTGGGAAGTTTAGTCTAGTTGTATTCCCCGTATCCAGGCACCCATTCATCATAATCCATACTTTGTACTCAGAAAAATCCAGACTCTCATAATCCACCACTGGTGGTCCCAAATCTCAACTTCCCTGAAGTTGATTGGCTATCGGGGGAATAAAATCATTGACCTAAGGACACCTTTGCATGAATATTCATACAATTCCCTCAGCGGAACTACATATTGAGCGCCCCTGGCCTGTCTTCCAAAGGTAGGATTTTCTTAGGCAATGCTTCTATCCGTATGCCTCTTAGCCTCCATGCCCCCAAGTCTATCCCAGGATTCAGAAACCCTCTATGTTACAGTTTACCAACCTCTTTCACAACTCTACCTGAATATGGTGGAATGTCTCTGACAAGATTACCGGGGACCAGGAGAAGACGTTCCATTCCAGATGATGTCCAAGCTGCATGACGTTAAACTGCGCCAAACCCCAACCGTCCTTTATACTAGATAAATGCGTAGGACAGGAACCTTGCTTCCACACTTCTGAATGATACAGATGTTCTCAAAGCATTTCAGATGTCACATACCCTTTTCAAGCCACCCCCGGTGTTTTTCATAATTCTCCAAGACACCCATGGTGGTTTCCAAAAGCAGGACTTTCATGAAGTCCTATGGACATCAACAATGGAGATTCATTGACTTAAGGACACATTTGCACGACTACGCATACCATGCCCTCAGCGGCTCTGCATATTGATTGCCCCTAGCCTGTCTACCAAAGGCAAGATTTCTGTAGTTAATGCTCCTCCCACCTTTGCATGCCGGCGCAGCTCCCATGCCTTGAGACATGCCCTGCATGTCATTCAAATTTAAACACACTCCATCCCAAATGCATCTGAAGGACACCAGGACATCTTTTAATCAACCAAACCCCATTGGGACCCTTTCCCCCCCATATTTGGTCAAAGATGTTTGACCTAAGACATCAATAATGATAGTCTTGACATCGAGAATTTAAACCGCCCAAGAAAAGAGGAAAAAATCATGTTAGGCCAAAAACTAGAAAAGTGCGACCTAAGAAAAAGACATGCCATACCCGCTGGGTTCACACTAAATGAGCCTATGAAAAATTAGGGAATTAGAGGAAAAGAAAAAAAATATGTAGGGATTTTCTACAAATCCCTAGAAATTTTCAAACTATTCTCGCTAGATCCCATTGTCCAAGCAAAAGTTAGAGCTCATTTTATTTTTATCAATGGTCCTGGACTCTGATTATTCTATGTTTGAGGAATTAACATATGCAGCGATCATGCCAAACAATTTCTATCACAGGAGAAGATGACAAGAGCATTGAGTAGAAACATTTCTTTGTTCCATAATAATGTTGGTATGAAAGGTATCCACAATCCGGAGCCTCCTCTGCCATGAAAGGTAATTACAGGAGGTTTTTGGCAGATTCCCAAAGTTTTATCAGGCACTGGTGATAATCCTCGATTGTTTGAGAGAGATTCTGTAGTAAGGCCGTTTTATCTTCTGCACCAGCCCACAACTCTTCCGCCTCCTGGTCCTACATTGTTCTCACCCTCATTTTCTCCTCCATCCACTGCTTCCCTTCATCAATTATGGTGTCAATGTTGGACTCTTCCTACCGTAGTCGTTGTATCTCATTACTCATCACTTCCAAGTGATAACGCTTCTTAATAACTTATCCCTGGAGCGTTGCAACTACCTCGATGTGATCATGATCCTCTGTTAGGCAAAGCTGTTAGGTTGCGGAAAGGTAGGATTCAGATTGGGCAGCAAAAAGGTGAGATTCGAAACCACCCAGTCTTTCTCGATCAGTAACCACCTGATTGACTATGAAATGAACATCATGATAGTCAACCCCTTCAATTCCTAGCAGCATAAATAAATTGTGTAGCCTCGGTAATTTGGTCGGCATATCGACCAAGGGCGTTTGAGAGATCAGCCTCCAAATTTTCTCCCAAGCCCTTTGTTAAGAAGGCCGAAGACTGGAAAGGACATGGTGATCAGACTCAGAATCACTCAAAAACAAGGAAAACTACACTTGGATGAATGTCACTAAGTATTGTCCCGATGCGGTTTCACTCGCGAACTATGGCACTGTGGCAACTTCACCCCCTACAGTTGTGGTCATAGGAATGGTTGGGTCTGACGACATAATCGCCAGTTCCAAAGGTTGTGGTCCTGAAACATGAGAGTCAATCAGACAGATAATTACCCCTAACTAGAAAAGGGAAGAAAAATGAGTTAGTGGAAAAGGATTGGGAAGCTTACTCCTAATTGTCAAAGCGTCGACATCCTCAAGCTCCGCACTACCACGACAGCCACTCGAGGAAGATTCTATATCCTCAAATGGTAGAGAAGCCCTGGGAATCAGCAGGGGAATCCATGACCTATGACCATACCCAAGGCCAGCAACTCCCAAACCTTCCCCCAAGCGATCGGCTACGGAGATGAAGCTCGGGGAAATCACTCCCCCGATAAATAAAATGATAGCCCGATCTAGGTTCCTGATGACTGGCCAGATGGAAGGATCCTTCTCTATCACCATGGGACCCACTAGGTCTGAGGCAGCTGGCCCCATCAGATCTGAGGGCTCTTCGGTAATCATCGATACCCTATCCTTGCCCGCAATTATAGAGGCTGTAGGATCGGTAGGAGTGTCATCTTCCAGCTGTCCCTCCTCAGACATATCTCTAGTAGATGAAGGGGTAAGGAGAGAATCTATGTCATTTTCCCCGTCTGTGGGGCACTTTGTCTCATCATGGTCAGGGGTGAGTGCAGGTGATCCCCCAGATGATAAATGGATAGGAAGTACAGTCGCTTGGGTAGCCACGACTAGGTCTCCATATGGCCCTGCACCGTAGCACCAGAAAAGTCAACAACTGAGAGAATTAGAGCATTCGAGTCGGTAATCAAAGAAATGAGAAGTCTTGATTACCTGACGTCCCCTTCATGAGCCGTTCCAACAAACGGGATGCCTACTGACGCCTATGGATCTGCCTCGGGGACAATTCCTTGCTCAGAACACTAGGAGGAGTCGGGGGAGGAAATGCCCTCGCTGGGTCCGCAATGGTCTCCTCCATAATCTTAGCTGCGCCAGGAGATCCCTCCTCGGTGATCCCCATGGAAGAGAACAAGTGTTCACCTACCGTGGTCCCATGGGGAGTATATTCTGGGGAGGGAATTTCCCCATGGGATTCCTCAGTGCCCTGCATAAAAAAAGAAGGGGGGGGGGGAGAAACCTTAGAACCTTCATAATAAACGAGGAAGAAATCCATAATGGGCAGCATAGAAACCTATTCTTCACGGTTGGACAATTCAGGATGTCAAATCATCATGGACACCCAGGAGGTCCCATAGAACCGGTTTTAGAGTGAGCGTACTTATGCGTTCATATCCTTCCATGACGCGACTATGTCACCAAAGTCCTCTTCCAACTGAAGGTGTGGCAGAGTGAAGATAACCTCTATACCTAGAACTATCTGGGGCTACCTGTGTACGGGACCTCATAGGTAGAGATAAGAATTCCCTTACTTTATCCATGATGGGTAGATCATCGAAATAATCACCCCCATGAAGAGGGGTCACTTCCTTTCCCCTTCTCATCGATCACCAGGTGTAGCATGACCTAGAATCGGTGGGTTAATACTGCATATCCCTGGCGCGCGTAAATGTAGGCTTCGAGATCCTTGAGATACCGATTGACCTGCTCTGGGTCCACATCATAAACGAGGTCAACATGGGTAGATATGTAGGCCAACCTCTCAAATGACACTTCTGATTCCTCAAGATACTACCACAGTGAATTGGGGGTACTAGATACAGAAGGATTGTCGACCTTTGAATTCGTCCCATTGGCCTGAGGCCATCGGGAAGGTAGCATCTGTAGGAATAACCAACCCCCCTCAGGTGGCTTCGAGGGCATGAGAGGATACACCTCTTTCTGTTAAAATGTTCCCCGAGAGCATAGGAGTAGCTGGGTGGCGACAGAATTTTCCCAGCCTAGTTGAAGAAACATCCCCTATCACTTCCTCTTTCCATTTGATGTCTTGTGACTTGAGATGGTAGGCACCAACATCCTTAGCTGGCCATTTGGGTATGATTATACCCAGGAGTCAACATAATTCTGAGATAAGAAGGGTGTGGAGTCTTCAAGCGTGGGGATCATAACCTCCCAGCCGGTATCCTCCCTGGTAAACATTAACCACAACTTCCTGGCATCCATTAAATGAAGATTCTCGTAGGCACCATTAAGTGTGGGAGGACACAGTGCCTGGACTCAGCCAAATTGGCGCCTGAATTAGTAAGGCACGTACCCCTTATAGATCAGTTCCACGCTAATATGAGCTACCAGAATACCCTCTATGATGGAAAAGAGGTAGCCCCACATTCTAAAATCCTCTGTTAAGGATTTCGTGATTGCAACAGTTGGGGAAGAGAATGGATGGAAATTGAAATGATTATAACACGAGATTCAACTTGATAACAGACACATGTTCTGAACTATTTGTTGATTATCCTTCTCATAGGTCTCCCACTCATCGGGCATAACCCCACTGGTTAGTTGCAAGTATGGTCGGAATGTAGTGCCTGGAATCTAAAGAGGGTTGATGAAGTTGTATCAGTTCTTGATATGAACGCCTAGCCATCCCCAAAGAATCTGAAAAGGGTAATCCACTCAGTTTGGCTGGCTCCCATCGGTAATATTACTGAGAAAATGGTAAATCCTTGCTAGTACTAGGACGACTAGGTTGATAACATTGCTGGTGGCCAATTTTGCCGCCATGAAAAAGGTAGAGACCCATACGCCACTATACTCACGTACAGGAAATAGCCAGCCTCTCAAAAACATGGCCAGAAATGCCGCCAGAAGAAGCAACTGATAGAAATCTGGGACAAGCTCCCAACCCCAGTCATTTAATTTTTCTTACTCTAGGTTCAACCTATAGCTTCCCCTCTACTTTCGAGACTCCATTATTGGGTAGGTCGTGGGCCTATGCAAAAGAGCTACAGACTGGCTCTCTTTGGAAAAAGCCTTGATCCAGTCACGATACAAGACAAGCAATCTCAGAGACGTATCCTTAAAATTCTCCTCCCAACCAAGAACAAGCTTTCTCGGAGATGTATCCTTTGAACATTCCTGGGCCAGATTGATGAGACGCTTCACCAAGGGAGGGGTTCTCCCTTCGTCATCCCACACAGAAGGTGGAGGCATGAATTCGGCATACATACCCCCCAACAATGGGGACCCATGAAATCTGAACGACATCCCAATGACTAATGCCCACCTCCCCGTGGACCAGATGAAAGGTGTTGGTGTATGGGCTCCAACGGATCATAAGTTGCCCAGCGAGGGATTGAGGCCGGTAGCTATAGGTTTTGGACACCCAGGAAGAATCATACAAGCCTATGGCTTGCAGTTATGACTTGAACTCTGTACAGCTTTGGCGGACCCAGAATGGCCACCCCCAATCCAAGGACTTAAATTCTCATCCAGGTCGGAGGTCCTGATTCGCTGACCAGCCATACTGGTCACTTACCATGGCATTGCGTCAATGCTCCAGTAGTAGTGAATTGTTCCTTCCTGTTGATGTTGTTCTCCTGTCGGAGATACTAAAAGGTGATTCAACATATATCCGAGAACTATATCCCTCAGGGTAGGATGCCCATTGACAGGTATCACAAACTAAGGGATAGTGGCAGTAAATATCCATGCTTCAAGATTGTTGTCACGAGATGGTACCAGAATCGGGGTATCTGACAGCAAACCAAACCCATAGGCAGGAAGGCTATTATGAAAGGGCTACTCCTACTATGAATTGGAGAGCCAGTCAGCAAGAATGGAAGACAGTGGGGAGTGGCAGATTCCATCCTGAATAGAGTTGCCCATGTCCTTCAGTCGTTGATCGCCAATTGGGAGAGGCTCTGCAGCAGGCCTTGGTTAAGAACGAGGGGGAACCATATTTTTTCCCTGCACGAAGAAATCCAACAAGGGATTAATCCGGAATAAAATAAATTTCAAACATAAATACCAAATATATGGCTGAGTATCAGTTCAGGATCCTTTATAACAAAGTCTTCAAGGAGGCCTCGAAGGATGGTTCACGATGACAGCTTCCCACAAACCAGCCCTTCGCGAAAGTAGCCCGCGAAACCCTGGAATTCAGAGTGTTGGCCCAGAATCCGTGGACCAGGTTGCTCCACGGAATTTCATTCCCGAATTTAAGTGGTTAAGTTCGGAAAGCTTAGAAACATTGAATGTTTAGAAGATTTTAGTCTGCGGAGCATCGAAACCACAGAGCATCAAAACTGTGGAGCACCAAAACCACGAAGCGAGTTCCTACACGGCCCGTCGTGACTTACTTTTTAATTAATTAAAAGTGCTAGTTTATGGATGGGATGTTGATCCGCTGATGAAGAATGGGACGAATCATAAATGGTTTGTGGAAGTAGCAGCTGGTTCACGGACGGAGAATTTCACGAAGGAACAAGCACACACACGCAAAAAAGCTCTGGTTTCACAAATAATCTGGTAAAGGAAAAATTAAGGGCCCCCGTATTTATAGGCATGGTCCCCTACTGGGTCCTCCTCTCTCCTGTGAACTACCCAAGTTTCAGGACCACTCTGCATCGGAATAGCCTCCTCTTCGTTCCGATCGGACCCCATTCTGATGGGGGACATTTTTAGGGTCCTGAAAAAACAAAAAAAAATCTGCAAAGGAGAATGATGATCCCCTTTAACTCAAGAGAGATTCTGCCCAATTTCCACTAAAAGGATTAGGAAAATGCGGACAATACTCAAGGATGGTTAAGGAGGAACTGGTCCGCAGACCGGTCTAATGTTAATGATGCATGGCCGGTTCCGCGAAGCGTCTCTCCTCTGCAGACCGTCGTCGTTCGCGAGATGGAGGCGGAGATCCTCCGCGGTTGCGAGGTGGGATATGCGGCAACTCGGTTCACCATTTCGGACTTTCCCAGCCACGAGCTACGTCAGCCGGCCCAAATCGCCTCCGCTGTCATTCGCAAAATTCAGGCGGAACCCTCAGCAGCCACGAAGCACTCCCCATGTTTGGTTCGCGTAGGAGTGTTTAATACCCCACGAATTACGAATTGACCAAGTCATCTGTAAACCGGGTTTTCGGTCATCATCCTTTGAAAAAGGTGCTGCATGACCATATATACATCCTTTTCCCCGATCTATAAAAGGAGATTGAAGAAGAAAAAAATGAAAAATGGAGAGGAGATCGTTCAGATTCCGGTTGAAGGATTTTGAAGGAAGGCTTAGGATTTAGGAATGTCCAATTTGCGAACCAGAGCAAGTATGAACCTGGGAACGAACTAATATGGAACCAAAAATGCAAAATAACTTGGTTAACCACGAACATAAAATAACAAAGAAGAGAAATCCTTGAACCAGGGTCCCTCCATGGATGTACTCCCCGCGGACCAGGGAGTTTATAGATCATTTCCAATCCACCTCACCGCGTAGCACCCTACTACGTGGGCAAAGCCCCGACCGACGAGCCTTCGGCCGACACCACCCTTGGCTGACACATCCTACATGGAACCCTCTGCGGACCACCCTGGTTTGTGGATCGAACCTGGAGCTGCGAACCACCTTGGTTCGCGGGGTTCCCATCAGTCCGCGGACCACCCTGGTTCACGGACAACCCCTCCAACACTGTAGCACTCCCCTACATGAGGGGAGCCACCATGAATACCCCTCTGTGGCCATCCAAAACCTTCGGAGTTCCCATTCCTCAAGCTAGATTAAATCCTTCCAATTTCAATCCGACATGATCCTTCGAAACCTCCTCATTGGCCAACTCATCAGCCCCAATTCGAGGCCTCCACTAGAGCCACTAGATCCATGTTGTGTAACCCTTAGGTGCATCATCACGTAGTTTTGAGTTCACATACCCACAGTAAATAGGGGAGAAGGGGTTGCCCCGACCCTTGGGAGGATTCTCGAATATGGGTTCACATTCCCACGGTAATGCGGGGTCTAAGCCCAAGATAACCCTTTCTACCTCTCTCGCCAAGATGGGGGACTGCATGCTTCAGCGGTCGGGCAATTCTCCCCTCCCCAGAGAGAGGGTGGCATACCCATCCAAAGGCAGCCGTCCCCATGCACCTTGATACTTTCCTGGGTACTTCCCCGAGGACAAAGAAAGGTTATGGGCATAAGATCACCCCTTTCCCTCTCTCTCTATGATTTTTTTCCATGGGTTTCCATCTCAGAGTAAGCCCCAGCTTTATGCTCCGCCCTCATGCATAAGCCCCACTCCACTTCTCACGGACGCACCTTTCGCGACTTGATCCTCTGGTCCCTGCTACCTCTTGTTTCTTACACCGAGCATGACTCACGTGGTTTTGAGTAAGCATCGACCACGAAATCCTCTTATGGGACTTCTCAGAGTGTATGCCCCAATCCATCACCTAGGGCCTCCTCAGAGTGTAAGCCCCAACCCATCATTCTAGGCTTCTTCAGAGAGTAAGTCCCAAGCCAATGCGAACTACAAAGACTTTGATTCCCTACCACAGGGATACGTAGAAAGCCTCCATGAGATTCAATCCCATCCACCAATGGACCCCTGGGTTCTGGCGCTCCCATTAGAACTACGTGGACTTTTATCCCTATCCCATAGGCAGGGTACATAAGAAGCCTCCATGAGGTTCAAGACCAATAACCGGTCGATCTGACTATATTCACATCAGTTCACCATTCCACTCCTAGTGCCGCCTTAATGAGTTCCTACTCCTCGAGGTCATTAATCCAATGAGGGATGGTAAAACTCAAGCATAATTGATTCCTAACCCCTATGTTCAGCTGACCATTTCCAACCAGGAGTAATCTGTGGATACTATGCATGGGTATAAACCAAAGATTCATGAGCATATGAATACATCTTAAATCTATAAGAGAGTCCCGAAACCGGCCATCATTTCCCCCCAAAGGGTGAGACGAGCCCGACTTCCGATCCTCTCGACCAATATGAGTTCTTAAGCATTGCTGGTCAGACCATCTGGTGAACACCTGCCTTTGGAAAGCAGGTCCACATGTTATCAGATATGGAACCATTGGGAATTTCGAGACTGATCCGAAACAAATACTTTTCTTAAATTTTTATGCAAATAGAGGATCAAGATTAGACACAATTGATAGAAGATCTCCATGAATTCTTACATCTTTGTTAATATAGATACATACAAGGATATCATGTGGAAAATCCTCTCGTATAGTGAAAAAATGTGATGTTTTTATAAGTTGATCAACAATTACCCATATTGGATCATTCATTCTTGGTCTTTTGGATAATCCAATGACAAAATCATAGTAATGTCATCATGTTTCCATGTATAAATAGGAAGAGGTTTCATGACTCCTCTATGATTTTTTTTCATCCTTCCCCTATAGACATATTAAACAACCTGATACATATTCAAGAATTTCATGTTTCATATTACTCCACCTGAAATATTCCTTCAAATCGGTATACATATTAGATATAATAGGATGTAAAGGGAAATATGAACTTTGGGAATTGTCCAATAACTCCATTTTTGTCTTGGGTGTAGAGGGAACACATAGTATCCTCCCAGATTTCAGAATTCATTCTTCAAATTAGAAGACTTCCAACATCACATAATTCACCAAATTAATTTTCTTTAGACGATTCTCATCATTAGGCTGTGAAAATATTATCCTTCATAATTAATATGAGTGGGAAACCAATTGAATAGGTAATGATGTTTCACATTCTTTGATAATTACCATATATTTCCTTGTCAGATCCATGTACATATGATACTTATCAATCATTATTTTTTAACTCCTTGATCCATCATGTTAAATGCATCTTCTATAATATTCACATCCCTAGGGTGGTATTGTATTGTAAAATAAAAATCTTTGAGTAGTTCAAACCATCTCCTTTTCCTCATGTCAAGTTCATTCAGTGAAAATATATATTTCATTCCCTTCTGACCTATATATATATCACGTCATTACACATTGAGATAATTTCCCTATATATTTATGGAAACAATTATCGCTACTAACACAAGATCATGAGTAGTCTAGTTTTTTTCATAAATTTATTAAATAACATGATGCATAGGTAATAACTCTATTATTCTGTATAAGGACACAACCATGTTTTTTCATTAATGCAACACTATAATTCCTAGATCCACAAATTTTGATTTAATGTGTCAATATTGAAGCATTCACCAACATCTTCTACAATTCATAAATACATTTCAGAAATTAATTTTTTCATATGAACTCAACCCCTTTACAAATAATGTTGCTAAATGAGTTATCTAATCATGAAAATTTTGAATGGAACGATGATAATAACCTTCTAAACAAATGTAAACTATGTATATCAGTTATATTAGTCAGAGTAGGCCATTCCTGATCTGCTGTTGACATTGTAGGATTAGTTAAGATTCTATATCTAGTGACAATAAAAGCATGAAAAGAAATTGTTTCAATCTATAATTCACAATTTCTAAACATAACATAGAACATGTTTCTTATACGAGTCTTCAGAACATTGTGAAACTAATTCTCATGGTCTTTAGAGCATTTAGAGTATACCAAGATATCATCAATAAATAGCAGAAAAAATTAAAAAGGACATTCCTTGAAAACGTCATTCCTTAGATCCATGAAGATATAGGGTCCATTATCTTATCCAAAAGGAATTAAACTAAACTCATAATACCCATAACTTTTATGAAATGATTCCTTTATAATATGTTACTTCACATGAAATAGATGATATATAGATAGATGGTAAATCTTTGAAAAATATTAGTATCCAAGAATATGATCAAATAGATTATTAATATGGGGAATATGTTACTTATTCATTATCGTAAAAACATTGATCTCTCTGTAGTTAATACATATCATGATAGATCAATCATTCATTTTAATTAATAGAAAACAGCTCCCCATTGAAAAATATTAGGGAGAATAAGTCATTCCAACTCAATTCATCAAGTTGTTTCATGAGTTTTATTAATTCCAATGTATAAATTCTATATGGAGTCTTTGATATGGTTATTTTTCTAGGAATCAAATCAATAAAAAACTCAATTTACCTCTCTAGTGGATTTCCATTTAAATCATTTGGAAATAAATCAATGTATTCTTGCAAAATAGTTATGTCCTCTATTTGAATATTTGATTCCTCACCCATAGATATTTTACTATATTCCATTCCATGAACTTCATTCAGTAAAACTATAAGGGGTGGATCTTGATAAAAATAAAATGATGAGGTTTCTCCTATAAAGCAAGAAATTATATATCATTGTCAAAAATTAAAACTTCTATCTTCTTGTAATAAAATTTTTCACAAAAATTTTAAATCCAATCCATATCATGAATTATATCATATTCAATAATGGTATTGATTATATTTTTAGAAGCTAAGGCATGTTTATGTTTTATAAGGGTGTTGATCGACACATCATTGTTGCAATGATTCTTCCCTTGGGAGATTAAACTGGAAATTCCATTTTTAAGTCTTGTGGAAATGATTATTATTCATGGGAAATAGAGTTGATTTAATAAATTTGATGATACAAAATCAAATAAAGTGTCAACTATTTTTGAGGAAATTATTAAATTATCTACCATCCCATCTTTATAAACATCAACATTGGTAGTTGTGTCCTTATAATCAGGACCTACCAACATTTCCCCTCTCTAATGAATTATTCTTTGATTATTATATCATTAATATGTATAATGTCCCATATCATTAAAATTATGGAATTTAAAATAGGATGAGTCTTTATTTACCTTTCAATCATTGGATTTTTTGCCTTTTATCTGCACTTATAATAGACTACCATTCTCTTTAGGTAAGTACACTGGTGTTTCTTCCCAAAATTACCTGAGGATCAAAATTAAACACTTTAGATTATGCCCACTTCCTTATTTTATTTTGTAGAGTTTTCTGTATCCATCATATTATCATTATTTCATTTATAGTTAAAAGACAAAGAGAATTTTTTTTTCTTGGTACCACATTAGACTATATCTTTATATGATGAGATGTTTCTTGAGAGTAATGCCCTTCAAAAGAATGGTTTTAAACAATCCATTAATTGATCAATTTTGATCCTTGGATTGTGTATGTAGTCTAAAACATTCCATTTTATCCTTCTAAAATTGGAATCATAAATCGCAACATTTCTATAATCTTTCTGTCTTAGGATCAATAATTTCCTCTCCATATTCGCTCGATGTTCATGAGGAAATTTTTTTTTGCAGAAAATATCCATAAAATTCATACATTTCATATTTTCAATATCTTTATTATCCTTTGTGTTTTGAATCAATTAACATAATTTATCTTCATATATTTATATAAGATAAACTACCATGAAAACCTTCTAAATTTTTTTACCTCTCAAATAAAAAAATATCATCTCTATGAAACTTGTACATTACTTTTCTAAAAATTGTGTTTTAGTCCCATTAAATGGTGGAGGTTTTTTTCAAATAAATAATTCAAAAATTTATTTTTATACATTGTGTATTAGGATTCTCTATATAGGTATGGTTATTATTCAGAACCTGAGTCGGCTCTCCCAGTGATGTTATATGTTTCTTAGCCCAATTGCAGCTTTAGAACCAATATCATTATCTTGTATAGGTGGTAAATACCTACATGGGATACACTCATTCATGGGTTTATATTAATTCCACTAGGATATATATATAAATAATTAAATACACTTAATTAGGTAATGAATCATAATGTATAATGACATACTAGAAAAAAAACATCACATAAATTGAAATTTTATGCATGTCTAATATCATAATCATAAGCATGCATTATTTTGGGATATATTTACAAATTAATAATACATAAAGGATTTTGAATAAAATTTAAATTATTTTATCAATGTCACCTAGTCGTTTCAAACATGATGTGGTGTAATGCATATTGTTGTGTACCAGGATACCCTGAGTTAGGCACGAAACACCTTGTCAGAATTGTTACTCCTATTTACTTTTATTCAGAACAACTTCAACTTGTATTATCCAAACATGAATTTTTTTTAATATCCTTATAATATATACCTTAAAAAAATTATGGTATGATCTTGTATACTTATCCTCAATGTTTATCTTATGGTTTGGTTCCCTAATCTATGTTTCCTAAAACTAGTTTCTAAGGATTCTACTAAACTTCTTCTAATTCCAACTATAAGAACCTGACCCAGTATCCCAGAGCTAGTGACATACTTTATTACATATCCATATAAAAAAAAGGAAGTTTTCACTTAAAGGGATAAATAGTTTAGTATATTTGAAAAATAGGATACATAAAAAAGTAAATATTATAATGTAAAATAACATACAATATATGAGTTCTATTGGAAACATCCATAACTCCTAGATTATCCCTGCATGTCATTCATCGTATTCATCATCACATCCTGGAAATAATGAATAATAATAAAGGGAAGATATTAGGTGATAATTAGGGGTACATAATACATCCCAAACATAAGTAATAACACTTGGTGAATAAATAAAAGTACACAATCCATAAACCTATAATTTTAATAATAATGTGGTGGGAATAAAAACTGAGTAAGTAATTCCATAATAAAGCATAACCATGGATATTCTATTTGTCAAATAATAATTTGTACGATCAATCACTAGTTTCATAATGAGGGAATTAATAATACATGACATCATAAATATTTCCAAGGACTCGTGCCAAGACTATTTGTAAATGGTTAAAACCTCAAACTATTTTGTCTCATGAGACCTACCGATGCACCGAGGGGATATGAAAGGGCCCCAACTGACAATAATTATGTTAAATTAATTCTTCATATGAAATTGGTGATGCATAATAATCTTATACATTCTTCTCTAAACAGATATATGAAATGTAAATAACATTCCCCAATCATTATACATAAAGAGTAACCATTCAATGTAATATTGTGAATGGAATAAAGATAAAACATCGACAATAAATCTAATCATAATCCATTTAATATAATATGGTTTGTTATATAATAAAATAATAATATTAATTAAATATAACATTAAAAAAATGTTCAAATATATGAAAATACTCTTATTAAAACCATTAATTGATTTTAAGAGAAATAATATTTCATATTCAAAGAAGTGTTCTTCATGAAAAATATTTTTATAAAACCAGAATTTAACTAAGAAATTATTTCATAATAAAATATTTGATTTAAAAAAAAATACTTGCATAAAATATATTATAGAGTTAACTTTAATATAAGTTTTAATTCAATAAGTTACCTTGAATCAGACTTTTTTATCTATTAGAATTTGAAGAAGATATTTTTAAATCATGTTACACCCTATAAAATAAAGAAAAATTATTATTGATAAAAATATATAAAACATTAACATTGTATTATTAGGATTACATAGTAACAACTAATAATTTCATTGTGGTAAATATAGAAAAATAATAACCAGAATTAAAATGGAGGTTTTATTAGAAACCATTACCTTATATCTGAATATATCCTATACATGACCTTTATGTCTTGGATAATAAAATTAAATCCATTAATTTTTATTGAAGAACATTTTATAAATTTATTTTAATTAATATAATTCTATTTTATTCATTTATGTAATTATTAATGATAAATATATTTAATTTCATGGTTCATGTGTATTTTTTCTTTGTAATAAAGAGCAGTTTACTTGTTTATAGGTAATGGAGATCATGTTAAATGGGTTTAATTCACCAAAATTTTAATTAAATGTTATTGATGAGTATTAATAACATAAATTTAAATACATATCATTTTTTTATATTGTATATTTATGAATCATTAGAGAAGTCATTTAGGGATAATCGTAGAGATTATTACTGTGGTATTTTGATCACCGTGAACTATTTTTTTCATATGATTTAAAATCACTAATATATACAATTTAAGGATATTAAATGGTTTATAAAACATATATTTTATAATTTTAATGATAAAAATGTTATCTTGAACAACCATGAAGAATAAATTGAAAAACAATGTCCATCACCCATGAATGTGGTAAATCAGCACCTTTGAAAAAATGATTTCATTTTTAAAATAAAAGAGAGTGAGAGGATAAGGGTAGTGATAATGGGAATTACATTAACATGAAATAATTCTAGTATATATATTATACTAGAGTTATCATTATCATTTGGAAAGAGGAGGTGAGGAGTGTATAATAAAATAATAACATGAACAAAAATTGAAAGGAAAATAAAGTGGATTTTACATATTAAATACAAATTGTTGAGAACCTCTTTAAGGGGATTTATTTTTGTATTTTTGAAATAAAAAGATATAATGTACGTGGGTAGAGACTAGGGAATAATATTTTGGTAGAACATTGACACAATTCAAGGCTCAGACGAGTGTGGAGAAGAGTTGGTGAATGTGGTATTTATAGTGGAGGAGTCGAGTGATTTCTCATTATTTTGACAAATATTTTATAAATTTTCTCAAAGAAATAAATAGTTTTGATTCTTATGACTAAATATAGAAATATGTGGATGTGAGTTTAAACCATGTTTTCTTACATCACCCATGACTGATTGAATAGTGGTTTTATCTTATAATGTATTCATACTGAAAATTATCATATTTTACCATTCACTAAAATATCATGTATTTCAAAAAAATCCCAAAAATTCACCCATACCAATTTTCAAAGTGTATAATTCCAAAATGAAATCCTTTTTATAAAAATAATTTTTCTATATATAAAAAATTTTATTTTCAATTAAAATCACTATTTACTTTAAAAATACAGTATTAAATTTATAATTCATTTAATTACCCTTTCAAAAATTAAGTAAGGTATTATAAAATTATCCAAAAATCGTAAGACATAAAAATATTAATATGTGAATAATTTTTATGAAACACAGTTTTATTTTAAATTAATTTATTTATTATAATATTATAATTAAATATTTATGAATTACAAATATACCAACACTTAGATATTTACATTTATAATATTTATTTACTAACAGTATGATATAATTATATCATAATTTCATTTATAAGATAACCAAATTTTCTTTATACTATCATTGTTGAGGGTACTATTTTATTGTATAGTTTAATATTCATAATGGTATCATTACTATTCCTAAGTGCAATTTACTATTTCATCAGTAGTGTTTCATTAGCATAAATATATAAATATTATTTCATTCATTTTAATTTAAGGATGTCTTTATATTGTTATATATGTACTTTTATATGATCTATACTGTATGAAATAAATATAAGAAGGGAAATTTCATTGATAGATTCTTGGGTCGTTATAATTACCATGTTATTTAATTGAATGCAGATGTAGAATTATTCAAACTAATATTCCCAAATTCAAGAGAACCTACCATATAAATTCAATAAAGGGGAAAGGTATGAATATGTATAAACTACAACATAATTTGATGGTCCTAAAGATGACATGGAAAGTAAACTATTTATAAAACAATTATGTACTTATTTATTTTGTTCTATATATTTACACTAATGTATACCTTTCATGTTTTCTAATAAAATTAGATACTTACCTAGGACATTAAAATGAGAGTTTTCAGTCAAGACACCTATATAAAAATATTATTAAAATAGTGATGTGTCAGCCGATCAACATTATGAGTCACAGAGACACCTTATTTAGATACATGGTTGATATAACTATTTATTAATTTTTTATAATTCTTTTTGTGTATTTTAGTTCAGATTAACATGTGAAAATTTATTTATAGGAGATGGTTTTTACAATTCAAGTTGGTGATTTAAGTTCCTGTTTTTTTTCAAGTATGTTTTCATGTATGTTTTGTGTTTGAGCATTGGATGCTATGTCCTATTTGGAGTTGGAGGCCCATTGATGGATAAAATAATCTAAATATTGGGTATGTATTTTTTATGTTAATGGAGTCCTGATATAAATTGGTTAAGTTATTCGTGGGTTCGTGGTAACTTGCGAAGCCTTAATGAGAGTTCAGATATTTAAAGGGGTTTTGAGATGGAAACTCAACTGAAAAACATTTACAAGTCATGTAAAGGTATTAAAAATAATATAATTCATGATAAGTTTTAATTAAATAATTATGATGGTGCAATTTTTTCTTTTTATACCATTAAAACCATTTTAACGATGTGTAACTATATTACACAATGTGTTAATGGCCAACCTTCTATTTCAAAAATTTTGTGCGGATGATTTTCATTTGAATATGCTATAAATATTTTCCTCTCAACCTTTGGAAACCTACTCGAAAAAATTTTGTCTCTAAATCAACTTCTAGGCATTCCTTTCACATGATCGATCTCTGGTAAGTCTTATTGGTCTTGTTTATTCCTTCTATACCTTTTCCCGAACTATTGTGGTGAAATGATTTTCACAAAATGCTATGTTGGTTCTGATCTTGACAATCATAGATCTTGAAACGTATTATAAATCCTCACCACCTTATTCCTCATATGAATTGGCTATTTGATGTGATTTTTGGAATAACGTTTAATGGTAGGGGTTATAAATCCCAACCCTATGGTTTCATCATTATAATGTTTATGAAATATAGTGAATGTGCCAAAAAAATGTACACCCAAATTAAATAAATTACAAATGAGATTATACATTTAATTCCTTTGGTTTCAAATGGATTTTTAATTGGCTAATAGATTAATGTATGATTATAGTTACATGACAACTAGGGTGATTTCTTGTCATATAATACCAAAAATTGTGGAATATTTCTTATTGATATATCTGTTAACTAATTTTGAATTGAATCTCAATGTAGAATATGAAAAATTATTGTAATTGATATAATAATCAATCAAGATATATGATGTAATATTGTGATATCTATGTTATATGTAAGGATTTGTGTTCTATTCTGTGATTTTTATATGATGGTTTAGGCCTAGGGACTTCCACACATACATACTATAATGCTTATAAGAAACCGAACAAGAAATTATAGGATTCTTATTTAATCAGATAGACCAAACAACTAGAACAAATATATGGTGTGATGCTTATAGAGAGTTAGATTGACCTTTCCCCACATCATAATGCTTATATGTAAATGACCTGGATGTATTTTTGGGACTATACCATGGTAATTTTGTGGTGTTCTCATGGTTTTTAGACATGATCATTGATTTTATGGAACCACGCCAATGTTGGTTGTTTTAACATAGTTACGTGGTTGTGGTTGTAATGTTTGTAAGAAATATTCAATGATATTGGGGCATGAAGAAGAAGCAATTTTTTGTATTTACTTAATCATTAAATTAATTAATAAAAATGTTTATCACTTTATTGCGCCATCATATTATCAATCATATTTTCATTAAAAATATTGATTTCTCCCATTCAAGATTTACTCAAACCATATTCGGTCCGAAGTTTTGCAATCGAGAAGACTTCGTGGATATATGTTTGGACAAGTGAATATGGCCTTGTGGTCGATTTTGAGTTTTCATTAGGGATGGATTTTAGAGATAGTAATAGCATAGGGTTCATAACTAGAGACTGAGTCTTATCATTTCATTCCATTATTATTTTTCATTTTTTGTATTATAATATCATTTACTTATTTCCCAACACGTTCTTACATTTTACATATTATTTATTTTAAGATTTAGTATTATCTCCTTGTTGTCTTCCACATTGTATTACTCTGATTATTTCTATTTTATTTTGAATTTTTTCTTCTATAATGGAAATTCATACTAAGGGGGTATTGTCTCCAAAATATACTCTCCACGCACCAAAGTTAGTCAACGACCTCTGGTGTATAGGGAGGTGTGCTTGAGGTCATGTAACCAACTCTTTTTGGCCATTTGAGAGAGTGCTTGATTTGTGGATGTTACAAAGTGGTATCAAAAGAACATGTTCTATTTTCATTTTGTATACCATTTGGGAAATATAGATAGGATACTAGGATGTATCGTGTCACAACAATGAGATTGTGTATGGGAAAATGTAACCCATGGATGAGAAAAATATGAGTACCTAGGGTTGAGATTTTTTTGTTTAATGTTCTTTTTACAGTTGATGTTATTTCACCTTGGTTGATTCACATGGTTTCTGAGTATTATTAAATTATTGTGTAATTTTTCCTTGATATTCATACTCATGTCATGTTATGACATTAGATGAGAATAAAATACATCGTAATATGCATATAGGGACATATTGACATGAATTATTCATAATAAGGGAATATCTATTATTTTAGGTGATATATACGTTCTTATTAAATAGTAATGGGAGATATCAATCTCAATGGATAATGAAATATGTTTCCATTTCATGCTAAAATACATTTTTTTCATTTATAGAGTGACCAAGAGTTAGGGGTTATCTGCTGAAGTCACCAGTTTGGTTTACCTTTTTGTTACACAGTTTTCTAAGGTGTGTGATTATCTTTTAGGGAAAATACCTCTTCTTTATCTTATAATTGAGAGTTATGAGAGTGGAAATTTGAATGATTCTATTGATGATAAATCTAAACATACTATATTTCTTAATGAGAAGACGAATTTTCAGTTTCAAAACAACATCCTGAGTGTCAGGAAATCCATGGAAAGGGAAACTATTCATACCACTCCTTCAATGTATGAGTTTAAAATATAGTTTTTTCTTGAGAATTATCCTTTGTTTACTAGGGATGGGAAAATATAGGTATTCAAGTACTAGATTGAGTTATCCAAGACTATATTCAAAAATCTTGAGACACCCACGGATAGGAGGGTCATTCTTAATGTGTATATACATCATGGACCTACCATGTATCGGTGTGATATTATTGAAGAATTAGTGAAGCATGATGAGATATCATAGAAATCCAAAGAGATGAATTTACCAAGTTATTTATATATTGAGATCCTAATGTATGAAAGATATCATGAGTTCATTTATATGATGCATGAGGTTTTTTAGTGTAGAACTATGCTTGTTATTTTACGGGCTGACAATGCTTTGCACCACCCTTAATAGCTGATGAGATATTTACCAGGGAAGGTAAATAACTCAGGGTTGTATAACTAGAGAAAACGGTGTAGTGAAAATCCAATTTCACATTGTCTGGACTACTCCAGCTAACATAGATTCATGGTCATCTGCCGTTATATGTACGATTCTTGTATTATCTATTTTAGATTCTGTTTTTTATACAGGTTCATCACATTATTTTCTATGTCTCCTTTTCCAAATGGTTTAGTATAATATGTGTAATGATTGGATGGTGTTTTAACAATTGAAACATTGTTGTAACTACCATCTATAATGATCAAATGTTGCAAGGCATGGTCCCTAGTGATTAGTGGATACCATTTTTTTGGAATTTTTCATGCTGGAAATTACATGTAACGACTTCATTCATTATATGGGTCGGTTGGTCCAATACTAGGATCATATCAAATTTTAAATGGGGATATTTACTTTTATATCTCTAAAAGGAAGTATCTACTTCACCTGGGAGAGTGGGATCTTCAAAATGGTCATTCAAAAACAATTCAGGAAAGATTATATTATCTTTAGGATCAGATCACTACTCTTACCCAAGATAATGGATGAATGAAAAATTATTCTTTTATTCCATTGGTAAACTATAATTTGGTATTTTTCCCTAACGATTCATATGGATTATCACCTTAGTGAAAGATAATGTTCATGATCACGTTGGTCCCATAAAAGAAGCCAATTTCAGTCCTATATTACCTAATAACCCCATTAGAGCTTCATTATTTGATGTTTCTATTAGAATATATAGAATTAAATGGATTCATACGAACCAATATATCTCCTTGAGGTTAGTTAGTTATCTTCACAAAAAGAATCATGATGGATATTGTACTTATGTGCAGACTATTAGAGTTTGAACTAGATGACCTTCAATAACTGGTATCCTCTTCCATGAATTGATGATTTTTTAGATTAGATGAGAGGTGATGAAATCAACATCATAATTGACCTTAGATTTTGGAAGCACTATCTCATTGGTTAGTGGTTTATGGAATACCTGGATTAAAAAAGTATTATATACATCTTTTCTCAGTGAGACCAATACCTTTGTAAGAAGATGTGTGTCATTTATTAGTAGTCTTTCAACACTGAATTGGATTATACTGCCAGAAAAGGAAAAGTAATTTACAATGATTAGAGTAGAAGAATATAGTCAGAGGATTTAGAAGACAATTGTGATTAAAGGTGTATAATTTCCCTCTTTAAAATCTTCCATCAATATGTTCATGAATATTAGGGGTGAGTAGATCTATCTTTGACATCTGTTAAACCCATTCTTTCAGAACTGATTAAAACTGAGTAGTTTTAAATATTGAAGGCTTAGTTCTAAGGGAAAAATTATATGGTGGGAGACTGGATCAAGATGGTCTCTTTGGTTGGGGAAATTCTCTTCTTTTCTGTTATAGATTATGGGTTCTTATAGGATTGTGCGAGGAGCTATTGAGGAGTGTCACACATCTAGCTAGGTTGTGCATCCTTGTTTAACAAAGATTTGTCATGATATTTATTGATAGTATAAGTGTTCAAGAATTAATAATGAATTTGAATTCATAATTTATAGCTAATTTACTTTTTATAAGGTGAATGCCGAGCATGAGAGGACATTCGGTCATTTGTGACCTTTAACCATCCCATAGTGGGAATGGGATGATTTCACAATGGATTTTGTGACATGACTACCAAGAATAAATATTAAGAATGATTTTGTAGTTTTTTTTAATCAAAGAACTAAGGTATCCCACTTATTTTATATATTTGTAACCATTATAGTTGATGACATGGAAAATCATGATGTGCGTGATGAATTTCAGTTACATGGTATTCAGAGGAGTATTATTTATGAAAGAGATCCTTGATTCACATCACATTTTTGGTAGGGTATTCATTAATACATGGAATAAATAGTTATTTTAATAATATCCTATCATCCCCAGATTGATGGAAACTTGAGTGTACTATTCATGTTCTGGACGATATGCCTCAAACTTTGGTTATAATTTTTTGTGTTTCATTGTAGCAACATATAAAACTCCTAGAGTTTGAAAAAAAATTAATACCTTATATAAATCAATACAAATGGATTTTTTTAGTATTTTTACCATTGAAAATTTCATTTCCATCTATTTTGGATGGATTATAGTGAGTCATCACTTGTTAGGACAAGTCTCATACAAGAGACATCTAAACAGGTTCAGTTGATCAGACAATGGTTGGTGAACACATAGAGCTAACCAAAATCATATGATGATCATAAAGGATTACTTATGGTATTTGAGGATGTACGTATTGTTTTTCTTAGGGTGTCACCTAGACTGGGGAAACATCACATCATGAAACAGGGTAAGATAATTCCCTAGTATGTTGGGCCCTTTGAAATAGTGTCATGGGTTGGTCTAGTGGAATACAGTATAGCCCTTATAAATAGGAATAGAACCACACATGAGGTGTTACATATTGAATAAAAATGAATATATCATCGAAAACCTTCCCATATGACAAACATTGAATATATCAACCATTATGCTAATGGATCCATTGAGGATCATTTGATACGAGTTGTGGATCATAGTGAGAAATATCATTGAGGACAAACTATACTACTAGTAAGAGTGTAGTGGAATCATGGGTGTGTTCAGAAGGATACATGGGAAAGAGAGTCTAATATGTGATCACTTCATAATTTAAACCTCACAGTGAAGCTAGGAGAAGCCTGATGATGAGTTATTGTAAGGTGGAGAGGTTTGATGATCTAGTCATTTTCATGGTAAATTTATATGTAAGGTTTTTGTTTGATCTTTACTGGACACATCTAATTTAGATAAATAGGGCCTTTGTTTGAAAAAACCAAAAAAAATAAGGACGTATTATTTTTTATGTTAATTTAGTTCAGGTATTAATGGGTTAAATTTTTCTTAGATTCTTGGTATGTTTAAAATATATAAAGAAGGTCTAGAGAGTTAAATGGATAAGGGGATGAAAACTCAACTATATAACATTTACACATTGGGTAAAGGGAATAAACATCATGTAATAGTGTATGGGATTTAATAAAATAACTCATAGGTGACATATTTTTCTGATTATAACATTAAAAACATTCACATGATGTGTATCATTACTACATGACTTGTAAATTCTTGAGATTTTGTTTTAAACTTGTTGTGTGGCTGATTTTCATTATAATCTGGTGTATCTCTTCTCCTCATGAACAAATGTGACACTCCTGGTGACTTTGGAGTGAAACCCCCTCTTTTGTGTGTCACATTAATCAAATCGATCCCTATTAAATCCTTTTGGTCTCGTTTCATCGATATATTTTATTTTCTCCTACTGTTGGAGTGAAATCCTTTTACAAAAGTGCATTGTTGGGTTTGATAATGATTATATTTTATCTAAAAATTACATCAAAATCATTTTCACCATCATCCTCAAGGTATTTGTCCATGGTAAGCATTATTGGATTGTTAGATATAGGTATAGGGTATTAATCTAAACTCCATGGTATGATTATTATAATTTTTATTGAATATCATGATTGAACCAAATAATTGTCAGCCAAAATATAAATAATTAAAAAATGAGACTATCCCATGAATTTATTTCGTTTCATGTTTATTTTTAATGGTAAAATGGATGAAATAGTTTTAGTATGATAAGATACCTAGTGTAATTTATTGTTATATAATCCCAAGATATATAGGTTATTAGTTGTTGATATAATTGTTAATCAATTTTGAATTGATTTGTAAAGTGGAAATGGAATGTATCATTTTCATTCACATAATTAACCATTGATATATATGATATAACATTGTGGTATCCATTCTATATATTTTAAATTGTTCTCTTTGATGAGATGATTATATAATAGGCTAGGTCCACACACGTTCACCCATATATGTTGTAATTCTTATAGGGAATTGACCCGAAAATGATGATATTATTATATAATGGGATATCCTTGGAACATGAATATGTATATGAAGTAATGGTTATACAAAAAATTCTTATCCTAGTGCCATGTTGTATAGTTTACAGGGATTTGACCCAAAAATGTTGTAATGTTTATAGTTATTTTACTCAGATATTTTTTTTTGAATATACCATTGTTATATGGTGTTGTTGGTATGTTTTGTAATAAATAATTATAGATACTTAAATACAACACCGATGAAGGCAATTAACCTGTTATAAATTGTTTTGGTTGAGAAGGTTCTAATACATGCTCAGATATATTTCGGCATAGTGGAATTTTTTTTCTATTTATCTAATTTTTTAATTAATTAATACACATGTTAATCAATTTATTGAATACACTTTTTATCAGAATTGTTTTAGACATGGTGGTGTCAACATAATGATTTATACTCACACCCTATTGTTTCATTGATTTGGCACTTGAGTATACATTTTATATGTAGGTTTGGACCAAGGAACATGAAATTATTGTGTATTTCTTATTTTATGTTGGGATAGATTTTAGAGATGGGACCACAATGGGGCTTGGTACATGGGTCATTGACTCTTTTATTTTAGTTTGTTAGTTTTTTTCAGGTATTTTAGTATCTTGAAATTTAGTTACACTCTATATTTTCATTACATTTCCCTCATTTTATATATGAATATTAAGTTTGCTTTTATTGGTTTCTCCTCCGTTGTTTTACTCTGATTTTTTATTATGAATTGATTATTCTATAATGAAAAATCATACTGATGGGTATAGACATCCCACATTATTTTCCACACCACTAATTCTAGTCAGTAGACTATGAAGTATGTAGAGATGTGCATGAGGTTCCATAACCAACCCTTTATAACCATGTGAGAGAGTAATAGATTGGGAGACATTACAGTGATGTGGAATCCCTTTTTGTTAGGGGAGATAATTCATCATCTAAATCATTTATTAACATTAAGCGGATCACAAAAATATAAATTTTGGACATCCACCTATGAATTATATTGATATGTCCATTAAAAACATCCTAATACACACCCTAGATATATGAATCATTATATAATCACAATGGTGGAATTAATGTTATTGAATAATCCACTACATAAATTATCTAATAATAAATTCAATCAATATAGTGTCTTACATTGGATTTTCATTTTTTATGTTCAATTAATTGATGGGTATTTGGGGTTTTTGATTTATTATAAGGAAATTAATGAAATTATTATATAGAAAAAGGGTTATTTTCATCATAATTATGACTTATTTGTTCAATAATATGGTGCATATTTTTTTCTGATTGATCAACATATTGGGTATTATAAATTGTGAATACGGATGGCATAATTTCCCAAGAATACATTTCAGAAAATCTAAAGATATTAGGAGTTTAACATAATTCACATCAGATTAACTAATAAACAAATTATGTTTATGAATCTAATGAACAATATATTCAATAATTATCTTGATAATTATTTTCATATTTATCTAAATTATCTATTTATATTTGAAAATTTAGGAATTTCAGATGATCCATTTTAGATTCAACATTGAAACTCTCAAATTAAAGTTGTTATATGCTAAATTTATAAATATTTAATTCAAGATTATGGATATTTTATTTCTTGGTTATATTAATTCAAATTATGGGATATAATTTTGTCCTAAAAAGGTATTTATATTTAATGAATGAAATATAATAATGATTTTATCTAATAATCAGAGACTCTTTTTATCAGAATTTTACTATCAGGTATTTTTTTTAAAAATTATTGATTAGTTATATAATTCCCCGTGATGACACAAAAAGGTGTATTGTTTGTATGTTTGGATGAATGGAATTAATGATTAGAATTAGTGATTTTCAAATTGATAAATTAACCAATTTATTCATTACCATTTTTAATGGATAGTTTTTTTATTTATATTGATTCATTATGGAATGGATTCATATGTGAGAAAATTCATAATTGCAGGGTTCGTTATTTTTTATCAGTATAGTTAATAATCCTTGTACAGATGTATTGATTATGTCATCTTGACATTCCAACCATAATCACTTTTTTTATTATGTTAATAAATTTCCTCTATGGTTAATATTTAGAGATACATAAATATCAAAAAGAAAAAAATACATATTTTTCAAAAATAGCATTCAAAATTAGACAAAAGAGATTTCTTGTAGCTAATAAAGGATTATGATTTCTCTATACACTACCACCAAGGAATTCAAATATGGTGGTTAATGAATAATGTTGGAATCATTATTTAGTTATAACTAAAATCTATTATAAGAATGTTCTTATATTTATTAACCTTTTTAATATGAATAAAATAATACTAATTATAGGGGAAACAATAATTGTTTTCTAAATGGATTCCAAGATAATTGTACTAGAGAAGATGAAAACTTCCCAGATCTGTTAAAAGTGTTTACAAAGTGAAAATAATGTGATGAATGATGTTATTAAATATTTATTTTATTATTAGGATAGATTAATGAGACATGGTAAGAAATATTATATTCCATCAAAACCTAATATGAAAAGTGAATATCCATATAGATCTCATTGAAAAAATTTCTCTAAACACATTTGTATGACAAAGACATACAGGGATTTAGGAGAGTATTATTTTGTATAATATATAGTTGGAAATCGATGAATAAAAATCAATATGAATGGGTTTTCAATTGGAAATAGTTGAAGGATATTCCTTGATAGAGCCATGAAAAATATGCCTTTATCATTGTGAAAGTAGGATGTCCTTACCATTGGCCATACCATGGGAATTCCAATGAATATTCATAGAAATAATTACATATTGTTTATTTTTTATCTTCATATCTGGCCAACATGGTTACATTATATGATATTGTATTTTTCAATTTATTTCCTTACAAAACTCTATAATAATGTTTTATAAGACTTCATGGTGCATCTCTTTTGATTTCTGTAATTTGGGGCACGTAGTTTGGATCAAAATTTACAAAATTTCTTCAAATTTTTCTCAACACTGATATACATTTGAAATTTAATTACCATGATATTATTTATGGATATTATGAATGGAAGATATAGAAATTAAAACGTAATGACAAGTTTATGCTCACTAGATTTTATTTCCATATGTGATCAGTTAGTACTATTGGTGGAAATTTTATTTAAAAATATCATAGGTTCATGAAATCAAAATTTTACTATTTGAATTTTTGTGTGGGAATGTATGTTGTAATGCCATTATTTGTGTGAATTTGAAGAAATGAATCTTTTAGTTATAGATTATATAGAGGATATGAAGATCAAGTTGAGATCTATTCAGATTCATATCAAGGAATCATAATTATTGAAAAAGTGTAACAAAGTAAATAGGAAAATCAAGAACTTCATAAATGGGACCGTGTTTTCATTACATTATTTCCAAGTTAGAGACTTATATAATATGAAATTGAAATTAAACTAATTAAATTTATCTTTATAACTTTGGATAGTTTGTAATGAATTGGAGTTGTGGTATATAATTTTTCAAGTCCACTCAAACTATCTATAGCACATAATGTGTTTTAAATTTCATTATTGGGGGTGTATATTCTATAACCAATGTATGTAAGAACCTATGATGAAATAGATTTTAATCATGATATATCTTATTTTAAATATCCTTTCTAGATTCTAGGAACAAGATTATAAGTGTTGAGGAATCATATGACTCAACTTGTAATGGAACAATAGCAAAATCATAGGATATAAGAGTAAGCATGGGATTATGAAGAATATATTACCAAAACATACCCACATATGACAATTATATTATAATATAGAAGTATTTAGGATGAAATTTTATAAGGGGGGATTAATTAAACAGATGAGAAAAATTATAATAATGAAGAGCCTCTTTCAAAAGAATCTATGAAATAATAAAAATAAAATTAAAAAAAAAATATGATAAAAATATAAATTCCAATATTTAAAAAATTAAAACTAATGATATGAAATTTTTTTATATTTTTTATTTATCATTTCAAAATTATCTTATGATGAATATTTCATATATTTGAAAAATATTTGTTTCATCATTGAATAGTAACAAATAACGATTTTTCAAATATTGTAAAATTAAAGAAATGTATAGGATTTGAGAGATAATTGAATGTTTATAAAACTATCCATTAGGAATATATATATTTTGAAAAGGTAATATAATAATATAATTACATAATATTAGACTTCTGTATTTATGTATGATTTTTTTAAATATTTTTAATGTTCTTTTTTGATTAAAAACAATTTTTTCTTCTTCTATATTATAAAGTATTGAAAAGATAATTTGTTCTTTCAGGTTGACTTTAAACAGAATTAATTATCATTTTATTTATACAAAACTAAATGATTCCATTTAAGTCAACATTAAACATTATTATGAGTAAAATCATTTATAATCTCAATGCAATAATTTGACAAAAAAATTTGTTGTATTTTGTGAAAATATATTAAAATTAAAATTTAAAATTAATGAAAATTGAATATTATAAAATATATTGGTAAATAATGACCTAGGATCCACTCACTATTGATCTATTGTAGTCGGTAACTTGACCTTAAGAACGTCTCCCCATATGCTAGAGGCTGAAAATTAGCAATGGGGGTTTAATATTTATCACGGGGTGACTATACACTCTTTATCAGAGTATAAAAATAGGAGAAATAAATAAAAAATATCCAGTTATATTATCATAACTCAAATGATACCAATATAACATGATAAATAAAGAGAAGAAATACAATACCAAAACTATATAGTAGATATTCCCGGCTAATGTATGTGTTAACTATAAGTTTGAAAAGAACTAAATAAATAAAGACCCAAAAAATCCCATGTATGTCCTGAACCATGATCAGTTACCTCATACATGCTCCATCTTAAATAATCCATCTATCAAAGGGACCTTTCCCATATATTTTAATGTAAACATGATTTCTATTCAGGTACCAATTAGGTAGCCTAAGTATGGTGTGAGTACAACTCAGTAGGCCGACAGTAATGATATCTAAAACCATATCTATGAAATAATAGTTTATGATGTTGTATAAATATTTAAACAAAATTATTAAGTAAAAAACTTATCCCATAATAAATTATTATTTATCTAACCACGTAAACCCTCGGGTCCCTAACGAAACCCAAAACCCAATACTTTCTTTGGCCCGTGTCGAAGTCTGAATATTTCCACATATTAAAACCCCAATTCATTATAATTTAGTGGGAATTAATTATTCATAAATTTGAATTCATTAACATGGATAATTGAAACCACAGTCCAATGTCAATATAATGGGTATAAAATATCATTTCTTGCATCCTGTGGCCAATTGGAGCATCAGTCTGCATCCCACACCCCATGGGTATTTTGAGCATCAATCCCTTCCCCATAAAAATATTAACAAGCAAGAACATATAACTCTATGGGTATTAGGAGCTTCATTACATCTCCCACACTCATATATCAATCAATAAATCATAGTTTTTTTGAAAACCATTCCTTATCCAATACCGAATTATCAACCAATAACAAATATATCATTTAAAAACTATCACATGTATCATAATATATAATTAAAAAATTGAACAAATTATTAATACCATTTAATAATATAAAATACACATCATTCCAATAATTAGTTCAAAAATTAATTAATCTAATAAATACATTCAATTAATTTAAAAATTAACTCATCACATAAAATCCATTAATTATTTCAACAATTATTTAGTCACAAAAATCAATTTCATAATCATAACAACATCTATTAATTAATTCAACCATTAACCAATCACATCTATTACAGTAATTATTTAACCATTTAATTAATCATCTCAATTATTTTAATTAAATAAATAACTAATTAATTCAAAATACTATCTTAGTATTCAAATAATTAATTCAACAATTAACTATTCCAAATTCCCAAAATTTCAACAACCTGGTAATTCTTTCAGCAATTAATTAATCTTCACACAAAATAATTTAAATAATTAATTCACCAAATTAATTAATTCAATTAGAAATTAAAATTGCTAATAGAACCCCAGATACTCTATATGTGATATTTTTAGTATAAATAATGACTATTAAAAGTGAATAATAGACCACATACCTCAATT
Organism: Viscum album; assembly: GCA_963277665.1. NCBI lineage: Eukaryota > Viridiplantae > Streptophyta > Magnoliopsida > Santalales > Viscaceae > Viscum > Viscum album. The sequence goes on along the minus strand of OY728156.1, from coordinate 87,577,570 downwards.
CTATGATGAGTAATCACTCAATGGAAGTCTCAAATTCGAAACGGATCAGTCACACACATGATGATTAATAGATCTTGATTCAATTTCGAGGTAAAAGATTTAAATTGTTTAGATCTATAAAAAACTACATTTAAATCCACAACCAATAGTGGATAAATATAATTATTTTATATAAATATTGGAGGGTGAGAGATAGAAAGAGAGATCTAATAATGTGGAAACCACTTACCCAGGGAGGTGCAGATTTTAAAATTGGGAATCTAAGTTCCATGAATAGAGGTAGGGAGTGCTAGGAAATCATTTAGTAACCTTTAAAATAGGGAGAAATCATTAGGGGATGAGTGGGGGTTGATTTCAGATTAATATGAGGGTTCAGGTACTTAAAATCTATTTTTAGGGCTAATTAAAAAGCATAAAAAAGTTCCCTATACAGGGACACACAGTTTTCTTAACTGTGTTCTCGACTAGTGTGTCTCTTCTGGGGGGGGGCATAGTTTCATTTAGAATATCACATGGTTTAAATTACCATGTGCTATCCATGTGAGCCCCACTATCTTAAGGCTTCACCATTTCTTTGGCTAGGAAAAATAGTTTGGGGAAACCATGTGTCGACTATGCAGTTTCTTACTTTATTCCAAAATTTCAAATTTTCACCAAAAAAATCCCATAGTAAATCCCATTAAATGTACTCAAACGTTTCAAAATTGTACAAAAAATGCCTAACAAATCCCCAAAAAAATTTAGGTTCTTAAAAAATCTACACCTTATAAACTATCATCCTCATTTTGTACTCCCATGCATCTCTATGACTCCGATTCAAAAATTTTGGGCCACTTATCCCACACATGCACTTCCCTTTCCAATGTTTCATACTACATGTTCCCATGTTTCCATAAAACTCTTACTACTGACACCATATTTACGCACAACACATTCTCTCTATGATCGAAAACACACATAAAATTCCCTAAAATAGATTCCACTATCTCAAACTCATCATCCTTCATGTCAACCACATGATAAGGGTTAATGTGTTACCATTGAAGTTGTGACACATGAATCACATCATTAATAGTAATGTATCTCTATGTAAGATCAAATTAGTATGCCATTGACCCGATTCTCTCCACAACCTCAAATATTCTAACAAACTTTGGTGAAAACATTACATTTCTTTATATCATATGGTTACCCAACTTATGTGATAGAGGAAGTAATAGACAATCACACTTTTTTAACTACAAGGGTCGTCAGCATCTATCGGCATTCAACTTCTATCTATTCTATGCCTTAATCATATTGTTTTGAATAAGTTGTACCTTATCTGACATCTCCTGCATGAGATATGATCCCAAAAACTATAACACACATGTATCCATTCAATATAGAGGTGCTCTGCAAAGCCTACCATAAAGAGCCCAATATAGTGTCATCTAAACAGTTTCTGGATAACAGTTCTTGTAGGTGAAATGTACCAAATCATGGAACTTCTCCCAAGACCGATTAATTTTTTGGACAAATTCCTAAAGCATATCCTCTATAAACAGGATCATATTGTATGACTACCAATCTCTCTACGGGTTTAATGTTGTAATCCCTAAAACCTATGTCCCATGTGCCTTCTGTAGGCCTCATCAAAAGTGATATGTAAAATGAAGGTCATGGTATGAATCAATTTTCATTATCACCCAGTGTAGGATAAATATATCTTAATGACATAACTCCACATCTTCTCCAAGAAATATTCCATAACCATCAAAAAACATCATATAATGATCACCTGGCTTGGGTAGGATCAAGATTGGTCTGATTGTCAAACACTACTTCAGCTCCTACAAGAAAGCTTTCTTTCTTATTACCATTTAAAAATTTATACCTTCCTTTTCATGCCCGAAATAGGTTATTCTAAATGGTAAATGTATGTAATGAACTCTAAATAATATCCATATATTCCAAAAGAATCTATAAATATCAAAAATATTCTTCGTTTACTCACAATATACAACTACCTGAACCTTCCCTATGTCAAATAACTCACCTTCCTCAAAGTTGATGTGACCAATGATGTGTACTACAGAAATCCAAAAATGAAACTTATATATCATGTTGTATAGATGAATATCTCTGAATGTACTTAGGATGATATCAAGATATTGGGAATAACTATCCTATGTCTTGGAGTACACCAAGCTGTCATCCAAATACACTACCAATAATGGATCAAAGTATGGATGTAATATTATGTTCTTCAAGGCCATAAATGTCATACCTCAAACCTTTATATTAATTATATTAATTATTTTATTAATTTTTACCCTTTATGTTGAGTTTTGGTAGCAGGATAGTTGAATTTTAAAAAATTTGGATGCCCTTTTATTTTTTCACAATTAGCCCACATGGTTAGGGGTGACTATACGGTGCCCGTGCGGGTTACCTTGTGGGTCTGGGTTGCAGCGCATGACTTGTGTATAGATTATTAATTCTTGCAACACGCTTGCTACTTGGATCTGTTAGTGAACAGTGTTTGGTTGCATAGTTTGAGCATAGTTTACTCAACCACACATCTGGCTATTGGTAGACCGCACAGTTTCCAAATTTGTAAAATAAATAAAAATAAAAAATATGGGAAATTAAAAATAAATGGATGTGTAATAATAATAATAATTGTTTTATTGTTATGAATACTATTATATTTTTTTATTATATATTATTATTATTATTAATATTAATTAATATCATTATTTATTTTATTATTAATATTATTTATATTATTAAGTTATTAGTATTATAATTATTATTAAGTTGGTTTTATAGAGTTTATTTCACCATTTTTTCCCTTCTCCCCTTCCCTAATGTATCCCCTCCCCTATTCACCTTGCCTGTGCACCCCTCCTACGTACAACCCTCCTCCATCTGGCTACTCTCCCCTGTTGGCTCCATCCTCTTCGCTTCTCCTTCTAGAAGCCACCTCCTCCCTCAAATGACCTCAATCACATGTCTGACCACCCCCACCGACCATCCTTCAGCTACAAATCCCCTCCAGTAGTGAGATCCCGTCTATTGGCGACCTCCGCAGGTCACCTTCAGTGGTGTCTACCTTTGACAATGCTCCCCTCCGGAGGTTATCCCCCCAACAGTGTGGCTAGCCTCACCTCTCCCCCTCTTGTGATTTTCTCTTCAATTTTAGGGTTTCTCTTTGGGTTTTGGGGTTCCAGTGGATTAGGTTTTTTTGGGGGGATTTTTTTTGAGTATTTGGGTTCAATCATTCTGTTTAGGGTTCCTTCTTAATCATGAAAGGTCTGGTTGTGGTGAGAGTGAGGTTTCAGTCCAGTTTCGGGATGTTATTCATCATTTCAGGTAGGATACATGGGAATAATAACTTTAAATTATGATTTCATTTATTTATTATTTTTGCACCTTCCAAATTTATTAATTAGTGGTGTATAATTTTTATAATAGTTTATCTATATGAAATGTGGAGTATTCATAAACTATTTTGAAATTGTAGTGTGAAATTGTTGAATTTTTCACACCAAGTGGTTTCAAAATAGCTCAGTTGGACTTTACATGTGGTTAATGATTTTTAGAATCATGTTTTCATTTTAAAATGTATTCGTGATGCACAAAATGATTATTGGTGATTCCAAAAAGGGTTTTCCACACCTAGTTCTTGATGGAATGCATCTTTGGCCCTTGTAAAAATGATAAAGATATAAATGGAGGTTTTAATTAATTAAATAGATGTCAAAAGGTGTGTTGGGTTTTGAAAATGTTTCCTCTGTGGTTATTTTAGAAATGGACTATTATTATTTTAAAATCATCTAAGGAATGAATGGTAGTAATAAAGTAGTTTAATTTAGAAAACCCTTCATGGAATATGTACTTTGCCTTGTGGTTGGTAGAGAGGTGAGAATTTCCTCAGTATGGCCCTCCACATGTATGATATTTTTTTCAATGAAATGGAATACTCCTCGAGGCAGGATAAGAGGATCTAGTTGTGTTTTTTTATGATGACATATAGGAGTGGCTTATTTCCTAAATTTTTTGTCACACCCCTCTGTGAACATAGAATGGGAACCTATAATAGAAAAGTTTAATTCGAAGAATGTTTGAAGTATTAGTCTTGGTTATTACACTATCTAGTGGCCCATAGTAGGGGGGTTATTTTGTTATCATTGTTATGGGACTAGACCCCTCGATCATGCCAGGTAGGGCGACTATTGGGTGTTTTGGAATTACGATGTCATCAAGTAGGGAACACCTTTAGGATGATTCACACATACAGTATGTTTGGGTTCTACTTTGAGTTCTTAGGTATGTATTTGTTTCTCTTATATTAGTATGGTTAGTTCTATTTCCCTCATTGTGTAGAATTTAAAATTTTGAACTTAGTTTTGGATCTATCTTGCAAAATGGTGAATGTGTGTCTAGTTAAAACGTTTTTCAAGAAGAGTATTTTGAATGAAAACGTATTTTCCCATTTTCACTAATATGAAAAATGATCATTTCTTACATGGCCCATATTTCCATTATATTCATAATTGGTGTTTTTAAACATGAGGGAAATTGTTTATGTTGTGATTTATTTACTTTGAAATGAAAATTATGGAGAAACCTATATTTATAAATCATATTTCAAAATTGAAAATGATTATTTCATTATTTAATGGTTGTGTATTTGGAATAGAATTATTTGGGCCTACCTTCTCTGTTTTAGTACTCATAAATTTAGTTTCTTTTTGTTTTTAGATTATACTACATGTTTTAGATCAGGTTCGATTGGGTAGGGTGATAGTTGGTTGTTGATATGAATGTGAACCTTGGGGTCACATGGATGTTTCCTGGGTCTCTAGTTCTGTTTGGTTATTCTAGTTTTTTTATTCAGTTTTTTTTTCATTAATTGTAAATGTTAATGATATAATGTCTTAAAACCATATGGATTTTGGTTTTAAAAAAATTTATTTCATTTTTAGGTTTATTTTTACAGGGAGAAGGCGTTCACATTGTCTCTTATAATTCCCTTGGAACATGTGGATTGAATAGGAGGATTGGGAGTGCTTATTGGGTATTTCCATGGATCTTCCCCGGTGACCTGTTTAGGGTTGACCTGAGTTGGTTTGGGAAAAAATGGTATTATAGAATATCATTTATTTAGTGGACCTTTTTTTTCAGAGAGTCCATCATTACTTGAGGATGTCAAGGTAGAATGAATAGGTTTGTTGGTGGTGAAGATGTAGGTAAAGGACGGACTACATAAACACTTTCTTGTTTTGATCCTTATGTAACCATGGGATGTTTGGGTTTTTTGGTTTTATTTGATTCTTGTGAACTGTATTGTATTGGGAAATGAATATCGAGTTGGGAAAGTGGCATCCATGATCTCTTAGGTCCTATAAATCTATGTATTTATGAAAAAATGACCCTATAATTCTCTCTATGATAGTGTCATGACTGGCGTACAATCCCCAAAAATATGCACAAGCCCCCACTAACACGAGATTTTGTCAGTTTTTCAAGAGTTGTTTCTCAAAAAATTGGAATTTATTTTCAGAAAGGGGTTTTAGAAACATGTTTTAAATAAAAATGAATAAGTTTTAATCAGATAGGTAATGATGAAATGGTATTTTCAATGAAATTAAATGTGTTTTCAAATGGGTTGAATGTTATGTTTTGGAAAGAGGAAAAGTTTTTTATTAACATTTGGTGTCTCCTATAATGACTACATTCATGGACATATTTAAAATGTGTATGGGTTACTAGTATGGCATGAGAATGTGCACGTATGAGGCTCCATTGAATTCCATTGGTGGTTGTTCTATCCTTTAAACTTGTTTTCTGTTTCAAAATATTATTCAATGGAAAAAATAATGATTTGTTATCTTATATTTTTTTGGTGTATCCCTTTTATTTTGGGAGTGACGATTATTTTTTGGTGTTTGAAATAGAGAATCATTAGTGTTGAATTAGTCTTGATTGAGTTCATTTTTTCTTTGTTCTTAATATCTCCCACATATGGAATTGATGGACACCCAAGGTGTATCTTTAGGTGGTACAAAATAGAACACACTCCAGGTGAGATACTTATAGACCATGATCTTGAATTCCGAAAGTTGAACTATACACTCATTTATAGTCAAGAGGATCCTCTTGAAGTAGAGGAGTGGATGAAAAGAATTGAGAGGGACTATAGATTCCTTATCATTCGTGATTCATTAAATGTAATGTTTTTCTACATTGTTCGTGAAGGTCCAACATAGAAATGGTGGGAGTATGTGTCTTGAATAAAGACTTAAGAATATCATACCTGGGATTTATTCAATTCACCATTCATCTAATAGTAATTTTCTAAGATGATGAAGGTGGGGAAGACTTTTGAGATGTGTGGTCTTCAGCAGGGTGTTGCAATTATATCGTAACTTCTTAGACAAGGTTATATAGTATACATGTTATGTGGAAAATGATCCTACGAAATATCGACATTTCACGTTCTGGATCTATTATGATCTATTATAGAATGTGTCATTTCTTAACATTACCACTTTCACCGATGTGGTGAGGCAAGCCATTCATGTCGAAGATGATTTCGTAGGAGGGTCTGAGATGGGGAATCATCCAATTGTTTTTAGAAGTGGTGAATAGGATTCTCCTAAGAAGAATGTACATCATACTGATGCTGGTGGTGCTGGTGCTGGTAGGGTAATTAAGAGTCCGTAAAACCTCTCATCAACCTCTTCAAGGTGAAATATCCTCATTTTTTATCCATGTGTAAATCATCGACATAAGAGCCCATCATTAAAAATTGCTCAAAGAAAAAGCCAAACGTCTGGATGCCTTGGTCACATGCAGTGGTTTTGTCGAGGTGTTTCCATGAAGCATTGTTCAGCCAGACACTACTCTTCAAAGGTCACCCAATCCCATTTGTAGGAGAAGAGAAATTATTGGGATCAATTTGGGGTTTTCTCTCTATAATGACCCTTAGATTTAATATTCATATCTTGCAGCATTTTTGGCATTTCATTCTATTTCTTTTTCAAGAATATATGTTGTTGATCCTTTCAAAACATCCATTTTAGTGGAAGAATGTTTGTAAAATTATGATTAATGTGTCATGTTTGGGGGTTTCTAATTCCTAAAGGTGAGACAAAAGACACTTCATACATTAGAGCTCTAGACATATGGTAACATTGTGAAGTTGGGGTGTGGTTAGGAACCCCCAAGGGTGAAATGAATCCTGGTGTAGTATCCATCTTTTGTATGGGACATGGAAGTAATTTAGGGCTCCTTCATAAATGCTTCATCCTTAATGGTCTTGTTTGGTAGAAATGAACATGGGAAGCCATTTATATTTTATTTTATATGTGGGTGAAATAGCTCCTCCTAAGTTATACGAAAGTATTTATATATTGTTTTCTTGAGCCTCATTGTTTGTACTATTGTTGTCGTGAATCTCTGTGTGTTTTCCTTTGTATGATCAACATTGTATGTTCGTATTGATTTCAGTTTTGGTTGGTCTCATTTGAGGGTAGTAATTGGCGCTGGAGTGGTGATACACATTGTGTATTCTATTTGTAATGTAGTTTCATTAGTCAGTTCCCATGTAGTTGATGATTTGATATACAAAAATCTCCCAAGTTAAGAATGCTAGGGTTCCCCTGTCGGTCTATGCTAATTTGTAAAGCTTGTCATTTGATGCTGGATTGACCTATTTTGATAATTGAAAATCATTTTTAATTCTATAATGGGTTTTTTATTAGACAATCTATTTCAATATATTTTAATCTCATGACTTTGCTAAAATAATTTTACAGTTTAAAAAGTCTCCAAGTAAAAGGTCACTATTGAAGGTTATTGACAAGTGGTTACTGTTCTTGGACACTATCATGGACACCATTTACAAACCTAAAGCTAAACCTTATAGGTTATTGGTAAAAAGGTCACCATTGAAGACCTTACTAATGAAGGTTACCATTATATGAAATAATGTTATAATGTTACTGTTGGAAGTCACCAGTACAAGGTAACTGTTGTAAAGCCTACCGTTGGAATACTTACTAAAGCATAAATATGCTGAGTCAATGAGATAGGTTTCTATTTTGACAAGGTTTCTGTTACAAAGAGTTTTTATTATAATTCTACTATCATATTTATTTCTATAAGTCTACCGATGGACAAGTCTACCATTGGACAAGTCTACCATTGGTGAAGCATACAGTTGGACAAGTCTACCATTAGTGAAGTCTACCACTGGACAAGTCTACCACTAGAAATGTTTACCACTGGACAAGTCTACCATTGGTGAAGTATACCATTGGACAAGTTTACTATTGGTTAAGTATACCGCTAGATGAGTCTACTACTGGATAATCCAACTGTTGGATGTCTACAACTGATTATGCTTGAAGGGGAATATACTACTGATTGATAGGATTCTGTTACCAGTCTACTGATAACATATTCAATACTTTATCCATTTTTCTTAATATTATCATAAAATTCATATTTGATTGATTTAATTCATATGACATTAATTAATATTGTTTTTAGACATATCAGGAGACCACATCATGATAGTACGATGTACGAGAAAGATTGCACGTGATGTACTTACTCCTTTTGTAGACCTCAAATATGAAAGATAAAAAGACCGAAGAAGAGATATATATAGGGCCACAGAGAAAAACAAAAGAATGTGTGTCCAGAAGTAAAAAATCATGAGAATGAAATTACTGAAGAACAAATAAATATCAAGAAGAAGAATTCTCCAGTGCTTATTCTAAAAAATCAAAGAGCTTCATGAATATATTTTTGAAAAAAATATTCATGTCTATACTGAGAACCCTTGTACCAAGAAGATTAACATCTAAATACCTAAAGGCATGTACCTGAAAGTTGCGACACTCTGTTTTTGTAGACAACATGAAGATAAGAAAAAAAACCTAAATTTACTCCACACTAAGAAGTCCATAGCTGATCTTCAAAACACATAGAGAATTCTAAACTCAATAAAAATTGCTCTACCTCTACTGTTCTCCTTATTTTAGATTTCAAAGGAGTGTGTGTTTGTCACACACACACTATTTCCTTTTTTTTCAAATGGGTGATACTGAAAATCCCCACTAAAAACTGTCACAACTCTTCTTCCCCACTCATAACTATGGAAGAAGCCTTTTGTGGCTGTTTTTCTTTTTTCCCGCGTAGAATTGTGGTAGAGGTTTTAGAACCTGCACAGTTTGTAAGAACTATTGTAAACCCCAATAAATGTTGTGTATCATGTTTATTTATAAAAACTTCTTGGTGGCGGGTGATCACCAAGAAGAGAGGATTAGGTCTCCGATTGAGACTGAACCTCTTGTTTATATTGTTGTGATACTCCTCAAATACTCTATTTTATTTTATCTGTTTCTTATATTTTTTAAAGGTAAAAAAATGTTTTTACATTCACTTTGATAGTTAGTTTTACTTAGTGTGTATATGTGCATAATTTAGTAAACCTATTTCAAAAGTTTAATTGTTGATTACATTGATTCAACTGAGGAGTAATTAACCTTAGAGAAAATTTTTAAGAAATTAAACATTTATATCAATACCACCTTAATTGACTGGGCTATTTTGAGTTGGGGGATTTTAATCATAATGTTTTTAACAGAAATTTTAATTGGGACTCAATTCACCCCCCCCCCCCCCCTCATGAGTATCAACTCCGACCAACATCTGGTATCAGAAGTAAGTTTTATTTTCATGTTTTCAATTTATTTTCAACTGTGATATTCATTGTATCTTAATTATCTTAGAATTTATGTGATATATAAATTTTTAGTACATTAAATTCTAAGTAAATATGGAAACTAGAGTTGTGGGTGCTACTATTAATAGGCCACCATTATTTAATGGTAATAACTATGCTCAGTGTAAATTAAAAATGAAAATGTATCTGGAGAGCATGGGATATAACGTTTGGGACACAATTAAAGAACAACATGAATTTCCTACTAATGCTAGAGACAGAGGGTCTCAATTGACTAAATATATATATAATAATAACTTTAATTCAATGAATGCTTTTTACTATTCTTTGGGTGATGAGGAATTCAATAGAATATCTACTTGAAAACATGCATATGAAATTTGGGATACTTTAGTTGTTTCTCATGAGGGAACAACCAATGTTAAAGAAATGAGATTAAATACATATAATCTTAAATATGATAATTTTAAAATGAATCCCGGTTAACATATTTCAGAAATGTATCATAAGATCAATGAAATAGTGAATACTATGAGTCTTCTTGGGAAACCACGGAACAAAAACGACCAGAATATGGGACTACTTTGATGCCTACCTAACAGATGGAGAGGAACATCTGTTTCTATCTGAGAATCATGTGACTTTGGAAAACTTCCAGTAAAGGAGATAATTAGAAAACTTATGATGTATGAATATGAACATAAAGTGAATCAAGAAGTAGGAGAAGAACCAAGGAAGATTTTAGTAGCATTCAAGACTTCAACCACAAAGAGAAAAGATAAAGAAAAAGTTCAAGCTCCTGTAGACAGTTCCACTAGTGAAGAGTTAGATTCAGATAATGATGAGTATATGGCTCATCTTGCAAGAAGGTTCAAAAAGTTTTATCGAATGGTGAAATTATTTAGGAAGTAAAACTACAAGGGAAATTATAGTATTAAGAAAAATGGAAGAAAGACATAAAATCGAATGACAACTCAAATGAAATAATATTCTATGAGTGCAAACGAAAAGGTCATGTGAAAGAATACTTCCACAATATGAAATTTAAGAATAAATATGAAGATAAGGGAAAAGGTTATAAAATTTTTATGAAATCTACTTAGAGTGCTTTAGAAGACAGCTCAAGTGGATTTGATGCTTTTGATAGTGAACAGAACAATCATGCCAACTTATGTATCATGACAGAAACATCTTAGGTAACACTTAATTATCCTATACAAAATTCCTCTTATACTTAGAATAAGAGTGAGTCACATAATGATGAAGTTATAACTAAGGATGAACTATTTGAATACAGTGAAATGCTTGAGGATACCTTTAATGATATCAAGGAAAAATTCAAATCATTAAAGAGACATAATTATTTAAATTCTAATTATAAGTCAAATCTAGATGTAGAAAAGAGATATTATCCCTCTTATTAGAAGAAAACACTGAACTTAAATTATCAAATGAATAATTAAAAAGAGATATTGAGATTTTTATATTAGGTTAAGATACATTGAATAAGTTTCTAGGAAAATAGATTTCCCTTTAATATTCAACTGGTCTAGGATATCAACCAGGAAATAGAAAAATTATTGAAACCACATTTGATCCAAAATCTAGACAATTCACAGCTACTTCATTTTCTGGAACATTTCATGAAAAAAAATTCACTTAAGGACCAAACAAAGTGATTATGTCTCAAAATATATCAGCTGATTATTGGAAATCAGTGAGACAAGAATGGGTTCCCAATTTTTTACTTGATAACCTCTCTGGACCCAAGAAAATCCGGGTATCAATGTTACCCCATGCCAAATCTGTTTTGCAGGGAAGTTTCCTGAAGAGTTCATGTAAAACCTTGTAGTACTTGGATAGTGGATGTTCAAGACATATGAAAGGAAATTATTATTTCTTCAAGAGCCTAATCAAAGATGATGGTGGACATGTATCTTTTGGTGACAATACAATGGAAAAAATCATCATCTTATCCTAGATTGGTATCCCTAATACAATATTAATTTCCAATGTACTTTTTTTGATGTATTAAAGTACAATTTACTTACAATATCTCAATTGTGTGATGATGGTTTTAATTTCATGTTTGAAAATGATGCAAGTAATATTTTTAATTCCAAAAGTGATTTAGTATTCAATGCTTGTAGAAATTAATATGTTTATGCTGTTGATTTAAATTCCTTTTCCAAACAAAACGTTTCTTACTTAAAAGCTTTTAATAAGGAATCCTAGTTATGGAATAGAATATTAGGACACTGAAATGTGAACTCACTTAAGAAACTGACTAGGAAAGGTTTGGTTATAGACTTACCAAAATTGGAATTTCCTCAAAAAAAAGTGTGCAATCCTTGTAAAAATGGGAAGAAACACAATGTTTCATTCATACCAAAGAAATAAGTCTCTACATATCAACCTCTTGAGTTGGTTCACAATGTCTTGTTTGGACCATCAAGAGTTTCATGTTAAAATGGGAATCACTATTTTTATGTTCTTGTATATGATTTTTCTAGGTAAACTTGGGTATACTTTATGGCTCACAAAAGTGAATCTTGTTCTTATTTTATCAAATACTCCAAGTTTGTAGAAAATCATAGTGGACATAGAATTACGACCTTGATAAGTTATCATGACTGTGATTTTAAAGTCATGAATTTGAATCTTATTGATCACACAATGTATATAGTCACAATTTCTTTACTTCTAGAACACATCAACAAAATGGAGTCGTAGAAAGAATAAATAGGACCCTTAATGAAATTTCTAGGACAATGCTCAATGAATATGATTTACCAGTTTATTTTTAGGCTAAATCTGTAAACACAGCTTGTTATATTATCAACAGAGTCTTGATTAGACTTGTTCCTAAGAAGACCCCTTATGAGCTATGTAATAATATGAAGTCTAAGGTTAATTACTTTAGTGTTTTGGCTGAAAATTCTTTATTCTTAAAACTAAGGACAATATTGAAAAGTTTTCCCCCAAAATGTGATGAACGAATTTTCCTAGGTTACTCAATCTCGAGTAAAGCCTATAGAGTATTCAATAAGAAAAAAAATGTGTGGAAGAGTCAGTTCCTGTAAAATTTGATGATACTAATCTACATGATCCCAAAACCCCTCTTGAATATCTGGAGGTAAGATAGCTCTATTCTGGACCTTAATGATAATGACAGTGAACCCCCTATAAATGTAACCAGTTTTGGGAATCGTCCAGAATCTACACCTGTTGAGCCTGGACTAGTAGACAACCAAGAAGAGTCTAGTTAATCTCTTTCTAGAGGTATTATAACTCTCAATAATCATCCTTTAGATTTTATAGTAGGTCATTTAAATAGAGGGACACAAACTAGAGCCTCTCTAAGAAACCATGTTGAACATCAAGCTTTTCATTCATAGATTGAACCCCAAAATATTAATTATTCTATCAATTATGAAATTTGGGTGATGGATATGAAAGAAGAATTAAATTAATTTGAAAGAAACAATGTCTGGGAACTTGTTGAAAGACTTAAGGACACTTTGACAATAGTCAGTAAATGTGGTTTTAGGAACAAAGTTGATGAGTATGGGAATATAGTTAGTAAAAAATATAAGTTTATTGCACAAGGATATAGTCAAGAAGAAGTAATAGAATATGAGGATATCTTTTCACCTTAGCTAGGTTAGAGGCCATTAGGATACTACTTTCTTATGTAGCTCATCTGAATTTTAAACTTTATCAAAATGATTTTAAAAGTGAATTTCCAAATGGATATATATTTGAGGATGTGTTTGTTGAACATCCCCCTGGTTTTAAAAATACCCATTTTCCAAATCACGTTTTTAAATAGTCAAAAGCCTTATATGGTCTGAAACAAGCTCCAAGGGCTTGGTATGACAAACTAACTTCTTTCCATATTTTAAAAAGTTTCACTAAAGGAATAGTTGATCCTACTATATTCATTAAAATAATTTCCATAGATGTTTTGATAGTGAAAATTTATCTAGATGAAATCATTTTTGGATCTTCTATAAGTTAATTATGTACTGATTTTTCAAAAATAACGCAAAATTATTTTGAAATAACTTTAATGGGAGAACATAAATTTTTTCCTTGTATTTCAGATTTTCAAAATAAATATGGTATGGTTTTAAATGAAAGTAAATATGTTAAGGATATTTTAAAACGTTTTTCTTTTGATGGTAGTAAAGGTAGTGATACACCTATGAGTACCACTTGTAAGATGGATGCAAATGAAGCTGGAGAACTAGTGGATCAAACTAACTACAGAGGTATGATAGGGAGTCCGCTCTACATTATAGCTAGCAGACCTGACATCACATTCAGTGAATGAATGTGTGATCGCTTTGAAGCTAATAATGAATAATCTCATTTAAATGATGTTAAAAGGATTTTTCAAATATCTCAAATATACATCCAAATTAGGACTATTTTATCCAAGAAGACAATCATTTGATCTGTTAAGTTATTCTAATGCTGACTTTGCTGGATGCAAGTTAGATAGAAAAAAAACCACTGGAACATTTCACCTTTTAGGCAAGTCACTGGTATCATGGTGTAGTATGAAGTAGAATTATGTTGCATTATATGCTAAATAAGCTGAATATATAGCTGCTGGTAGTTGTTGTGCTCAAATTCTAGGGATGAAACACACTTTACTAGACTATGGATATCAATTCAAACATGTCTCTATAAACTGTTAGTATACAAGTGTTATTAACATTTCTAAAAATCTAGTATCTCATGACAGGAAAAAGAATATTGATGTAAGACATCACTTCTTGAGAGATCATTATCAAAGAGGTGATATCACTGTTAAATTCATTGGAACTGAACATCAATTGGCAGATATAGTCACAAAGCACTGGAATTCGGAGAGGTTAAACCATATCAAACAGGAATTAGGTATGATTAATTTCAGTATAGGGAAGCTCACCATTGTACCTCACTATTAGAACTTCACTATTTCACCTCACTATTATAACCTCACCATTTTACATCACTGTTAGAACCTCATCGTTGCACCTCACAATTAGAACCTCAACGTTTTACTTCACTGTTAAAACATCACTGTTGTACATCACTGTTGGACTTTACCATTACTTCGTATTTTATCTAGGAATAAGAACTATTTTATTAATATAACTTTTATAAATTTATTTTTATTTGGATACCTAAATGATAAAATTAGATCTGTAACACATTTCGATCTACTCTCTTCCCCACTCTCGAACCCCTCATCTCAAAATCCTTAAACCCTAACTTTCCGCTAACCCCTGAAACTACTTAGAACCTAAATGGTAAGAGTCAAGCAACCTTCGGCTAATGATGGAAATGCGCCAAGGCCAAAGAGACCATGTTCTGAGTCCAGTGGTAGAAGTAATATATCAACAGAGATTGTTAACCCGCATCTATCAAAGAGAACAAATGTGGCTGAAAAGGATTTAAGCGAATATTAGTTGCTCTCAAGAAAATCCTTAGTTCTAGAAGCACTATAGGCTAAATGATGGGTGGAGTGAAATGAGAATAATAATGGTCCATATTACTCAATTCTATTAATATAATTATACAAGTATCTGAAATTCAAAAAGGCAGATGATGAGAACTGATTGGTGTCTAGAATAAATTGAAATGAGGTAAGCATTTCATTTCCTAATTGGGCTCAGTGTCGAAGGGTAACCCATTAGGGTATATGTGACTACTAATTTGGAGTTATTCCTCCATAAAATGATATTTTTGGGTATGAGAAAGGTTTGGAAGATATTACAGGAAATGGGGCCTTATGGATGATTATTGTTACTGAAATGAATGGATTGGATATAATTTTTTTCATGTTTATCCAACATGTGATAAGTCCCAGGAGAGGGGAATTCACTGTGATCAAGTATTAGAACATATTCATATTGTATTTAATGAAGCATGGACAAATAATAAACATATTTAGGTTGCTGATTGCTCAGTTAGAAAAGATGACTAAGACAAGTTCTAAATCAAATGCAATATTTCCTGAAAAAACTGATTTTTGTGATGCTAAAGTTTAAGGGCATTGCAAGAGATAATGATAATGGGTAAATGATGATGATAAGATTTATGAGAATTTTGACCCTATATATAATCCTTCTAGGCCAAAGGAGAATAGGGATCCAGGTTTGAAGCATGATGAGGAAAACCCTATATATTATGATAAAGATGTAGAGTAGGTTATGGAATATGAGAAAGAAAGTAGACCTATAGATGATAGGAGTGATCCAAATCTACCCACCAGTCCTCTAGTTAGAATGGTAGATTTTGGAGAGCCCATTCCTTCAAGAGAGTTACCAAGGAGGGAATTTGTCCTAACGGACAATGAGGTTGAAGAAACTAGTGAAGGAGTTTTTGATGAGTCTAATATTACTATTTGAGATACCTCAGAAGAAGAAGCTACTGAATCTTGTCTTTCTGAACATGGGGAATATAGGACAACCATTAATGATAGTGAAGGAGAGGATCTCAATCTATTTCCTCTTATAGGAATAACAGAAAGGGTAGTAAGTGATCAAGAAAAAGAGGCTGTGTCTGTTGCGGATACAATAGATATTGTGGATGACTCATTAGAGATAGTTGATCACTCTACTGGTGAGTCAGTTGATCAAGAAACAATAGTTGTTGAAGTTACAGGGTTGGAAGTATCTGAAATATTTGTCCAATAGGTAGCTCCATGTGTGGGGGGCATCCAGCTACAGAGGGGTCAATATTTGTTGTGCATGAAATTGAAGACTGGACTAAGGACCCTGGGTTTCTGGTGTTGGGACTAGATTATGATGACTCAGAAGATGAAAGGACCAATAGAAGACCTTTACTGACAAACTTCATTTTTTTACATCTAGAAAACAATTTCCCTCAAGAATACGTCAAAAAGGTAGACCATGAATCCTTAAAATCTGACCTACAGTGAACTCTAGCTCACAATCAAGAACTCCTGACATCTACAATAGAAACATAGTCTCTAACTTTCACATAGTTGTGTTACATAAGTTCAAGGAATGTCATAATCCTATAAGAACTTTGGATGAGTCTATGGAATATTTGAAACAGTCTATTGCCAGCTTAGATGCATATATGGCTTCAAGAGATCAGGTGGACAAAGTCCTTAAATAAGTAAAATGTGTGGTTTAGAAAATGGTCACTATGTTTTTAGATTTTACAAAGTCCATGGAAACACATGTGAAATGCCATGATGATGATGTAAAAAGGATGATTAATAGTCTGACTAATCCTGTAAGGAGACCATTTCTTTATCTCTAGAACCTCTAGGTGAATCTTCTTCCACTTCAGCCTCTCCTCTAGTTGTCATTAAAGCATTCAGATCCATTATTAGAGATGAATTAGAAAATATCTCTGGTGCTTGTACCTCAAAATCTCAGGTCATTTCTATTTGTAGATAAATTCATACCCTTGTGGTAAATTATTTAAGGGAAGCTTCCCATGATCCAAAGAGAATTAATGAACAGATTGATTACTACTACAAAAAGGGTTCATACCAAGAATCAGATGGATGGACACTACAAGTTGTTGTTGGAGAACATGAGGATTTCACCTATCTCTCGGGCATTTAATGATCAAGTGTGTAAGCTTCAAGATATGACTCCTTCCTTGGATGAATTTATTGAAAATAAGGATGAATTTATCTCATCCAAGGGGAATGGTGGAAGCATCATCATGGACTTTAGGAATCTTCTGTTACCCTTCATCCATGTGGACATTACACCTGTAGTTGTTCCTCCAGCATTACCTTCTTCCTCCATTATCTCATCCTCAGTTAGTGCTACTCCTATGATGTCTCCTTCTCAAGCCATCAGAATCTTGACTCCGATGATTATTTAGAGAGTCACTCCCTCTTGAGACACCAAATCTTCTATAATACCTTCTCCTATCATCCTTGATGCTATCCCTCGGCCTCAGTCTCTTCAACCCCCTACAGACCCTCCCTCTTCCTCTTATAAATGGAAGGAATCATTACCTATTTATGATGTGGATTCAGTGTGGTTTAATCTTTTGATAGGGCTTTTATAATGCTCTTATAATCATGTTATAATCTTTAATTAATAAAAATATTCTCAATTATCCCTTATTGTATTTATTTTTCCTAATCACAAAGGGGTAGAAAATACAACACAAGTATTTCAATATCCATATCACATTAATCTATTATACTACATGCGGGACAGGATTATCTGTAACACCTATTTATTTTATTAAATAACCTTTGATTTTCGTTATCTCTGATCATATATAATGGCATAATTTGTTATTATCAAAAGGGAAATATTTTTAGACTCACCTATTTTGATAATCCAAAATCATGTTTAATTCTATAATGGTATTGTTATTTGAAAATATATTTCAATATATTTCAATCTATGACTTTTATAAAATAAGTTTATAGTTTAAAAAGTCTCTAAGTCAAAGGTCACTAATGAAGGTTACTCGTAAGAGGTCATTGTTCTAGGCCACTGTCACATTCAACATTGACAAACATACAGATAAACCTTATAGGTCATTGGAAAAAATTTCATCATTCAAGACCTTACTGATGAAGGATACCGTTATAAGAACAACAGTTATAAATTTATTGTTGGAAGTCACCAGTACATGGTCACTATTATAAAGCCTACCATTGGAATACTTATTGAAGCATACAGATGCTAAGAGAATGTGATAGGTAACTTTTGTGAGAAGGTTTTGATTACAAAGTGTTTTTGTAAGAAGTCCACTGTCAGACTTATTGCTGGAAGTCTACTGTTGGACAAGTCTACCATTGGACAAGTATACTTTTGGTGAGGTCTTCTATTAGAAAATTCTACCATTGGTCAATTCTACCACTAGAAAATTCTACCGCTAGACAAGTCTACCATTGGAAATGTCTACCATTGCTGAATTCTACCATTGCACAAGTCTACCATGGGTGGAGTATACCGCTGGATGAGTCTACCGCTAAATAATCCTATTGTTGGAAGTCTATTGTTGATTAAGCTTGTTTTTGATGATTCTGCCAATTGACATGCTACTATTAGTAGTCTATTAAAAACATATTATATACATTATCCATTTTTATTAATATTATCATAACATTCATATTTGATTTATTTAATGCATATGACATTAATTAATTTTGTTTGTATACATATTAGGAGACCATATAATGATAGTACGAGGTACGATAAAGATTGCACATGATGTACTTACTCATTTTTTTAGACCTCAAATATGAAAGAGAGAAAGACCGACAAAGAGATATATACAGGGGAATAGAGAAAAATAAAATAAATGTAGTGCATAATTTAGATGCATGAGAAAGAAATTAGTGAAGAACAAAAAAAAGAACAAGAAGAAGAACTATCTAGTGCTTATTCTTAATAATACAAGAGCTTCACGAAGTTCTTTTTGAAGAACATATTCAATGTTGTATTATGAACCCTCGTACCAAGAAGTTAAACATATTAGTACCACAGAGCCAGTACCTTAAAGTTGCGACTCTCTATTTTTGAATACAACTTGTAGAGAAGAAAAAAACCTTCATTTCCTCAACTCCATGAAGTCCAGAGCTGTTCTTCAAAACACATAGTGCATTCTGAACTCAATTATAATATCTCTGGCTCTACTATGATCCTTATTTTAAATTTTTGAGATGTGTGTGTTTGTTACACACACACACTGTCTCCAATGGTTTAAACAGGGGGATACTGCAAATTCCCACTCAAAACTCACACAACTCTTGTTCCCCATTCATAACTATGGAATAATCGTTGGGTGGCCTAGTTGCTTGTTTTCCCACATAGAACTATGGTAGAGGTTGTAGAACCTGGAAAATTTGAAAAAACTTTTGTAAACCCTGATACAAGTTCTGTATCATGTTTATTTATAAAAACATTTTTGTGGAAGGTGATCACCAAGTGGGGAGGATTAGGTTTTGACTTGAGACTGATCCTCTTGTTTATATTGTTGTGATAATCCTCAAATACTCTATTTTCATTTATGCACTAATTATATTTTTCAAATACATAAAACTATTTTTAATGTCACTCTGATATTTAGTTTTGGTTTGTGTGTATATGTGATTAATTCCGTAAACCTATTTTAAAAGTTGAACAAGTGATTAAATTGATTCAACTGAGGACTAATCAACCATTAAGAAGCTTGTTGAGTAGTTAAAAATTTATATATCTACTATCTTAATTAACTGGACTATTTTGAATTGGTGGATTTTGATCATAAATTTTTTAAAAGAAATTTTATTTGGAAGTCAATTCATCCCCCTCTTGAGTATCCACTCAGACCAAAAGTTGTTATAGTAGGGAGTCCCACATTGGGTCTCGCATAGTTACCTTTAAAGAAATACAGTGGTATCCTAATCATTATGGTATGAGTTCTTTTGGGACTCCCTATCTATTGGGATTCTGGTTCCATATCGGGTGGTAGTTTATTTCTAAGGGTGGGGAGTTCATCAGGCCTCCCTATATCAGTACTTTGGATTTGTTCGTTGTGTCAACATGGTGGTAGGTAGTCTAGTTTTTATCTACCAATCCTCAAGCTCCAATCCTGGGAATAGGTTGGGATTGAGGCACTCCCAACATTTTCATTGATTAATGATTTAAAAAGTATTTTCAAAACGGTTTTTAACTTTGGGATGTGGAGTGATTTTGTTTTCCCATTTCGGACAAGAGGTATGGGGTTTGATTTGTAAATTCTGAGGTGTTATTCTATAATAGGTTGGATTGTAGTGTAAGGGTTTCTTTCCTATGATAAATTAATTGGATGTGTCTTAGCTTACGTTGGGTGGGTGACACATTGTAGGGATTCCATTCTGGGTCTCCACATTTTATTTTGTAAGTCACTTTCATTGTTGATGGTGATATTGTCACTTCATATTTTTCAGACTTTGGGGATCTCATTAGACTATGAAGGAGTACCAGTTTTTGTTTTTGAGTTAAACAATGTTGTGGATTTTCAGGGGAAGAAAGCATTATGGTGGGGAGATTTGTCACACCACAAAATTGTATATTAATTATTTTAGTTGATTTAATAATTGTTTCATCTTTATTTTGAGTTTTGGTAGATGGCAAGATGGATTTAATTTTTTGGATGCCCTTTTATAGTTTCACAGTTATCCTGTACTATTAGGGGTAACTGTATGGTGCTCATGTGGGTACCCAGGTGGGAATGGGTTGTGCTGCATGACTCGCACACCATTTATTAAATAATACTTCAAGCATGGGACATGGAATTTTAAGTGGATAGTACCAAGTGTCATGGTTTGACCATGATTTTCTCAACTACGTGACTGGTTGTAGGCAGACTGTGGGGTTTCCCTATTTTTAAAATAAAAAAAACAAAAAATTGGAAAACAAAATAAAGGTATGATCAATAATAGTAATAATATTCATTATATTATTATGAATATTTTTTTAATAATATTGTATTTATTAAGAATAATAATAATAATTATTTAGAATTTTATTATTATTATTGTTATTATTATTCAATTGTTATTATTATAATTATTATTAAGATACTTATTTATGCTTCATTTCCCCCTTCTATTCCCTTATCCCCTACCCTCACGCAACCCACTACCCATCTTCACCATGTGCGTGTGCCCCAAATGCACGCCACACTCCTCTTGTTGGCAGCTCTCCCTTGCCGGCATCCTCCTCTTATAGTTCTCCTTCTGGAGTGCACATCCTCCATTGTGTGGCCTCTCATGAATGACCACCCTGACCAGACCTCCTCCAACTGCGCTTCCCCCCTTCCGGAAGGCTCCCATATACCTCCCACCTCCTCTGACACCCTCTATAACTCTTTCCACTTCTAATGGTGCCCACCACTCAGGCATGTGACCCCGCAATAACCAGCCACTAACGTTGCTCCCCTTCAGTGGTCGTACCTCTTCGTGGTGCAGTAGGACTCCCCAATTACCCCTATGGTGATTTTTTTCCTTTGATTTTAGGGTTTCTCTTTGAGATTTTGGTTTCTAGCGGTTGGGGTTCTAGGTTTTGGGGTTTATTTTTGAGTATTTGGCTTCTATTTTCAGTTTTAGGGTTCCTTTTTGACCCTCTAAGGTGCAGTTCAGGTGTGGGTGACGTTTTAAACTAGTTTTGTGATGTTATTCATCATTTTATGTAGGATAACTTTCCCCATAGCCCTCAAAATATAAATTTCAATGATTTATTATTTTTACACAATCTTTTATTATTAATTATTGATGTATCATTTGTATAATAGTTGTTAAATGTTAAATGATGTGTTTTGTTCAATTTTTTAGAATTTATTGTGTGAAATTTGTTAGTTGTGAACACCAAGTGGTTTCCAAATAGATCAATTAGTCTTTTCATTTGGTTTATGATTTTTAGAATCATTTTTTCAATCTTATAAATGTACTTATGATGCCCAAAATGATTTTTGGTGTTTCCAAAAATCCCTTCTTTCACAACAATTGGTTGATTGAGTGCCACTTTGGCCCTTGTAAAAAAAATTAGACTTAAATAGTGGTTTCACATTATTAAAGGAGTTCCCAAATGTGTGTTCATTTTTTATAATGGGTTTTGTATGGTTGTTTGAGAAAAATATTATTATTATGTGAATATCAAGCGAGGCCCAATTTAAACATTTATAGTGGTTGCATTTGGAAAAAACTTGTTGGAATTGGTGACATGCCTTGGGGTTTGAAGAGTGGTGAAAATGTCATATGTTTGGGACACCACTTCTATGATAACTATTTTATGGAAAGGGGATACTCCTCAAGGTGGGCGATTTGGTGTTGTTTGGGTGTTTTTATGATGAAATATATATTGATTTTTTCTTGAATTGTTTGGCACACCCTACTGTGAACATTGAATTGGAACGTAGTATAGAAAAAAGGAATTCTGAGAATATTTATTGCACTAGTTTCGGTTATTTCACTTGATAGTGGACCATATAAGGAGGTTATTTTTTTTTCAATGTGTTAGGGCCCATTAGTCAGGCCAGGTCGGGTGATGATTAGACATTTGGGCATTATGTTATAATTGAGTAGGGGTTCCTTCACGATAAGTCACATTTATTGTATGTTCTATTTCTCCATTACTTCCTAGTTGTTCTCGTGTTTCTTCAATATTAGTGTTGTTAGTTCCATTTCTCTTGTTGTGTAGGATTATATTTCATGTAAACAGTTTTGGGTGATTTATTTAAAAAATGGTGTATGTGTGGATTGATAATTTTTTTTTCAAGATGAATATATTGAATGAAAAAGTATTTCACCATTTTCACTGGTTTGAAAATTGTGCATTTTTTACATGGTCCCTCTTTCCCTTATTCATGTGAGTCCTATTTTAAAACGTGAGGTAAATGAAATGTAATGTAATTGCTTTCCATTGAAATGAAATTTATGGAAAACCCAATATTTATAAATTGTATTTCAATCCTAAAAATCATTTTTTTTTCTTTATTTAAAGGTTGTGAAATGGGAATAGTTTTATCAGTTCAACCTACTTTGTTTTAATGCTCATGCCTATTATAAGGCTCCACTATTAAATGTTACATTATCCTGAATCAACTCAATAATTTGACATTATTTCACATTGATAATATTTTCATATTTAGAGCATTAGATAATTATTCAATAACTCATACATAACAAAACAATAAAAATTCAATGTGGAAACTTCCAATAATATCCATTTCTTCCATAAATAATAAAATTTTACAATGAACAGTTGTTTCTTTTAATGTTTAATCATCATAATAGTTTCATGATCCCATTTTGGACTATATTTTCCTTAAAATCATGGAAATAAATTTCTATAAAATTGGAAGATCACAAAAATCTCAGTAAGGGATATAAAATAAAGAATGAAACCATTAGTCGGTGAATATTTTAAACTCATGAAAACATTTTCACCAAATCATTATTTTCACACATAAAACATAAAATTTATATCTTAACTCAGGAAATCATAATATTCAAATAAAAATTAATAGAAATCTGAAAATAAAAAGGTTGCTTATGTAATCAATATCATACTGAAATTGTATCTTTCCTAGCTGCATAGGGTATAACCATCATGGTTACATTTGGAATACCCATCATAGTATATTCCGTAAATCACTTATGAGAAACATTATCATTGAACTCCATCCCATTAACCAGTGCGTTAGAGAGATATCACAGGATCACCAACCCTCAATTTATAATAAAACTACCCATATACATAAATAGTTCCCATGAACCATAACCTATTCATAACACATAATACAATTATAATGTAAAATAACATTTCCACATTGCATGAACAAGATATAATTTCAAGATATAGACATAATAAATCCCTTCTCAAATCCATTTTCACGAAAAAAATACTTCGACATGAAACATGGTATTTATTTTCCATTTAAAAAACTTATAGATTATATAGGAAGGAATATTTCAAATAATGGTTAGGGTGGAAGAAAAGTTATTTTCACCGCGTAAATTAATAACAAACATTATTTTTTGTGTTTAGTAAACCACTTCGTAGAAGAAGAATCATTTTTAAAACCATTTAATGAAATTAAAATTCAAAGGGATTTATTTTACATCGTATAAAAGAAAGTAGTGTATATTATCAAAACATGGCTCAATGAATTGTGATTGAGACAAAGTCCCATACGATGAGGAAAACTTGTCACGTATAATAATTATATAATAAATAATAACCCTAGGATAATTTATACTTGGTAGAGAACCATTTAAAATTTTATCATTCATTTTATATCACTACCATGTTATAAAATGTACATAATTATTTAATATTATATATGAGTTTTTATCGATATTTGGTACTTGAGATGAAAATGAACTTGCCTTGATGTTAATATTCCATGTGATCAAAAGTCCATCATCTGCATAATAATATTCAAGACATAATAAGAAATTTTATCAATGAATTAAATTTTTATATCTTTTCATAATATGTGTATATGAAAAATTAATAATGTTACAATCACGAAGACGTTAAACTATACATATGCATGAGTAACAATTTCATTTTTCATTAATCATTAAGAAAAGAAGGTATGTTTGTATTTAACTTTATA
The DNA here is from genome assembly GCA_963277665.1 of Viscum album. NCBI lineage: Eukaryota > Viridiplantae > Streptophyta > Magnoliopsida > Santalales > Viscaceae > Viscum > Viscum album. The sequence goes on along the minus strand of OY728156.1, from coordinate 87,552,732 downwards.
GAATGATCATAATATTATTAACAACTAAAAAATAATTTTTATATACTTATATACAACATACAATTTATGTGGTAAATTATGATGATTCACATCACTTTGTGGAGAAATATTTCACACTTATTCCCAAACGATCTTATCGTTTTTATGTGTATTGAAGGTAACAATATCATTGAACCTTTGTTATCATAAAATTATAATTAGGACCTGAATATTATATATAATAATCCATTATATCATTATAACCAGTTTAGATAGTAGGTAATGAAAAATTAACTATATCGGTTCTTGAGGCGGTAGTCTGTCGTACACACAAACAAAATGTTCATTTCTCATTTGACAAAATTTGAGACAGATTTAGGTGATGAGATTAAAATAATAACATCAATATATATTGAGTACACTATATTTATTATTTCATCTTAAAATAAAATGATTCTGATGAAGTGGAAGAATAAAAAAACCGAAACACTTAAATACTATACCTCTTCTTCGGTTGATCAACCTTGAAGAAAAACTTAAGACCTCGTAAGAGGGTGTTATGGAAAATCTATGGCTTCAAGAATGTGGGGCGGGATTGGAGGAAGTTTTTTGGGTAGATTCTGGCTGAACCAAAAGGCATTGTACTTGAGATTATTAGAGAAGAGGGGGTACCTTTTTATAGGAGAGGGGGAGGGGCACCCCTGAAAACTGTTAAAATATTATACTAATATAATTTTAATTTTAGTTTCAAATGGTCCCAAAATAATTTAATTTGAAGATAATATGATTTTGGGAGGAATAAATATTATATAATTTATATTATACATGTTTTTATTATTATTTTATTCATATCCTTTTTTGGTTTAACACTTATTTTATCAATTTTAATCTTACAGTGATATTATGTTATTTACACTTTGTGGCTTAGTATAATAACCATATCATGTCAAAACGACCCTAAAAAGGTCCATTTATGAGATATTTTGACTTTTTATAACCATATGGTTTAGTGTTATATTTTTATGACTTTAATATCATTTAATTACATTCATTTTAATTTAATACCCCAATAGTGTCAATTTTACACTATTCATTTTTTTTACTTTTAAATATATCTTAAGAGGAAGATAAGTTTGAATGAACCCCTTTAAATCAATGAAAACAAGTGAAAATTGTCCCTAAAATACATGGATAACATAAATTATGTCATATAATATTAGTTTTATTAGTTATAATATTATTAATTTAATTAGTTCACTAATGATGAAATTACTACATTATCTTTGCATCATCATTTAATTTAATTATTTATTTTATAAAAAGAATAAATAAATAACATGATATTGGTAATATTTTTTATGTTTATAAATACTATTTATATTCAAATATATAAACTCTATTAATCCATATATAAATAAATTACTTTTTGAAAAACAAGTGTAAAAAAATGACTATTAATACAATATAATATTATAAATGCATTATTGTCATCCAAGTGGATCGAAGTTGTCCAAAAATATACACAAGGATTATAATGGGTGGTATACTATAATTAAATTAAATTAGGAGTATTTTTACGATAGTTGTATTTTATTATAATATTATTTTTACTGTAAATTACCCGATTTACCCTTAACTGTGGTAATTAGAATAATTTGGAAAATTGCTATTCATAATATCCAAAAACAAAATGGACCTATTTAAAAAATTTGGACCCTATGATTCCAAATATTAAATCCATTTTTAAAAATTTAAAACTTATAATTGGACAAAATTTATTTAAAATTAATCTATATTGTCAAAATGATAAAATGAGGTTTTAAAAGTAAAACTCTTTAAAAGATTGACATGCATTTATATATAATTTTTAAGTAGAATTACATCCATTGAAAAAATTTAATTAAATGATAAAAATATCATATAATTAAACTATAATTCTGATTAAAAAGGTAATCTAATATTATAAATAACTTATATGAAATTTTTTTTGAATTAAAATGCTTTATTTATCACAATTCATTAAAAAATTATTTTTATCCGAAAAATACAAAATATTCAACCAAAAAAATTTTAATTTTATGATTCTAAAATAAGATTTTTTTTTCAAATAAAACCTATTATTGTTTCAAAAATAGATTTAAGATGGGTTCTTCATCTAAAGGTGATAAAACAACATTCTTAAAATACATACATTTTATCTATAAAATTGTATTTGTTCTTATATAATATCTATAAAAACATAAGATGAATTATATATATATGATTTAATAAATATATCATTAATATAACCCCCAAAGGGTGATTTTATTGTATTATAAACACAATTATTAGCACATAAAATAGTTATTCATAAAAACAAATCCTTCATATTCAATTGGATTTTATTTAAATTTATAATTAATTTTATAACCGTTGAATCATTATATAAACATGTGTAAACCCTATTTTCGTAATTTTGTTCATATAATTTATTCTCTTCATTCAAACGAAAATGAAATAATGAAAACTTTAAATAATAATATTGATAATATTTTTTTTGAATAACTCAATATTGTGTGCAATGGACGATTTTAGAGAAACTCATTGTTTTGTGTTAGGTATGCTCTCTGACATAGCATACATTTAATATTAAAATTACTATTTAGTTCATAAATATTAATAAATATGAAATGGTTTTATCCTATAATTACCTATAATGTTACACTCATTCCCCCTTTTGAAAATTTTGCCCTCACACTTTTAAATCTGGGATCTGTAACTAAGGATAGTGTTTTCAAAAATACGTCATTGAAATACCACATTATAAAAAGAGTAAATAAATTTTACACTTAAATGATAATCCCATAACTAGTTTGTCACGAACCGAATCGGGTCGCCATCCGAACCGACGCCCGACTCGGCCCGCGGCAAGGCCCGAAGGGCGTTCCCGATCCCCACGGGCTGGCACAAGTGCCCGGGTATCAAAATAAACCTTGGGAACGGTTTACCCGAGTGAACAAAAGTAAAGCATCCAACCAAAGTAAACCAAACAGAGATAAAGGTTACAGTCAAACATGTAGACAACCAAACAGGTTTTTGGTTCACAATTACTCAAAACCCAAATAACACCAAAACAAGATAACCAAAGACCAACCTAAGGACTGTCGCCCGGTGTAAGGACACCGCCTCTAAGCCACCACCAAAACGTCACGTAGATAGTCCTGCTAACAACCTGAACCACTGCTCCCAAAAGCTGGACCCCTACCTGTATCAGAAGTAAACAAGTCTACTTACACCCAAGGGTGTAAGTAGGGTGTGAGCAATCACCCAGCAGGATATCACCAATAAAAGATTCCACGCACGACTATCAAAAGACAACCAATTGCAATGCTGAAATAAAGATAGAAAGAAGTGCAAAAGAAAATGATTTTTCATAAAATGATTTAAAAGAAAGGAAGTTCCAGATAAACACATTAGGATAGCAGTTCAAGTGACATAACACGTATTAGCATGCACGCAAGGTATCTGGTGGCACCAAGGGATGGGAAAAGTCCTATGGGTACTAGACTAGCGGGATCCTAGAACGTCGTGTCTTGGTGAAACGTGGATTAGGCGGCCACGACCCTCAGATAACGTGGCTTAGAAGGCCACGAACCTCAGAACACGTGGCTTAGAAGGCCACGACCCTCAGATATCATAAGTTTAGTTAGTGTTGCAGTTGTCAAACCTGCCAGTGAACCCGGGTCGGGTCATCTCCGGAACACTAGCTCACTAGTCCCAGTCTCCCCACCTAATACCCCGGCTTCCCTCCTTATGCTCACCTAAAGATCAAAGTTCATATAGTATGTCACATTATCACATAGAGCCAAACGTGTCACCAGCACACTGATATCTTTTTTTGAAAACCACACACACACACCAAACCCTCCTTTTTCTTTTTCCTCTTAGAAAAAACTTAGACCACACTGCACAGTTTACAAATAATAATAAACAGCCAAAGTGAGTTTCCGCAATAAAAGAAAAGGACTTGCACCACATAAATAGACCACTGGAAAAATTAGATGCACATTTAAAAAAAATAATTAAAAACTAATTGTCAATATGAGAACTAATCAGCAGGGTGATGAAAAATTAAACCAGCATGAAAAAGATTGCCAAAAGATAACTGAGTGCGGAATCACCTACCTCAAACAGGCGCGAAAGAAGACACGGTGCAAGACTCCAGTTGTGCTGCGGTCGCACCGCCTTGAGCCGTCAACCACGTCCTAAAAACAGCATAACGCTCAACGGGTTCAGCAAATTGTTCACATAATAATAATAATGATGATAATAATAATAGCGATAACATAATAATAATAATAATAATAATAATAATAATAACATAGTAGAATAATGATAATAGTATAATAACAATAGCAATAATAATAGTAGTAATAATAATAATTATAAATAATAATAATAACAATAATATTAATATTAATAATAGTAATAGCATAATGATAATAACAATAATAATAACAATAGTAGTATAATAATAATAGTACTAATATAAATAATAATAAAACTGAAGCTAACAACTGTTGTTTGGTTAGTCCGCGCAACGGGCGCCGAGCGTTGAAATGGCAAAGCTGCATGGCTTTTCCCATCCCCTACCCGTGCGCCGAGCGGCGCAAGGCCCGCGCGCACGCACCGTTACCCCAACGGGCAACCCAAACCTGGTTCGGCTCATGATACAACCAAATAATTTAAATAAACCGGCAATTAATTTATGAAATAAAAATTTAAAATTAAACGCATACCTCAAAAAAAAAAAATTCCGGGCGTGACAATTCTCCCCACCATGAAAACTTTCCGCCCTCGGAAAGTCATCTCAAAGCCTGATCAGAGAATAGAAATGGGTACTCCTGCTCAACCCATGACTTCCGCTACCAAGTCTCGTGTTCATCATTCCCGTGCTGCCAAAGAACACGGACCAGAGGAATGGACTTTCCACGCAGCACCTTTTCCTGATAATCCACTATACGCACTGGTCACTCGACCATAGACAAGTCGGACTCTATCTCCAGCTCCTCCCAATTCAGCACATGCGACGGGTCGGGGTTGTAATTATTTAGTTGGGAGACATGAAATACGTCGTGAATCGACGTCAACTGCGAGGGAAAAGCTAACCTGTATGCCACCTTGCCAATCCGCTCAAGAATCTCGAAAGGTCCGACAAATCTCGGTGTCAGCTTCCCTTGTTTCCCCAAACGACGGTGACCCAAGCGAGGGTCCACTTTTAGGAACACTCTGTCCCCCACTGAAAACTCGAGATCCCACCGCCTCTGATCTGCATAAGACTTGTGGCGACTCTAAGCTGTCAACAACCGCTGCCTAATCAGCTTGACCTTCTCAGACGTCTCCTGTACAAGACTCGGTCCCAAGAGCGAGGCTTCTCCTACCTCAGCCCAACACAGAGGAGACCGACAAGGCCGACCATAGAGCGCCTCAAAGGGTGCCATTCTGATGGAATACTGGTAACTGTTATTGTAATAAAACTCCACCAGCCCCAAATGGCTGTCCCATGAGCCTCCAAAATCTAACACATAGGCCCGGAGCATGTCTTCCAGAATCTGATTCGCCCGCTCCGTCTGGCCATCGGTCTGCGGATGGTATGCCGTGCTCATCTTAATCTGCGACCCCAAAGCCTTCTGGAGGCCTCCCCAAAACCGTGATGTAAAGCGGGGTTCCCTGTCAGAAACAACTGCCGACGGCACACCATGAAGTCTTACCACCTCCTGAACGTACAAGTGGCCCAGTTCCTCTACCTTCGATGTGTCTCTGATCGGAATAAAGTGGGAAGACTTAGTCAAACGGTCAATCACCACCCAGATAGCATTCCTCCCTCGAGGTGTACGAGGCAGGCCAATGATGAAGTCCATGGAGACCTCATCCCACTTCCAGGTAGGAATGGGCAATGGCTGGAGTAGGCCAGATGGTCTCTGATGTTCTGCTTTCACTTGCTGGCAAGTGTAACATCGGGATACGAAGTAGGCTATGTCCCGCCTCATACCTGGCCACCAGAACTGACGGAGAACATTGTAGTACATCTTGGTGGTACCAGGATGGACGACCCACTGAGACTGGTGGCTATCTTGCATCACCACCTTTCGCAGAGACAAAGGCACTACAGCACAGCCCTTGAAGAATAGGACCCTCTGGGAAGACAAAGACCAATCAGAAGGAGTCTCCCCACCATGATGAAACTGCATAGATCGCTGACAAAACTCATCACCAGGCTGCTCCTGCTGAATCAACTCTAGAAGGGCAGGAGTCAACTGGATGCTAGCCAAGAAAGTACCTCCACTGTGCTCCCTGCTCTCCAAATGCAACTGGGCGAAAAGCCCCATCAAAGCCCACTCATCACTGGACTTCTTCAACGCCTGCACTGGTACTTTTCTGCTCAATGCGTCAGCTACCACATTACCCTTTCCAGGGGTATAGACAATATCAAAATCAAAACCCTGCAGGTACTCGACCCAGCGGCGCAGCCTCAAATTGAGATCCCTCTGAGAGAAAATATAGGCCAGGCTCTTGTGGTCAGAATAGACCACAAACTTCTCCCCAAAAAGATAGTGGCGCCCTGTCTTCAAAGCATGCATCACTGCCGCCAACTCTAAGTCGTGAGTCGGATAGTTCTTCTCATGCGGCCGGAGTTGGCGAGAACCATAAGCCACCACATGGTCATCCTGTATGAGCACACATCCAAGGCCCGTACCTGACGCATCACAGTACACCACATAGCCCTTTCCTGACTCCGGTAAGGTCAACACAGGTGCGGTGGTAAACCGCCGCTTCAGCTCCTCAAAAGATGTCTGGCACTGTGGGCTCCACTCAAACTTCACCCCTTTCCGGGTGAGTGCGGTCTTGGGGGAGGCAAGCCGCGAGAAGTCCCGGACAAAGCGCCTATAATAACCAGCCAAGCCCAGAAAACTCCTGATCTCAAACACATTTCTCGGCTGCTCCCAAGACATAACTGCTCTGATCTTTTCAGGATCCACTGAAACCCCTTGTTCTGAGACGACGTGCCCCAGAAACTTCACTTCCCTGATCCAGAAAGTGCACTTTGAGAGTTTTGCATACAGGCGGCGATCTCGCAAGGTGCCCAAAACAACGCGCAAGTGGTGCTCATTCTCTTCCTCAGATCCAGAGTAGACCAGGATGTCATCCACGAATACCACAACAAATGAGTCGAGATATTGGTGGAACACCCTATTCATGAGTGCCATAAAAACTGCAGGAGCATTCGTCAGTCTGAAAGGCATGACCAAGTACTCGAAGTGACCGTACCTGCTTCGGAAAGCCGTCTTCGGGATATCTGCTTCTCTCACCCTGAGCTGGTGGTATCCCGAACGCAAATCAATCTTGGAGAACCACTTTTCCCCCTTCAGCTGGTCAAACAAATCTTCAATCCGAGGAAAAGGGTATTTTTTCTTGATGGTTACCTTGTTCAACTTCCGGTAATCAATGCACAACCGAAAGGTTCCATTGGCCTTCTTCGCGAATAAAACCGGTGCGGCCCAAGGAGAGACGCTCGGGAGAATGAATCCTTTGGATTCCAAATCGTCTAGTTGTATCTTTAATTCCCTCAATTCGGTGGGGGCCATGCGATATGAGGGAAGAGATATAGGCTGTGTTCCCGGCGCCAACTCAATTGAGAACTCCACGTCTCGCTCTGGGGGTAAGCCAGAAAAATCATCTGGGAAAACCTCTGGGAACTCATCCACTACACGAGGTAACTCGCCCTTTGAAACACCACCATCGTCCTCCAGTGCGAGCGATGACAACAGATAAGCAAGATTTCCAAGCTCAGGGAGTGGAGGTCCCGCACGTCCCGACAGAGGATCCCATTCTCCGTGAAATAGCTGAGGAGTCCCATCTGGTGCTGTAAAGCTGACTCGGCGTTGATAGCAATCAATGTGCGCCTGGAAGCGCACCAGCCTGTCCATACCGAGGATCACATCAAATAGTTCCATGTCATGGACCAAGAAATCCCATTCCATCTCGACACCCGACACAGAAAGTGCGCACGATCGACACTTGAGGCCTTGCTCCCTCTTTTTCCCCAACGGCGTTACCAACTCCATAGAACACGATAAAAGCTCGGATGGTAGGTTCAGCAGATTCACAAAACGAGCAGATATAAAAGAAACTGAAGCACCAGTATCAAATAAAACTGCAGCTATAGAAGATGCAACCAGAATAGTACCTCGAACCGTCGAAGGCCCTGCATCAGATCCTGCTGGTGCCTGATCCACAACATGCAGTTGCCTGGTCCCTGCCTGAGAGCGACCGCTCGCCTGAGGCTCTGCCCTGATATGGCTCTGCCCTGAAGACGATCCGGTCCTACCCCCACGCCCACCAAACCGAGATCCTGTCATCCTTGTCGGCTCTGACTGAACTGATACCCCTCTAGAAGCCACTGATCCAGCCCCACTCTGATAAGGGCGTGCAGTCCTACAGAAGTGATGTAGATGTCCCACCACTCCACATCCATGGCATGGTCTGGGAGGGTACGGACAAACAGGTCGGATGTGCCCTGCCCTTCCGCACTGATGGCATACAACAGACCCTGCACCAGAAGCCCCAGATGAAAACTGCCTGGGAGGATGACCTGAGCTGCCATCACCCTTCTTCTATTGCTCATCACGCTTCCTTTTCTTCTCAGATGAACTGCCACTGCCAAGCCCTGACACTGATCCAGAAAACCCCGACTTTCCCTTCTGGTCAATCTTGGCCATACAAGCACGATCGACCACCTCAGCATAAGTCTTCAGCTTGAACAAGAAAACCTGGGAGTGAATTTCTGGTCGAAGGCCCTTCTCAAACTTCCGAGCTTTCAAGAATTCACTCGAAACTATCTCAGGTGCGTACCGTACCAGTTCAGCAAAGCGATTCGCATACTCCATCACTGTCTGATTCCCCTGCGATAGCTCCATGAACTCCCGAGATCTAGCATAGGCTACAAACTCTGGACAATACTGCTCGTTGAAGATACCCTTGAAATCCTTCCAGCTCATGTGCTCGTGCTTCCCAGCCTGGACCACTGATTCCCACCATTTGCGACTGGAACCCTCCAGCTGGAACGAGGCGCACTTCACCCTGACTTCCTCAGGAGTGTCATGGAAATCGAACATGCGTTCTATCTTCTCAAGCCACTCCTCTACCTCCTGAGGTTCTGAACCACATCGGAAAGAAGGAGGTTTGCTCCTCAGAAACTCCTGAGCTCTATCATTTCTGGAGCCAAAATCTTCCCCTCTAGCTGGAACAGGGGCGGGGGCAGGAGTCCCCCATGTCCTAAAGACTGAACGGCTCAGACCATCGCCTCAACAAATCTCTGATCAAGCGGCGCGGGAGAACTCTCTCCGGCTTCCTCCCGTGGATGCATGGGAACTCTCCGGGGAGGCATCTTACTGAAAAAAGAGCAGCAATCAAGAAAGGAAACCATCAATAAAAAGGGAATAAATTTTTCCCAACAAGGTAATTATTCATCAATAAACCAATCATGCAAAAACAAATCCATATAAAAGCTTTACTTTCCTTATCTGGTGTCCACGCACAGTCTGCAGCCTGCACGTCCCACCCAGAAAGAAAGTGATACAAGCACCCTGACATCCCATGGTGACTCAGTATCTGTCACGAGGCGTGCTGGCCAGGCACCCTACTCGCAACATGAATTCTGAGCCCCGACAGACCCAACTCATGTACAACCCAACTCATCCCAAATAACATAAACCCCCAACAACCTACCTCTGATACCATTTTGTAAAGAACCGAATCGGGTCGCTATCCGAACCGACGCCCGACTCGGCCCGCGGCAAGGCCCGAAGGGCGTTCCCGATCCCCACGGGCTGGCACAAGTTCCCGGGTATCAAAATAAACCTTGGGAACAGTTTACCCGAGTGAACAAAAGTAAAGCAGCCAACCAAATTAAACCAAACATAGATAAAGGTTACAGTCAAACATGTAGACAACCAAACAGGTTTTTGGTTCACAAGTACTCAAAACCCAAATAACACCAAAACAAGATAACCAAAGACCAACCTAAGGACTGTCGCCCGGTGTAAGGACACCGCCTCTAAGCCACCACCAAAACGTCACGTAGATAGTCCTGCTAACAACCTGAACCACTGCTCCCAAAAGCTGGACCCCTACCTGTATCAGAAGTAAACAAGTCTACTTACACCCAAGGGTGTAAGTAGGGTGTGAGCAATCGCCCAGCAGGATATCACCAATAAAAGATTCCATGCACAACTATCAAAAGACAACCAATTGCAATGCTGAAATAAAGATAGAAAGAAGTGCAAAAGAAAATGATTTTTCATAAAATGATTTAAAAGAAAGGCAGTTCAAGATAAACACATTAGGATAGCAGTTCAAGTGACATAACACGTATCAGCATGCACGCAAGGTATCTGGTGGCACCAAGGGATGGGAAAATTCCTATGGGTACTAGACTAGCGGGATCCTAGAACGTCGTGTCTCGGTGAAACGTGTTTTTGGCGGCCACGACCCTCAGATAACGTGGCTTAGAAGGCCACGACCCTCTGAACACGTGGCTTAGAAGGCCACGACCCTCTGATACCATTTTTATGTAACGAACCCGGCGGGCCTAAAGCCCAACCAAACTCGGCCACGCCCGAGCCCAGCCCACTGGCAGATAGCAGACCCCAACCCTCAGGCAGATAACAGGCCCCCACCTCAGACCGGCCCAGATAACACGTGGGAGGAACTGTCCCCTGCCCGATGGGGATTTAATTCGCCTCCCCCGCAACTCGAACCTGTGACCACAGGCTTAAAGGCCAACCGGGAAGCGTTACGAGTACCACTGAGCCAATGGCCCAGTGACAGCACAGGCACCCCGCCTTAACATGGCTGTCAGATCCTGACCCACCAGGTACCACCAGTTGCCCCGTAGACACGTGGGGCCCACCCCAGGGTCCACCCACATGCCTGAACGGGTCATCTGACTAATGATAGTCCCCACAGGCCAACACTTGTCCTTTCCAGTGTGCTTTTTCCCCACTCACACACACCCTCTGAACACGTGGCTTAGAAGGCCACGACCCTCTGATACCATTTTTATGTAACGAACCCGGCGGGCCTAAAGCCCAACCAAACTCGGCCACGCCCGAGCCCAGCCCACTGGCAGATAGCAGACCCCAACCCTCAGGCAGATAACAGGCCCCCACCTCAGACCGGCCCAGATAACACGTGGGAGGAACTATCCCCTGCCCGATGGGGATTTAATTCGCCTCCCCCGCAACTCGAACCTGTGACCACAGGCTTAAAGGCCAACCGGGAAGCGTTACGAGTACCACTGAGCCAATGGCCCAGTGACAGCACAGGCACCCCGCCTTAACATGGCTGTCAGATCCTGACCCACCAGGTACCACCAGTTGCCCCGTAGACACGTGGGGCCCACCCCAGGGTCCACCCACATGCCTGAACGGGTCATCTGACTAATGATAGTCCCCACAGGCCAACAATTGTCCTTTCCAGTGTGCTTTGTCCCCACTCACACACACCCTGGGAAACTTCCCAGAGGGTCACCCATCCTGATCACTACTCCAGGCCAAGCACGCTTAACTATGGAGTTCTAATCAGACAGGCTCCCGAAAAGAAAGGTGCACCTTGTTGACATGATTCATATCATTTAGTCATTTAACCCTTTATCATTTGGGGATGTTACAATCACCCCCCCCCCCCTTTAGAGCACAACGCCCTCGTTGTGGGCCCTACATCTCAACCCAGGCAGTGCACCGCACTTAAGGCTGGGTTCCTCCTCTGATACCAAATGTGACAACCGGGTCCCAGTGACAGCACAGGCACCCCGCCTTAACATGGTCGTCGAATCCTGACCCACCAGGTACCACCAGTTGCCCCGCAGACACGTGGGGCCCACCTCAGGGTCCACCCACATGCCTGAACGGGTCATCTGACTAATGATAGTCCCCACAGGCCAACACTTGTCCTTTCCAGTGTGCTTTGTCCTCACTCACACACACCCTGGGAAACTTCCCAGAGGGTCACCCATCCTGATCACTACTCCAGGCCAAGCACGCTTAACTATGGAGTTCTAATCAGACATGCTCCTGAAAAGAAAGGTGCACCTTGTTGACATGAGTCATATCATTTAGTCATTTAACCCTTTATCATTTGGGGATGTTACATAGTTACACTGGATTGATCATTTTTAATAAAAGATAGGCCTGTTACTTTTAGGGGGAGTTCTATAGAGAGAAAATATAATACATATCTTATACTTGTGATTAGTTAATTTTTGGGGATATATTTATGAGATTTTCCATAAATTTTATATCCATGGAAAATTGGAGATAAAAGTTATTGTTTATTAAATATGTAATAATTTAATATTTTTCATGTGAGTATGGTATAAGGGTGCCACATGGAATATTAAAAGAAACATTGAATGTTTATTTTTTAATAATATAATTATGTAATAGTGAATTGATATTGTTATCACGACTATAATGGTAGACTATTTATGTGTTTTTTATTAATATAATATTGATAATTAAATTAGAGGATTCTAATTGACCTAACAGAAGAGAATTATCATATTAAATTAGCAGGTAATTATTAAGGGAAATTTTGACATGACATTATTTTTTGTTTTTTCATTACATAATGTAATTAAAATAATAAAGTGGAAATATGCTTTTATTATACAGGAATGTGATATAAAATATTATTGGTTGGATATTGATGATTATGGAAGGGGGAATTCATGTTTTTCTAAATCAAGATAAAAACAATTTTTAAGTCATCAGTGGTTGAATTTATATACAATGAATCAATTTTTGAAAATAAATTACTGTGGAAAATAAACTGAAGAGGATTATTGAATGTTATCCAATTGGAAAAGACACATTAATTTTTTATTAGTAGCGATTGAATCTTTAAATAAATTTCATATAAGATAATATATAAGATGGATTATTGATGAGTTACCAAGGTAGGATATAATATATTATATTATTATTAAGACAATTGTAATGGTAATTTATTATCTATTAGAGGATACCAATACAATAAAATTAATATTTATCTATTTATATTTATTTTTGGGGTTAATTATGTTGTTAGTCCCTGGTACATTCAAGATGTTCAACATTAAAGATCTTATCCTTTAACCCTTCTAACTGAAGACCTCTAAATAAATTATTTTTATGAAATTTTTAACTAATGTTAAAAGGATATGTGAAAATATTCTGGAAAATAATTCCAAATATATTGATTAGAATAAATTAATTTTATTCCACTACATACCACATATTATAGGTATATGGATTGTATATTATTTTCAACTTCACACCACATTTAATTTAACATTCTATATATTTTATTAATAATATGAAATATGACCATTATTAATGAATAAAAAATTATAATGAAAATTAACATATAATTATAAATAATCCTAGAATTTAATATTATAAAAAAATGTTTGAGTTGAATGATGTAGTGGAAGATAAAGGTACATTGAGATATAATAAATAAATTTCAATATTGTACTGATAAATTAATTATATATAAAATGTCAAACACAAGTTGCATCAGAATCATAGTGTGCATCAAGAGGAAAACATAGTCACATTATTTAATCATTAAGGTTGTGTTCTAGGAATAAATATTTGTTTTTCTACCCATTAATAAGATAATTATATAACAATGTCTCATGATTCAAATTGAAAAACTCTAAGGCCAACATATCCTTTAATGAAATAAGTGAAGTTTATTGGGGATCCAATGAAGTATAAAATTTTCTATCATGATAGAAAATCTTATATTAAATGGATATTGATATGACTAATCATGAAATTTAATATTTTAGGGTAGCATGTGGTGGCTGGGAACCTGAGATTCCATCCTCACAAACATGATCTTCTAAATGACATATAACTAACATACCTTTCATAACATAATATATATATATACATATATCCATTTTATGATATGTAATGAATGTAAGTCTCTTTATATTTAAACAATTTTCATTTTGGAATCTGAAATGTTAGTAAATTTTGGTTTTATTCATTAAATAATGTGACCCATTTCACATGTTGGCATTATGTTCACGTCAAAAACAACACCACACATTCCAAGGATGTTCATAAATACAATGTAATAATTCATAAAAAAATGATCCACCAGTAATACATTGTGTTCAAGAGGAATCCATCATGATAATACATTTTATAGAGGATTTTATATCATGATAAAACACAAGAAGCAACAGTGAAATTGGATTAATGTGGATTAACATGTTGAAATTTAAGAAAATAAATATTATCTAACTATTTTTCTTTAGTAGTGTTTTTGAAATTTATGAAATCATGATTAATCCAAATGGATAATATGTTTGATTGGAAAATGTAATGATTCTTGGAGATATATTTTATGATTAAGGCTTCCATAGGTAACACATAAAACATGTGTAAGGACTAATAAAATTTTATATTAAATTTTTATACCTAAAAATGAGTAAACGGGAAGATGAATAATTATTGAGTGGTGGGAGAATAAATAAATAAAAATAATCAGCGTTCCTTTAAAATCATTCATGCAGGTCCATAAATGATTTGTGGCACGAATTTAGTTAATTTCACATTAAAAAAAGAATAATAGTAAAGCTAGAGTGATCATATAAATCCTAGATTAACATCCAATTTCATACCCTTTTTTAAAATTATATTAACAATAAGTAACAATTATTAAATATTATATTCATTATTTCCTTGGAAGTGATACATTCTGTAATGTGAAATATCCATCACTAGTGGTTAATCTAGAACATGATATCATTTTACATTCTAGAGTTAAAAAATATATCAAATCATTATTTTAAATTAATATTTGTTTCAAATAAATTATTTAGGCTTGTTTTACTTTCAAATAAATCAACATGTCATTAATTATATCTAAATTTGTGTTAAACTAATTATTTTCCATCTAGTCAGTCAACATATTTTTATTGGGATTTTTTAGAGTTATGATATGTTTTTGGATTAATATTGAATGCATGTAAATTAGTATAATAATAATAGATACTTTATATAATCATTTCTAAATTAAAAGGTACATTAATAGAAAATTTTGAGTTTTTTAAGGTTTTGGTAAATTCAATTTTCATGCACATGCAGAAAACGACGAGGAAATTCCTATAATGATATTATTATTGTAAAAAAACAAATGACATTGATTAAGTAGTGAATGATTGTGGTTATGTCAATAATAATCTTTTGAAAAAGAAATATTGAATTTTGTAACAATGATCCTATTTTTTAGTAACTAACACTATAGTATCTATCATAGTATAATTTTGTAATATAGTACATATTTATCTTACTTATTTTGATAAAAATTATAAAATCACAAGCCACAAAATTAATTAAATACATTATGATACATGAAATTGGACCCTTAAATGGGTGAAATCTATTTTACAACAGTATTATGTTTTCATGTAATTGAATAGTGTTAAACATCCATGTTTCAATGTTAAGAGTGAAACCCTAAGGACTTCCATGGACTTATTTCAATTGTAGTTGTTCTAATTTTATATCTCTTTACCACACAATTAACATTCTAAACTAGATATTACAAAGATTAAATTTTTAGTTAATTTATATAGAGTAATAGGACCCTCATATATATAATTAATTAATGAATAAAGTAAGAAATAAATTACATTCTTAAATAATGGTTTTATATAATGAATTGATAATCAATATGTTCATTGTGAATCTAAAATTTTTGTTGGTAAACTTGAACAATTATAGATAATATTTCTTATACCCTACATTAGTAATAAATCTATCATATTTCATACCCTTCTTTTTAATAAATTATCTAAATTAAAATAAGAATAACTGAATGATTTCATATTTTTCTTGGACATATAAGAGAAGTTAAAAAGAAGGACCTAATATTTTTCACCATTCATTGTGAATAATTATATACATGATGAGAAGTAAAAGAAAATTTGATGTTTATTTCATTTGAATATTCACATGTGGTAGTATCCATGGAAGGGATTTATAATATCAATCATAGAGAAGTCACAGGTAAGAAATAACTTCTAAGGAATATTATTCAATATTGTTTCCCAACCTCATGGAGGAATACCTTAGTTAATAAAATTATTACAATATGTTATGTGATAAAACATACGATAAATTATGACTAAGAATGGTATAATAATATTTATGAAATCTTTTCATAACAAGGCATTAAGTAACATAATATCCTAGATATATACTATAAATTTTTATTTGATAATGATAAAACCTAATTTGTGAATTATATATATGATATTTAATCTAAAAAACCACATTGGAATTAAGAAAATTAAAAAAGAAGATTTCATAAAACATATAATAATATCTAAATATATGTACTAATTTTTTGATGACTACACAAGTAAAAATCATCCGTGTAAAATAATTTTTAATCTAATCGGGATGGGATTTCCTCAATTATGATATATAAGGATATAATATAATATATTGATAACGTGAGTCCTATTAGGATATGTGGAATTTGTTCTTCCCTTTAATCACTTCACTAATAAATGTATTTGAATGTATATAACTAAAATATATTGTAATTTGTTTACAATATAGAATATTTAAACATAAAAAACTATGATACTGTTAAAATTGTCATGTTCAATGTGAACATTAAAATCAATGAAATATTACTATAACACCTTAATTAAATCTATTTCATCAACCACTTCAATTATGAGAAAATTTACTACATTGATACAAATAATAGTATATACATATACTATTTAGATAGAGGAAATACAATAATAAACAATTCAATATAACCATTCTACATGATCATAACCTAATGGTGTAACAAAATAGTGAATTTTTAAATTATCTAAATGAATTAAAATCAAATAATAGACTCTAGTTGAAATGATGATTTTGAACGACATGAAAAAATCTAATGAAAAACTATAAAATCATAAAATTAATATGGGGTTATTAACTACATGGATTTCTATAATAATTCCCAGTAATCCATAATCGAAATAGAAACGTCCACAAAAATCCAATTAAAAATATAATAAAAAAAATAAATTAAAAAATGAATCAAGAATTATTTTGATTAAAATGAAAAATATATGGGATGTTTCCCACAAGACAATGATAGTAAATTACACTATCAAGGATAATTCATGAATACAAAAAATTCAAAATAAATGAAGAAGAATTCATAAATACGGAAATAAGAGTATTGCTACATGAATTCCTTTAACAGATTCATAAATATTTTATTTTAATTAATGATATATAATCCAAGAAATATTTGACATTGGTTAATTAAATTATTTTATTATGGAAAGTATCAATCTTAATTATAATCCAACAACACACCAAATTCAATGATGTAGGTAAATTTTCAATTCATTGTAACATTATATCTAATGCATTCATAGATTAATTTTAATATATTTTAATTGAAATCAATTTCATGCCTTATTCATTTAATCCTTTTACTTTAGGCAAATTAACCCGATAAGAGATTATGTAAAACTAGAAAACAATGATACAATATTTCAAGTGGGATTTCATGATATTATTCCATAACATGTTCAAAACCTGATCATATTGATATAATATTTTGTCCTCAACAATGATGGAGAAAAACCAATCTTCAAATCATATTTATAAATGTGATTAATATTCCAAAAAATAGACCGTAGATTTATGAATTTTTATGATGGTACTCTCACATTGGTGTTTGGAAAATATATAATTAATTATAATATTTTTTCTCTATGATATTTATCAAAGAGGAATATTTTTTGTCACACAATCATATATTAACGATTCATGTTCATATGATAAATTTGATATATTGATAACACTTATAAATTTTTGTAGTTAATTAGTATTTTAAAACCGTTGTAGTTGTTTTTAGAAACATATTATCAATTAATAATGATTTCTTGATTTGGTAAAATTTTAATTCCTTGATGTATTTGATTGGTTATTCAGTAATGATGGAACTGAATGTATGTATTTGGTATAGGAACTAAAAATTTATATTGTTAGTGAACAAAATTTATTTACCAATCTAATTTATCCATAAAAATTATAATTTAAATCCATACTAAAAGAATTTAAAAATGATCATTTAATAGGAAAATATTTGTTCTTAGTGATTTTTTAACCACATTTCATTATATAGAAGGATAAAACACATTGAACATTTGAAAAAATATGAAATAAATTGAATGTATTCAAGGATAAATATGTTGATAATTACCTAAAATTAGAATATAATAATAATTAATTAAAATAATAAATATCAATTAGAAAACATTAATGAAGATTGAACTCACCTTTAACATTTTTTAGATAAGGGAAATAAGATATGTTTAAAATCATTCATTAACATTACTTAATCATATTTGGTATGTCCCATCCACTTTGGGGAGATAAATACTAGAATATCCATTGTATATATTTAATAGAATTAATGGATTCATGTAAGAGTGGAATTAGATATAAAACATGTATTGATACTAGTGAACTAAATCATGTTACCATGAAAAAAATATCACATTAACCTTCACTGACCAATAGTCTGAAACCCATTTAGGAATAGAAAAATACTGCTTCCTATATCTGTTTCAAAAATATTTCCATATGTTTGATACCATGGGTAACCATGATATAATAACATTAACAAGTTCTAATATAACATTTTTAACTATGATTATTATACTATCATTAGTAATGCTCGTTTTACTTCCAAAATATATATAATATGCATCTTCCCTATTTTGATTTAATAATATATTTGTTTTGTTATTAAATAATGTAAATATTTTTGTTTATTCATATAATATTTTATAGTAGAAAATGGAAAATGATTTTAATAAATTCAATGAAAATGATATGTGTAACGGCCCGACTCCAGTTACCCAGAGTCGGTGCATTATTGCGTAACATTGGCATGATCAGAAAAGATCATGTCTGGAAATACCTATTAGTCTAACAGTCTTGGAAACACTAGATACATTGATATATGTTACATTACATCATAATGTGAAAAACTACCATAACATAGTCTCCATAGTCCACACCCATATCCCCTTCAGACTATCCCTGCAGGTCAGTCAGAAAATATTTCTTCACATCCTGAGAAAAATAAAACATTGAAAGCGGTGAGCTCAGATGTTCAGTAAGGATAACAATTTAAAGGAAGATTTTATAAATAAACATAAACATTCAAGGAAATTTATAACTAAAACAAAAGCCTTTTAAACATGAACTTCAACATAATATGGAAAATGTAAAATGAGATAATTCCATTTACTTCTTCCCATGGATATTCTACTGGTCGAATAATCTCATTAAATATCAATAACCACTTTCATAATGATGGAATTCATAATTATAGACTATCATTACCACGTAGCCAAGGCCTCGTGCCAAGACTACAAATAATATTTTGTCAAGGCCTCATGCCAAGACACTTGTTTGTCTCATGAGACCTGCCGATGCATCGAGGAGCTATAGCGGGCTCCACCCATCACTTATTAAGTCCAATTCATTCCTCATATGAATAGGTTTAAACATATCATAAACAATATCATAATCGTATCACATAAAACAGGCATAAAGGAAACATAACATTTCCACATTTTAATCACAAGATATCAATATAACACATTGATATAATAAAAACACTTTCAAAACCATTTTCAATACCAAAATAAAAGAAAATTAAAACTTTGTATTTAATTTTCATTTAAAAAAAGTTATGGCTTGTAGAGGAAGCCAAAACTCAAATAATGGTCATGGAGGTAAAGAAGTCATTGTCGCCGCATACGTACGGAAAAAAACATTCCCTTTTGTCATTTAGTAAAACACTTCGTATAAAAAATATTCCTTTTGAATAAACGTAAAAGTCAAAGGGGTTTATACATCGTATAAAAAAAGTTGTGTATAAACTAAAATATGCCTCAATGAAAGGAGATTGAGAAGAATTCCCTTAAAAAGATAATTTTTACATAAAATAGATCTATTATATGTATTCACTATAAGTGCACATATAGAAAGTAAAAATACAAGATATGACATAATAATATCATGACATAATTTGAAAGTAGGAGATTAACCCAAGGAACGAAAATTGGGTTAAGAAGTTCCCTTACCTCATGTACGACTTGACTCGTTCGTTCTTTAACCTCATGAATAATCAACAAGAGTTAATTTATACTTGATTAAGAACCTTTTTCATGTTCATTATTCCTTTTATATCACTTATTACCATGTTATAAACATTATGTAATTATTTAAGTTAATAACGGTCATTTTGTCGATCTTTGGTACTTGAGTGAAAAATAAACTTCTTATAATTACAAGTTGTTCATGTGGTGAAATATACATTATATCAAGAATTATATTCATGATTTAGATATCATATATATCATATTTATCTAGTATATACATGCATTTATAGTATTACATAACATTTAGAGGTAAAAAATTAAATGCACTGTTCATGGAGACGGTAAGCCGTACATACGCATGAACGCTACTTTCATTTCTATTTCATATTTAATGGAATTAAATCATAATGATATAATTTTATATTATAATTTAGGTATAATATAATATATAATATCATTTACTCCATCCTTTATACATCCCACATATGGCATTAACGATTCAAATCACATTGAGGGGGCAGTAGTCCGCACTTCCTAAAATGAAATTATCACATTTACCCATAATGGAAATCGTAAAGGTATGCCATAAATGGAAAATACAGAATCATAAGGAAAAAAAAAACATAATATAAATCATATATAAAAATATTTTCATCATAATGTCCCCCATGAGAGGTGTTAAAAGAAGATTGAACAATCATCGTTTCGTGAGGCAGTAATTCGCCACCACAGAAACAGTATGTTCTTTAACCATTAGACGAAGGTGTGTGTAAGGGTAAAAAAAATAAATCTCATCAAAACATCCAAGTATATTGACGATACTGGTGTTGTTACAAAATAATGTAGTAAAAATATTTTAGGGGGTTGGAGAAGTAAAATAAAACAAAAGAACACAAGAGAAAACATTACCTTAAAATCGGGTAACTCTTTTTGATTTGAGACAAAGGCTTCTTTGGGAAGACTTCTGCCTAAAGTGAGGCTTCTAGGAGTAATAGAGGGTAGTTTGGAGAATATTTTGGCAGAGTTTGGCTAATCCAAATTGCTTTAAGGTGTGATAAGGTGGTAGAGGTGGGGGCATTTTATAAGAGGAGAGGACTGGTACTCTTGGAAAGTCATTAAATGTTACTTTATTACATAATGAGTTTCGGATTTTAAAGGTCCCACAATAATATATTTTGAGGATAAGGTGAAAAGGGTTTGATATATACTCATAAAATAGGTTTTTGACAAATGTAATCCTAAATTTTACATTATCATTTCATTTTATTTAAATCGTTAATTAATGAGGTAATTGCTTCATCATCATGGTGTCATAAATAATTTAATTTATTTAATGTCCAAAAAATATAAAAAAAATATCATGATGTAGTAAATCTTTTTAGATTTCCAAATAATATTTTTAGTCTAACATATGACTTTTATAACCCCTTATAAAAATTGTTTTAGTAAAACCACACATGTTTGTGACAATTTTATTTTTACTTTAAATAAAAATTTATTAATGTCATTTTCTTACCCAAGTGGCTCCATGGGGTCCCCAAGTTGACCCATGTATTTTCTTGGTCGTCCATGACTCATTAAATAAGGTTAGAACAAGTGTAACGGTATTTTCATTTTTTTATAATTCCATTTTTACCTTATATTTCACTAATTACCTTTAATTGCGAATAATTAAACTTAAAAGTTACTATTCACCAAAGAATTATTTTAATCCCATTGAACCACATTTTACTTCATAATGAAAACCATGTATGTTTTATTTTTTAAAATAAAATCACAGAAGTGGTAATGTTTCCTTTAAATGAAAAATCAGTTTTTTAACTTCCACTTAGTGGTTTCACTATTCATCAAAATTGATGTTTTTCAGAACAATTCGAAAATTTCACCCTAATATATAATTGTTATTCTGAATTCAAAAATGATGTCTATTTTACAAAATTCTAAACATATATGTTTCATTAATTAATTTTATAATTAATTCCCGCTGTCACAACAAATATCGTGTTTTTAAGAAACGATATATATTAAAAGATTGAGAATTGTTTATGTCCAATTTCAAAGTGAAATTAATTCTAATGACCACCATTGGATAAAATAGTAAAAATATATTCTAATTATAATTTAAAACCACTCAATAGTATAATTTAACACTATAAATTATTTTGATTAAAAAGTTGTTTTTAAGTATTTTTCACTATTCATAAAAAATTGGAAGTTCTCAGAAAAATACCAAAAATTCAACATAGGAAAATTTTGATATTCCAAATCCAAAAATGAAGTCCATTTTGAAATATAAAATATATATAATTTCATAAAGTGGGTATTACTATTCATAATGGCTATTTTGATTGGTCGCAGTGTGTTAGAATCTCGAACTTGCGTACAACACACACTGCTCTATTATTCAAAGAGAAGTGTACCATGGAAGCTTGGGGTGTTACATTCTACCCTCCTTCAATAAATTGTGTCCTCGCAATTTGAAATTTTTCTTTGAAAATAAAAGGTTGAAAATAGAAAATACCTTTGTGGAAAACCCACATCGGAAATAAGGTTAATAAAATTTAGCCTTAATAAGAGGGAAAGGGAAATGAAAAAGTCACCACCAAATTATGATCTTGATAAAGAAAACATTGGTGGAAATTAGAGGAATATGATTGGAGGGAAAATGTAAATATTTTTAGGAAGTGATTGAGGTCATCAATCACAAACAAGTGTAAAATTGAGGGCCTCAAAGGCTTCAATCTATGTTGATTTAAAATATTATCAGTTCAACAAGACATAAGGTATTAGGATAACACATTTTTTGTTTTAATATCCTTTCACTAAAGTTTAATAATTAATTTATTCATAGAATAAGACATAGGTATATATATATTTATGCTTGAAAAGTAGAGTTTAATCCTTTGACTAATTTCTACCACAAACTCATCATTCACTCAAAAAGATAATAGAACTCAAAAATATTATATTTATCATAATCGTACAAGGTTAAAAATATTAACACATACCATTTAGATTAGGAAAACTATTTTGTAATAACCAGGGACTTACTCTAGGCTAGTGGTAGGTAATAAATGTCTGTCGCACTATGGTTGTGGGTTCGATTCCTGCAGCTTTGTCGTACGCGACGGCTTATCCCCTAACCTGTAAGTTGTCCTTTTCCTAAAAATATAGTATTATAATATTCCAAAAATATTCTTAAAAAATGTTTTAACCTTAAAAAATACGATACAAGGTTAAACTCAATCCATTACAACCTTTATAGTTATCAAAAATACCTCAGTACAGACTTTCTCTAGAAGGTCTCTAAATTCCAAAATCAATTGTAACATCAGATTCCCCAAACAAATTAATGTTTCTCTTATTGTAACATACTAAAAATATTATTACCTTCATCATATTAAATGTTTAATGAAACAATATGTACTGCAGTACTATCCTTATATATATCACATTATTCTTATAACCAGAATATAATCCTTGAGTCCAAAAGCACCAATTTATTTATTATTCCACTTAATCTGTAGTAACAGAATAAGATTGGCCTTGACCCCTTGGCCTTTTCTGAGGTAATTTTCCCAGACTCTTAGGACATTCATTTGCATAATGCCCCATTTCCCTACAATTGTAGCATTCAACATTGATAACCTCTTTCTTTCCCTTGCAATCACGAGCCTAGTTACCTTTTTTCTTCACATTTTTAAAAAACTCCCATTCCTTTTAGGCAATTACCATGGTGATTATTCCCACAATTATCGCATAATGGAAAATCCTTCTTTCACTTTTTCCCTTTATCAGTCTCTTGTTCCACCGTTCTCTTCTTCTCTTGATTTACTTTTTTGTCATAAGACTTAGAGAATTCCTTTTCGGTCTTGATAGGACAACAGAAAATATCTTCATATGTTGAGAAAGATTGTGATACTAAAGCTCGACAGAGAAATGGTTTTAACCCATCAAAGAAACGATCAATCTTACTTCTTGGGTTACGTATATAATTTAATACATGCCTTCCTAACCTTGTAATGTTAGCCTCATACTTTGCGACATTCTCATCCTCCTTTTGTCTCAGACTCAGAAATTTACTTTCTATATCTACTCGATGGTCACGAGGGATGTATTTTTCTAAGAAAATCTCTTTGAACTCCCTCTATTCCATATTTGATACTTTATCATCTTCCTATGTGTTTTGAATCAGCGACCACCATTGATTGGAATCTCTAGTTGGGCGGTAAACTGCCATGACATCTTTATCCCTTTCACTACTCCCCAAGGCATGGAAAATTTTCTCTAAGGATTTTATCCATTTCTCAGCTACTAATGGATTTGTACCCCCATTAAATGTTAGCAGTTGTTTCCTCATGAAGCGGTCTAACATTGATCCTCCATGTTGCGGATCAGGGTGCTCCATACGAGTAAGGTTATTATTCATAACCTGAGTGAGTTTTCCCATTATGGTGATAAGTTGATCAGCACCAGTTGTATCTCCAGCTCCACAATAGTTATCTTGAGCAGGAGGACAATCCCTACATGGAGTGCATGCATTGATACAGCTTCCATTCCTCCCACTAGGCGCCATTTCTAAACAATGGCATAAACTAGATTAGTTTATGAATAAAAATACATAATTCCATGCCTATAAAAAACTTAACATAAATTGAACAATTTATGGATATAATCCATAATCATAAAAAGAAATGTTTTTTTGAGGAAGTATATACTCATAATCCCTTCATAATGGTTTGTAATGAAAATGATAATTGTCCTAAGCATATCCCCCGGGAGTGTCGTAACCAAGAGTGCAGCAAGGCCCGTTGTCATGCACCAGTTCCCATTCGAATCTAGCTCAAAGTGGTCTTTTCGGGTTTTACCCCTAGGTACATCTGTTCCAGATCTGCCTCTACCTGCTCGTATCCAGATAGGGATGTATTTCTCAGAAAACTCACAAAATATCTACAACAACAAAATTCTAGGATGTTCTTCTATACTAATCCTCAAAGTCTATCTTATGGCTATGTGCTCTAATCAGAGTTTTTCTAAATATAGCTTCCAAGGATAGTACTAAACTGCCTCTGATACCAACTGTAATGCCCTGACCCCAGTTACCCAGAGTCGGTGCATTATTGCGTAACATTGGCATGATCACCAAAGATCAAGTCTCGAAAGACCGATTAGTTTGGTAGCCTTGGAAACACTAGATACATTCATAAATGTTACATTAAATCATATAGTAAAAAACTACAATAACATAGTCTCTATAGTCCACACCCATATACCCTTCAGACTATCCCTGCAGGCCAGTCATAAAATATTTCTTCACATCCTGAGAAAAATAAAACATTGAAAGGGGTGAGCTCAGATGCTTAGTAAGGATAACAATTTAGCCGAAGCTTTTATAAATAAACATAAACATTTTAGGCAATGTATAACTAAAACAAATGCCTTTTAAACATGATCTTAAACATACTATGCCAAATGTAAAATGAGATAATGTCATTTACTTCTTCACATGGATATTTTAGTGGTCGAATAATCACATGCAATATCAATAACCACTTTCATAATGATGAAATGCATAATGGCATACTATCATAACGACGTATCCAAGGCCTCGTGCCAAGACTACAAATAATATTTTTTCAAGGCCTCGTTCCAAGTAACTAGTTTGTCTCATGAGACATGTTGATGCATCGAAGAGCTATAGTGGGCTCCACTCATCACTTATTAAGTCCAATGCATTCCTCATATGAATAGGTTTAAACATATCATAAACCATAACATAATTGTATCACATAAAACATGCATAAAGGAAACATAAAATTTCCACAGTTCAATCACAAGATATCAATACAACACATTGATATAATAAAAATACTTTCAAAACCATTTTCAAAACAAAAATAAAAGAAAATTAAAACATGGTATTTATTTTTTATTTAAAAAAAATTATGGCTTGTAGAGGAAGCCGAAACTAAAATATGGTCACGACGGCAGAGAAGTCATTTTCGCCGCATACATATGGAAAAAAACATTCCCTTTTGTCGATTAGTAAAATGCTTCGTATAAATAAGATTCCTTTTGAATAAATGTAACTGCCAAAGGGGTTTATACACCGAATAAAAAAAGTTGTGTATAAAATAAAATATGCCTCAATGAAAGGAGATTGAGACAAAGTCCCTTAAAAAGATCATTTTTACATAGAATAGATCTATTATGTGTATTCACATTAAGTACACATAATGAAAGTAAAAAATACAAGATATGACATAATAATATCATGACATAATTTGAAAGTAGGAGATTAACCCAAAGAACGGAAATTGGGTTAAGAAGTTCCCTTACCTCTTGTCCAACTTGACTCGATCATTCTTTAACCTCCTTAATAATAAACTAGAGTTAATTTATACTCTCTTAAGAACCTTTTTCATGTTCATTATTCATTATATATCACTTATTACCATGTTATGAACATTATGTAATTATTTAAGTTAATAACGTTCATTTTGTCGATCTTTGGTACTTGAGTCAAAAATAAACTTCTTATTATTACAAGTTGTTCATGTGGTAAAATATCCATTATATAACGAATTATATTCATGATGGAGATATCATATATATCATATATATCCAGTATATACATGCATTTAGAGTATTACATAACATTTAGAGGTAAGAAATGAAATGCACCGTTCATGGAGACGGTAAGCCGTATGTACGCATGAACATTACTTTCATTTGTATTTCATATTTAATGGAATGAAATCATAATGATATAATGTTATATTATAATTCTAGTATAATATAATATATAATATCATTTACTCCATCCTTTATACATCCCAGATGTGGCATTAACGATTCAAATCACTTTGAGGGGGCGGTAGTCCGCACTTCCTAAAATGAAATTATCGCGTTTACCCATAATTGAAATCATAATGGTATGACATGAATGAAAAATACATAATCATAAGGAAAAAAACATAATATATATCATATATATAAATAGTGTCATCATAATGGCCACCATGAGAGGTGTTAAATGAATATTGAACAATCATCGTTTCGTGAGGCAGTAATTCGCCACCACAGAAACCGTATGTTCTTTAACCATTAGACGAAGGTGTGTGTAAGTGTAAATAAAATAATTCTCATAAAAACCTCAAATTATATTGAGGATACTGTTTTTGTTACAAAATAATGTAATAAAAATATTTTATGGGGTTGGAGGAGAAAAATAAAACAAAAGAACACAGGAGAAAACATTACCTTAAAATTGGGTAACTCTTTCTGATTTGAGCCAAAGGCTACCTTGGGAAAACTTCTGCCCAAAGTGAGGCTTATAGGAGTAAGAGAGGGAAGTTGGGAGAGTATTTCGGCAGTGTTTGGCCAATAAAAATGGCTTGAAGGTGTGAATAAGGTGGTATAGGTGGTGACCTTTTATAAGAGAAGAGGAGGGGCACTCTTGGAATATCATGAAATGTTACTTTATTATATAATGGGTTTCGGATATTAAAGGTCCCACACTTATATATTTTTAGGATAAGTTTACAAGGGTTAGAAATATACTCATCCAATAGGTTTTTGACAAGTGTAAGTCTTAGATTTTACATTATCATTTCATTTTATTTAAATCGCTAATTAATGAGGTAATCGTTGCATCATCATGGTGTCATAAATAATTGAATTTATTTGATGTATAAAAATTATAAAGAAATATCTGGATTTAGGAAATATTTTTAACTTTACAATTAATATTTATAGTCTAAAATATGACTTTTATAACCCCTTATAAAAATTGTTTTAGTAAAACAACACATGTTTGTGACAATTTTATTTTTACTTTAAATAAAAAGTTATTAATGTCATTTTCATAACCAAGCGGCTCCATGGGGTCCCCAAGTTGACCCATGTATTTTATTGGTCGTCCATGACTCATACAATAAATGTAGGACAAGTTTAATGGTATTTTAATATTTTTATAATATCATTTTTACATTAAATTTCACTAATTACCTTTAATCGTGATTAATTAAACTTAAAAGTTACTATTCACCAAAAAATTATTTTAATCCCATTGAACCAAATTTTACTTCCTAATGAAAACCATGTATGTAGTATTTTTGAAAATCAAATCACGGAAGTGGTAAGGTTTCATTTAAACAAAAAATCAGTTTTCTAACTACCACTTAGTGGTTTCACTATTTATCAAAAATTGATGTTTTTCAGAACAATGCCAAAACTTCACCCTAAGCTATAATTGTTATTCTGAATTAAAAAATGATGAATATTTTAAAAAATTCTAAACATATAATTTGAATTATTTAGTTTTGTAATTAATTCCCGCTGTCACAAAAAATACCGTGTTTTTAAGAAACAATATATATCAAAAGATTGACAATTGTTTGTCCAATTTCAATGTGAAATTAATTCTAATGACCATCATTGGATAAAATGGTAGAAATATATTCTAATTATAATTTTAAACCACTCAATAGTATAATTTATCACTATAAATTATTTTGATTAAAAAAGTTGTTTTTAAGTATTTTTCACTATTCATAAAAAATTGGAAGTTCTCAGAAAAATATCAAAAATTCAACATAGGCTAATTTTGATATTACGAATCCAAAAATGAAGTCCATTTTGAAATATAAAATATATATAATTTCAAAAGGTGGGTATTACTATTCATAATGTCTATTTTGATTGGTCACGGTATGTTAGTATCTCGAACTTGCGTACAACACACGCTGCTCTATTATTCAAAGAGAAGTGTACCATAGAAGCTTGGGGTGTTAAAATTTGACTATAAAATTTGAAAAAATTAATTTCAAGGTTAAAAAAAATTATATGGGTAGTGTGATTTCATATAATATAACTGAAATTGAAAAATTATTGGTGAAACCATCTTTTATTTGACTTATATCAATTTTTTTAATATGTTATATTTTGTTCCAATTAAGTTCCTACAAGTGTTAGATTACAGATTTTAGTAATATAGCTCACCATAGTAAAATATTTTCATATAGGATAACATGTTTGTTTCAAATGATACTTTTACAAATCCATTTTATTAGGTGAATGATATGATTAAATTAAAACTAGTGACATAAACATCAAATTAAGACCTACCTTTTTAAAAATTATATAGTGATTAAAAACTTGTATTATTAGCAGAACAATCCCGATTTATTGTTAGATGAATCATTAATATCATATATACTTAAAGGATAATATACTATTCCTGATGGAACTAAATAAAAATTTAGAAAGAGTTTGTTACCATTAATTATGCTTTAATGACACCTAAATTATATATTATAGTAACCAATGTAACCTTTTCATTGGATTGATTTTCTAATAGTTATCTACTAAAGAATAATTATTCTAAACCATGTCTACTAGTGATTATTTTATTATTACATGAATTTAATATAAATATCAATGATAAAAGAGAACCAATGAAAAAGGTATAAAATGACATGAGTATACTACACCACACTGTCAAGGTATGAATTATCAATATGGAAAACATTAATGGTTTCATTCTATGTTCGAAACTATTTCTGATTTAAGGTGATTTGACAGTGTATCTTAATATTATTTATAATTTTTTATATTCTAGCTCTAATCAAACAATTATTTTTCCAAATTAACTATATAAAATATGAAATAAAATTCTATATATGATATAATCCACAACATCATGGAAACATCCATAATAATGTATTTAGAATGATTCTATGTAATTTTATCACCCCATTTATAAATAAGATTTTTAACAACCAATATTTGTAAGGCCACCTTAGATCCTAAAGAAATAATAGTAAATTATTTTAATTGTTTTTTTAATCCAAATATTTTTATAGATTTTTTTTAATTTTTGTTTGAAGTGTAAATAATTCATGTATAGTAATAATGTCTCATGAAGACATGAAACATCTCAACGACCTATGGATTACATTGTAATTTTTTATTAATATGTTATAGATGATATGAAACCATTTCCCATTTAATTTTGGTATTGGTATTTATATCATGTTATTGATTATGTTTCCAAATTGGAATATTAAAAATCCATGAAGAATGATGATTTATTTTTTGTTTATTACTTTTAATAGGTAGTATCAATAATGTATTTATAAAAAAAATTCCATTATTATGGACCATATTGTTTTTGAAATAGTTTGATAATTATTTAATGAACAAGGATGGAGTAATGCAGAGAATATAATCTCTATAGGACCCCTAAAATAATTGGATTACATGGGTAACTAAAAAATTAGTTAATGTGACTCATGAGAGGGATATCAACCCCAATATTAATCATTAGAACAATTGATTAAAATAAATATTTTATATTAATTTAATTTCATAGATGACACAATGATGAAGGAAAACATGCATGTTGGTTTCATGTAATCAATTTCACATCCTAATCGTGAATGAGTATAAGGATTACCTTGTATCTAAGAATATGAACATAAACTCTGGGGAAATTTTCAACACATGAAAACGTATTTATAAAGGTTGATGAAATTTGAAGAGATTACATTTAAAATGGATCAACTCTAAATTAGAAATCATTTTTAAAACATGGGAGGATATTCAAGAAGAGTGAGTTCCTTTTATGATATATACTACTTGTGTCAAAATCTAGAAAGAAATTATTATCATGTATGTTTCATATTAAATGTTAAATGAAAATTATAGTTAATAATTCTTTAGTATGTAAACATTTTTAAACAAATAGGGGATTTATCAAAGATAGCATTCAATATTAATTGATATCTTAACATCCCAAGTAAATAAAGTATAATAAATTTTTATTTTTATTAATATTTGTGAATTAAATATTAATTTTAATTTAAAAGGGATTCTATGTTCGATGTTGTACACGATACACAACAATGTGTTTCTTTGAAATCTAATGTTGCACACAACGCTGAGCCAAACTGAAAAATAATAATATAATATTATTTTAAATGGTAGTTAACTCATAGTTGTTGTATTGGTGGGAATGAATAGAACAAACTAAAATATTTTTATACATGGTTGTTAAATGTTTTTACGTTTATCTAATAAAATTTAGAGTCTTAAAATATGAATGGATCTAATTTTAAGCACAAATAGACTAGTTTTCTTTAAATGGTCGATTTACCGCATTTTGATGGAGAAACCTCATTGAATATAGTTACAGTCACTTTTATATATTATATTTGAAAAAATAAATTTCTTCTTTAAATTTTGGACATCAAAATTTACTTTGGATAATTTTTTTCTATTTTTCTGATAAAAGCTGTTTTTAATTAATAGTGAAAATATTGTATTTTAATTCAAAACTGCTTTTTAATCTAATTTATTTATATGGATAGATTATCTTTTTATTAGGTTTTAAAATTTTAATAGATTATATTTTTACAATTTGATCCAATTTTTGTCATTGGATGTAATTTCACTTTGAAAATGGACGTAAACAAGTGTCAATCTTTTGATAGTTATTATTTCATAAAAACGAGTTTTTTTTAATTTTGACAATAGGAATTAATTTTAAAATTAATAAATAAAATATTTATGTTTTTAAATTATTAATATATATATGATTTTTTAGTTTAGAATATCCATTATATTTTAGGATGAAATGTTGTTATTTTTTTGAACAACATCAATTTTTGACGAATACTGAAATAACTAACTAGTAGTAAAAAATTTGAATTTTTCATTTAAATGAATATTTACCCATTAAATGAATTGAATTTCAAAAATATAACATAAATGGTTGTTATTAGTAATTAAAATTTGGTTCAATAAGATGAATATAATTTTTTGGTGAATAGTAACTTTTGACTTTAATTTACCGCAGTTAAAGGTAAATAAGTTAATTCAAGGTAAAAATAATATTATAATAAAATTTATTTTCCCTAAAATGTGTCAAAATCCTATTGGTTGAAACATTTACAACCATAGGCATCCTTGGAGCTTTTTTGGGACCCAATGGAGCCACTTATGAGTGATAATGACACTTTATATTAATTTATTTAATTTAAAGACTAAAATTACATAAACATATATCTTTTACTAAATAAATTTTTACCTAGGGTTATATAAGATACATCCTTGAATGTGAAAACTAATTAGAAATCTAAAAACATTTCATATATCCGGGTTTTATTATATAATTTTAGACATCAAATAAATAAAATTATTTATGAAACAATAATGAAGTAGTGTTTACCTCGTTAATGAATTATTTAAATAAATAAGATTATAAAGATTCAAAAAATATAAAAACACGTCTAATAATTATTAAATGATTTTACTTATAGAATAAGTAATATTATCTTCTACTTTAATGAATTTTGGACCATTAGAAACTGAAAATAATTATATAATAAAATAATATTTGAAAACATTCTTGAAGAACCCCTCCCGCACTTATAAAAAATACCTCACCTATAACTTATTAGTCACACTTATCACAACCCTTGGATCATCCGAACTCTACTCAATTAATCTCCTTAAATCCCTCTATTCATCATAGAAGCATCACCTTAGGCATAAGTAATTTCAAGAAATCATTTTGATTCAAACCAAAGGGAGTTACCGGATTTAAAGGTAACGTCTTCTTTAATGTTTATCTATTTTATTTTACTTCTTCAACCCCAAAAAATCTTTTTATTCATTTATTTTATGAAAATAATATTATCTTAAATATATTATGTTTTTGTTTTGATATGTATTTGAACTACATTTACACTCACCTCCATCTAATGGGTGATGAACATATTATTTTTGTGGATGCCGACCTATTTCCTCACAAAACAATGATTGTTTGATTATCTCCTACCACCTCTTATGGTGCCCATCATGATGGAACTATATTTATGTGTAATATTTTTTTTTCTATTCTTCTTTATTTTTCATTTATAGCATACCTTTATGGATTCCATAATGGGTAAACATGATTATTTCATTTGCGGAAGTGCAGACTACCGCCCCTCAATGTAATATGACTCATTAATGATATATGTGGGGAGTATAAAGGATGGAGTTTTTGAAATTATATATTATACTAGAATTATAATATACCTTTGTATAACTATGTTGTCATTCCATTATAATACTAAATATAAATGAAAGTAGTGTTCATGCGTATGTACGACTTACTATCTCCTTGGATGGTGAATTTCATATATAATCTCCAAATTTTATGTAATGTTATAAATATATATATATATACTAGATATATATTATATATATTATATCTAAATCAAGAGTTTAATTTTGGAGATAATGGACTTTTGACCACATTGTCAATTTATAATTATAAAAAGTTCATTTTTTAACTCAAGTTCTGAACATCTACAAAATGTATGATATGAACTCATAAAATCAACCAATTGATATAGAAAGGTAATAAGTGATATAAAAGTAATAATAAAATTGAAAATGGTTTTTATGAAAGTTAAAATTAGTCATAGTTTATTTTTCAGGAAATTAATGAACGAATATGTCAAGTCGGACACGAGGTAAGGGAATTTGTATCAATATCTTTATATTGAGGCATGTTTTGATAATATACACCTACATATTTTATAAGGTATATAATAAAACCCTTTTAATTTTTATTTCATTCAAATGGAATATTTTTATATACATTGAATTTTACTAAATGACAAAATGATTTTTTTTAATATTTGCAGTGACATTGTCCTCTCTGCCACCATAATCATTATTTTCATTCCTCTATAAGGATTAATTTTGTTAGAAGGAATTAAATCCCGTATTTTGTTTTTTGGTGTTTTGGTATTGAATTTTTTCTTCAATTATATTCATAATTTCAATATCTTGAAATGATTTCTTTTAATTTCAAATGAAATGTTATTAGTGAAATGTTTGTATTTGCTATATTTTATGTGTTATGATTTTATAATGGAACTTGGAAATTTGATGGGTGGTTACGTGATAAACCAAATAATGGGTGGTACCATGATAAACTATCATGGGTGTTTATGTTATAACCTCCAATGCATTGGTTTTAGAAGTTGGTCGTATGATTATTCAATTTAGTGATATGTGTGGAAGTCGACTGTATGGTTATTCCATTTAATTATGTCTATGACCCAAGTTACCTTTATATGTATTGTGTTATTTCTATGGGTTTTATGGTAATATTTCGGTTACAAAATGGAATGAAATGATCTTTTATTTAGTAAAGAGTATTTACTACTTCATAAAGGTGAATAGTATTACTTATGATAAGGCATTCATGGTTTACTTGTTGTTTTGAAAAAGAAAAAGTCTTCCTTCTTTTTGTATCCCTTATTGAGATTTTTATACCCATACCACGTTTTTGAAATGTTATTCATAGAACATAAATTAGAATAGGGACAAAATGGGATCAGCGAAAATTTATGTTGTCTAAAACATGGAACTAAACATGACTCTTTTTTTCAAATAGTTTTTATTTTATGAAAAAAATGGATTCTGGGTAGAAGTGTGTACAAGTAATATTCAATTTGTTTTGTTTATGTTATGACCTTATTCTCTAAAGCTCTAAACCAAAAAACACTCTCAATGTGAATTATTAACATAATTCATGATTATGTAGTGTTTAAATTTGAGTTCTTATAGTTCATATTAGAGGTCGGTTTTGAAAACATTAAGAGTTAAGGTATTTTTAAACTAATATCCCTAAAATAATTTATGTTAAAATGAAATGATAGAGAATATACAGATTACCATGTTTCTTCACATATAATATTTCTATGTTCATTATGGATTTCCGTAGAGGAAAAAATGTAGCTATGATGTAACGATATCAGGAGGAAGATAACCTTCCAAATCAGTGACCTAAGATAGTCATAATCGGAACTCAATAGTTTTTTTCATTGATCGAACAGTTGACTTAGGATATAAATGGTGGTGGTATCCAGGCACAAGATCATCCAAAACAACCATAGAGGAACATTCCAGTAGTTGAACATTTCACGAGGTAACGCCCCCCTTCATTAAGAGGATCATCTTACCCTGTGCAAGCTGAAAGGTGGATTAAAGAACTGAATAATATGTTTGATATCATGGGATGTTTAGAACATTAAAATTATAGTATTTCTGTTTACCATTTTGAAGGTGAAGACAACTTGTGGTGGTTGATGGTGAAAAATATCAGGGATAGTGAGGAGATTTATTATCTTTATTGGGGTGAGTTCAAAGGTATATTCCTCGAGAAATATTTTCCTATGGTGGTTCATTATAGTATAGAAAACAAATTCTAGGAATCGAGGAAGAAGGATGACTCAATGGCTGTTTAGGAAGAAAAATTCACTCGACTAGCAGGTTATGCTTCATATTTCATCTGAGATCGTGATAATTAGATAAATCGATTTTACTCATGACTGAAGCCACGATATCTAAGAGCATTAGACTCTCTTGAATTATAAACCTATGAGAAACTTGTCAGATGTTACAAGTGGGTACAAATGGAGTTTTCTAATGATCAGGTGTTCCAAAAGAGTAAATAGAAGAAGAGGTCCAGTTTGCTGGTAAAGGGAAATTCTTCATCAAAGAAGCATGTTGGTAAAAAAATTAAATATCCATCTTCTGAGAAGTGTGGTAAAAATAATCCTGGAAAATAGTTATCAAAGTCTGGAAAGTGATTTTTTTGGGGTAAGTCTCATCATATTGCTCATAACTATAAGCATGATGATCATGCAGGAATTGAGAATCCAATGGTAAAATGTTTTATGTTTAAAGAAATGGGTTATTATGAAAATGAGTGTCCAACTAAGAACTCAACTGAAGGAAAGTATCTAGACTACAAGAAGAAAGGGGTGGTGAAATCCTTTGCAATACTTCAGAAGATGTTGGACCAACGAATGAAGCAGTATTAGCTACACTTTTTGTTTTTTTAGATTCTACTAATATGTTGTTTTATTCAGACTCAACACATTCATTCATTTCTGATATGTTTTCTAGTAAATTGGTAATTACATCATAAGATATGAATCCTAAACTTATGGTAAAAACACGTGGAGGAAATGTTGAGACAAAACTAAATTATAAGAACCTTTCTGCCCTATTGTATGGAAAGAATCTACCTGAAAAACTTATAAATTTGACTCTTGTAGAGTTTGATGTTATTTTTGGCATGGATTGGATTCCCATTTATCATTCTATGATTGACTAAAAAGATAAATTGGTTTCTTTTGAGAAATAATTTCTATTTTTTTCAACAATTAAACCTTAATTTTGATAATATATCAAGAAGATGAGAAACTACTAAAAGGTGTAAATGAATGTTACCTTGCACAAATTATTGAAAACAAAGGAACCATCCAGATTAATTATGTGCCAATGTTAAATGAGGACCATGATGTTCTTCCTGATGAGTTTTCTGGTATTATACCTAATCGGGAGGTTGAATTTACTATTGACTTAGTTCCCTATACTAAGCCTATTTCAAAACCGCATTATCAAATGGCTAAAATTTAACATTTGGATTTAAAAGAAAAATTTAATGAGTTATTATATGAAGCTTTCATTTGACCTAGCACATCACCATGGGGTTCTCCTATATCATTTTTTAAAAAGAAAGATGGTTTAATAAGTCTTTTCATTGATTGTATAGCATTGAAAACCATAACTATTAAGAACAAGTATCCTTTCCCTCATATTGATGATTTGTTTGATCAGCTTCAGGGAGATCAGTATTTCTCGAAGATTGACTCGAGGTCAGGGTACCATTAGTTGAATTTAAAGGAAGTATACATTCCAAAGACTGTGTTTCATACTAGATATGTCCATTATGACTTTCAAGTTATTCATTTTGTGTTAACTAATGGACCTGCTATATTCATTGATCTTATAATTAGATTTTTATGTGAGATCTTGGAAAAGCTTGTGTTTGTGTTCGTTGATGATATTTTGGATTATTACAAAATTAAAGATGAATTGAAATACATTTAAGGGTTTTCTTGTAAACCATAAAATAAGACAAACTATATAGAAAATTCAGGCAGTGTGAGTTTTGGTTGCAACAAATTTCTTTCTATGGTCACAATGTTTCAAAAAATGGAATAACTGTTGATCCTTCTAAAATAAAAGTTGTTGAATAATGGATGATACCCACAAATGTAATAGAGATCTATAGTTTTCATGGTATAAAAGGTTATTACAAGAGGTTTGATGAAAATTTTCATTTTTTTTAGCCTTATTAAAAGGAAAATTGAAAAGATCTTAAGTTCATCTGGACAAAAAAATGTTATTATTTTTTTTATGAATTGAAAAAACAATATTGGTGAATTCTCCAGTTTGGGAACTGCCTTCCACAAATGGTTAGTTTGTTATCTATAGTGATGCTTAGTTGAAAGGACTTGGATGTTTCATTATGAAAAATGAACTTGTAATTGATTATACATTACATTCGTTGAAACCAAATGATTTAAAATACCATACACATGATTTGGAATTAGTTTCTATTTTTTAGGAATTAAAATTTTGGAGGCATCATCTGTATGGAGTAAGATGTGAAATATATACTGATCACAAAAGTTTGAAGTATAAATTTACTCATCAAGAATTAATCAGGAGATAAAGGAGATTATTGGGATTAATAAAGGTTTATGATTGCACGATCCATTACCGTTTAGGGAGAGAAACTAAATTGGTTGATGCATTGAGTCGAAAAAGCAATGCTTCATTAACCTTGTTAAGTTTGGAACAATTTACATTGATTAAAGTCTTGATGAACATTGTTATAGAAGATGTTGGGGAAGGAAATTCTTCTGTTTTTTATGTGTTAGTGAAATCATCTCTAACAGATAGAATAATGCAAGCGCAGAAGGAAGGGAGGGACTTAAAACAATGTAAAGTTGGTTTGGAAGGGTATGTTGGCTGAATTTAACAATGATAAAGATTTTTTTTGTGGTTTGGAAAGAGATTATGTGTGCCTTGGGATTCACAGTTGAAGAATGATTTGTTTTGTGGAGCTCATAGTCCACAGTTTTCAATTTATCCTGGATATACTAAGATGTAGAGAGTTCTTCAGGAGTGTTACTGGTGCGATGGAATGAAGAGAGATATTGCTGACTTTACTGTGAAGTGTTTGACTTGTCAATAGGTTAAAGCAGAGAGACAATTACCGAAAGGGATGCTTCAGTATTTACTAGTGCCAGAGTGAAAATGTAAAAAAAATATCCATATACTTTGTTGTGAGATTACCAAATACATCTCAAGGTAATAAGGAAATCAAAGTTATTGTTGATTGATTGACTAAATCTTCTCATTTACTTTTTATTCGAGATATGTTGTCTCTTGATCAACTTTCTCAGTTGTATGTTAAAGAGATACTAAGGTAGCATTGATTTTCCCTCTCCATTGTATCTGATCATGTTCTGAGATTTACTTCTAAATTTTTAAGGGCCTTTAGAGGTTATTGGGCACTGAATTAAATTTTAGTACAGCTTTTCATCCACAATTAGATGGGATGCCAGAATGAACAATTCAGACCTTATAGGATTTGTAACGTGATTACTCGATGGATTACCAAAGAAGTTGGGACCATCATATTTCATTGGTCGAATTTTCTTATAATAATTTTTTTCTAGTATATAGATAGCTTTATTTGAGGAATTATATGGGAAGTGGTTTCAAACTCTAGCTATTTGGGATTAAGTAGGTGAAATGAAGCTAATGGGAACAAAATTGGTAGAAGATATGGAAAAAACAGTTTAGTTGATTCAAAAGGACATGACAACATCTCAGAGAAGGCAGAAAAGGTGTGCAGATAAGCAAAGGAAGGATCGTTATTTTGAGGTAGGTGATCATGAATTTCTCTTAGTTTCTGCATGGAAAAGTGTGATGCGTTTTGGTAAGAATGGAA
Source organism: Viscum album (assembly GCA_963277665.1). Lineage (NCBI taxonomy): Eukaryota > Viridiplantae > Streptophyta > Magnoliopsida > Santalales > Viscaceae > Viscum > Viscum album. Next base: position 87,513,631 of record OY728156.1, on the reverse strand, counting down.
AGTTGGGTCCCAGGTCCATTGGATCTTATAAACAACTATATAACACTGTATCAGTATTCTATATAGTGTATTTACCTTTATTTTTATACCAGGTACACAATTTTTTTCATGTTTCAATGTTGAGGAAGTATATGCGAAATCCATCTCATGTTTTGAGCCCAGAGGTAGTTCATTTGGAAAAGAATCATACATATGAGGAATAACCAGTCCAAATTCTTGACTATAGCGAGAATGTGTTGTGGAATTAGGTAATTTATACAGTAAAGGTTTTTTAGAAAAATTATATGGTTAAAGTGGCAACATGGGAATATGAAAATGCTCTTAGGGATAAATACCGCCACTTATTTGATAAGTGAATTAAATTGCGAGGACACAATTTTCAAAAGGGGGGAAGAATGTAACATCATAGGTAAATAAAGAATAATACATTTTCATATTTATTAATATTTGTGAATTAAATAATAATTTTACATTAATGGGGATCCTAATGTTCTATGGAATACTAGATACACAATAATAGTTTTCTTGGAAATTTTATATTGCAAACATTTTTGAGTCTTACTAAAAAATAATAATATAATATTATTTTCAATGGCAGATAAAACCTAAACATTTTATTGGTGGTAATGAAAAGAACTAAATACAATATGGTTATACATGTTTGTTAAATGTTTTTACATTTATCCAAAAAAGATAATGTCTTAAAATGTGAATAAATATAATTTTAAGCACAAAGAGTCTAATATTTGATAAAATGTCGATTTTCGGCCTTTCAATGTCAGACCCTCTTTAAATATATTTTTGGTTACTTTTATAAGTTTTATTTTATAGAATAAAATTTTTATTTAGATTTGGGACATCAAAATTTACATTGTGTAACTTTTTGGTATTTTTCTGATAAAATTCATTTTTAATGAATAGTGAAATATATTGTATTTTAATTCCGAACTGCATTTTAATCTATTTTATTTATATAATTAGATTATATTTTTAATTGTTTTAAAAATTTAATAAGATTATATTTTTACTAGTTAATCCCATGTTGGTCATTGGATGTAATTTTACTTTGAAAATGGACAAAAAAGTGTCAATCTTTTGATAGTTATTATTTCATAAAAAATGCTCTTTTGTTTTGACCATGAGAATTAATTTTAAAATTAATTAATCCAAATTCAATGTATTTAAATTTTTAAAATATATATTATTTTTTAATTTGGAATATTGAATATAGCTATGGTTGAATTTTTGGTATTTTTCTGAAAAACATCAAATTTTTATGAATAGTGAAAACACTAAGTAGTAGTAAAAAATTTGACATTTTCATTAAAATGAAAATTTACCATTTCTATGAATTGAATTTCTAAAATCCAATATACATGGTTGTTATTATTATGTAATGTTTTTTCAAATAAGATAAAAATAATTTTTGTTGAATAATAACATTTGACTTTTATTTACCAAGGTTAAAGGTAAATAAGGTAATTTATGGTTAAAATAATATTATTATAATATTATTTTACCCTATCATGGGTCATAATACTATTTGTTGATACATTTACGACCATAGTCATCCTTAGGTCTATTTTGGGACCATATGGAGCAACTTATGAGTGATAATGACACTTTATATTAATTAATTTAATGTAAAGACAAAAATGACATAAACATATATATTTTAGTAAATCAATTTTTACATGGCGTCATATAAGTTATCTCCTAGACTATAAATATTAATTATAAATATTAAAACATTTCATATATCATGGTATATTCATTATAAATTTTTCACATCAAATAAAGAAATTTTTTTATGACATAATAATGATGCAATGTTTACATCATTAACGAATGATTTAAATAAATAAGATTATAAAGATTAAAACCATATCCATAACCTATCCAATTATTATTGGATAATTTTATTTCAAAGATGAGTCATTTTTTCTTTGACTTTAATGAGTTTTGGACCATTATAAACTGAAAATCATTATATATTAAAATAATATTTTTTAAACTTTCATAAAGAGCCCCTCCTCCACCATATAAAAATACCCCAAATCGAACTCAATAATCACACCATTGAATCCCCTTGAATCATCCATCCTATACCTTATTAATCTAGGTACATCCTTATCTTTTACTTATAAGCCTTACCATATACAGAAGTCACTTCAAGAAATCATTTTGGTTCAAACCGAAGAGAGTTACCCAATTTAAAGGTAATGTTTTCTTTTAAGTTATTTTCTTTTATTTTACTTATCCAACCCCCTAAAATATTTTTATTATTTTCTTTTTTAACAATGGAAGTATAATAAATATACTATGTTGTTTTTATGAGAAGTATTTGACCTAAACATGCACATACCTCCATCTAATGGGCGAAGAACATAATTTTTCTGTGGACGACGAACTACTTCTCCACGAAATTATTATTGTTCGATTATCTACTACCACTTTTTATGGTATACATTATGATGAAAATTTATTTATAGGTAATATATATTATATTTATTTTGTTCCTATGCTGCTGTATTTTTCATTTATAGCATAACTTTATGGTTCCTGTAATGGGTAAACATGATAATTTTATTTGAGGAAGTGCGAACTACCACCCCCTCAAAGTGATATGACTCGTTCATTCCATACATGGGACATATAAATGATGGAGTTATAGCAATTTTATATTTTACTAGTATTATAATATAATTATTTATAGTAATGTTTTTAATCCATTAAAATACCCAATATAAATGAAAGTAGTGTTCATTCATATGTATGGCTTACCGTCTCGATGGACAGTGCATTTCATTTCATATCTCTAAATTTTATGTACTGTTATGAATATATATATATACTAGATATATAAGATATATATGATATATAAATCATTAATATAATTATGGATATAATGTTTTTTTGACCACAAGGATAATTTATAATTATAACAAGTTCATTTTTTAACCATGTCCCGAACATCGACCAAATGTTCGATATAAACTCAAATAATAAACCAATTGTTATAGAAAGTTAATAAGTGGTATAAAAGTAATAATAAACTTGTCAAAGTTTTTCAGGAAAGTAGAAATTAATTTATTTTTATTATTCATGAAATTAATAAATGAACGGGTCATGTAAGACAATAGTTAAGGGACATCGTATAAATATCCTTTCATTGACGCATGTTTTGATAATATACACCTCCATTTATATAGTATATAACAAAACCTTTTGATATTAAATTTCATTCAAAGGGAATCTTTCTTTCTATGAAGTGTTTTAATAAATAACCAAAGGAATGTTTTTAATGTTTGTGGTGACAATGACCTCTCCACCGCTGTAATCATTATTTTCCTTCCTCTATATGCCTTAATGTTTTTAAAAGGAATGAAATACCTTATTCATTTTTTGGGTGTTTTTGTATTGAAAATAGTTGTTGAAATGGATTGATTATTTCCCTATCTTGAAATGATTTATTGTGATTGAAAATTAATTATTATGAGTGAAATTTTTATATTTGCAATATTTTTTGTGTTATGATTTTATTATGGTACTTGAACATTTGACTGGTGGTTACATGATAAACCAAATGGCGAGGGGGTGTCGTGATAAACTAGGATGGGTGCTTATGTTATAACATCTAATGCATTGGGTATGGTAGTCGGTTGTATGGATATTCAATTTAGCGATATGTGTGGAAGTCGACAATATGGTTATTCCATTTAAGTATGTTTATGTCTCAATTTCCCATTATATGTTATGTGGGATTTTTATGGGTTTTATGGTAATGTTTTGGTTAAAAAAGGCAAGAACTGATCTTTTATTCAGTGAAGATTATTTGATACTTCATATAGGTGAAAGGAATTACTTATGATAAAGTATTCATGTTTACTTATTGTTTTGAAAAACTAACAGTTTCACTTATTTTTCTATCCATTATTGAGATTCTTATTCTAATTAAATGTTTTTGAAATGTTTTTCCACATGACATAATGTGGAATAGGGTCATGGATGGGTTCAACAAAATGTCATGCTGTCTAAAACAAGGAAGTAGACAGGTCTCTTTTTTCAAATAGTTTTTTATGAAAAAAAATTGATACTGATTAGAAGTGTCTAAATGTAATATTCAAGTTGTATTGTTTATGTTATGACATAAATATCTATAAGTATAAACATGAAAAGATCCTAAATGTGAATTATTATCTTAATTCATGATTATGTAATGTTTATGGTTGTATCCTTATAGATATATATTGAATAACATATATGAGGGATATCTAAATAAGACACTATAGCATATTAAACTCATGCATGCATTCTAAATGTAAAATAATAAGGTCATCCCTATGTATAACACAATTGAATTACATAATTGTTTATAATATAAAATACATGAATGTAACTCAATGAATTAACTGATATCCTTAGATGGATCATGTATTTTATTTTCTATTGATCTATTATATTATGAATAATTTCAATTTATTTTTTCATTCTGTGTTCATTTAATTTTTTCTATATATTTCAAAATTTTGTAGGTAATTATATATCTTTATTAAGATGTATTTAAATGATTATTTTAGGGATATGTACTCTTTTAGTTTTAGCTTGGAAAATATGTTTAAAGAAATATTTATTATGAACCAATTTTTGATATGAATTCAATAAAAATTTGAGCTCAGTATTGGGGTGACATTTCTAAAAAACTAAATTTTACTTATTAGAGATACCCTATAAATGATATTTTGATACATTATATGATCTATTGTAAATTTTATAGATGAAAACTAATATTGGAAAAATACATTGAAGATATGTTATGTTATTTTTGAATTGAATCCATCATCATGTGAAAATTAATATAATATTTTTTATTTCATATCATATATTAATTTCTTGATAATTAAAATTTTCTCAAAGGATTAATTATATTGTAAAATATATCAATTCATATTGTTTGATTCATTAAAATAATTTCAATGCCAATTCATTTCTAGATAAAAATGAATTATTTTCATGTTTTCAAAAGCTGGTGGAAGAAGATGGATATTTCAAAACCCAAAAGATGAAGTGGAATAGGATGTATTGTAATTACAAATAGGATGTATAAGAAAATTTTGAATTTTTTTTTGGATTAAGATCTTTATATAGATGTATTTTTAAAGGAATTTATTATTTATAATTTGATTCAATTTTCTTTATATTATATTATTATTATTTTTGGTCGTTTGGACATTAGAGGTACATGAATATCTATGCAATTTATAAGAAGAGATTACATGGGTACAAATTATAGATCATGTGTCATGGAGCAGATTCAAATAAAAAGTTAAATTTATATTATTCAGAGTGAATTCATTTTATTCCTTCACATAATTCACTTATACTAATTCAGTGATGTCTTCCATTTGAGATTACATTTTATTAGAATTAGTAAATATTTATTTATTCAAAATAATTTAATCATCTTTGTTGACCTAGTGTTTGGAATAAAATTAATTCCAAGAGTTACATAATATTTTCATTTATTGAAAATCCACAATATGTTAAAATTTTGAAATTGTAAAAACAATGAGAAATATTAATGATCTATTAGGGATTCTGGAAATTATTCAAATCCCTAAAAAAAACTTTTTTAGGCTTATAGGGTCCATAATGTAATTTGATATTACATGAAAAGAATTATTTTTATAATGATTTCTATATTTGGGATATTATTTTTTTATGGATCCCTATGTATCACCCAAACTATATAGTAAACCTAGAATGATGTCTTGCATTATAAAATGGTCATATGCATAGGAAAACAAATCCATGGATCTAATCATGTAATTATGTTATATCTCCAATTTACTATCTCTTTCAATATCTCAAGAAGTCCCAATCACCTTAGTGGATATTTTTTCAATATTCTAGTACTATACTAGGTTCAATAAAATATCAATGAAGGAATTTAGATATAACACTTTAAAATGATATATCATTTCCCATATACACATGTAGTCATCACTCTATTAAAAATTGAAATACTATTCATAATATGAACTCAACTCAACCCAGTTTATATTATGAACATATTCTTGAATGAATCCTATATTTTGTTTAAATTCCAAAATGTTTTGAAGAAAATACGTCATGTGTCACAAGTCATGTAACCATCCAAAATAAATCAACCATTATCATCCCTCAAGGATATAATTTTCCCCAAATATGGTATCATTCCACAGTAGAAAAATTATTTGTAATCTAATATAACCATGATTTAATAATCTCATGATAATATTATATAATGATTTCTATTTTAGAATAAAATATAGTTCAGGTGAGATTCAATGGTTTATTTTGGATCAAAATATAAATTTTTTTATAAATAAATATATTCAAACCATATTTTCATAAAAAGTCCTAATGAAATTATAAAGACACTCCAAAAAAATATTAATGATATTTATGGATGTAATGAATGAAAATTGTTCATAGAGAGATAATTGATGAACAAGGATAAAAAATTGAACAAGTAATAAAAATGTTGGGACTACAATAAATTTTTATTAATTTGTTTAACAAAATCATGTAATGTGTAAATATTCTACATAATAATTAAGATATGAAAAAATATTTACTCATATTATTGGAGTTATTCCATCACTAATGAATTCATGACATTACATTATAATTGTAATTAATTTGGTCTATAACTAGGAAACATGAAGAGATATAGGTGGAATGGGAGGTCATAAAATAATAATGAACACTAATTTAATGTAATTTTTACTAATTTAGTTGTTATATATTTTAAATTGTATTCATTTTTAATTATAGATATCCCTATTAATTATTATTCACATAGATAAATAAATCATTCTTCAATGACTTATGTAAATAGAGAGTTATTTGAAATTTCACGAGTTTTAATAAATTTTTAATTAATATTCTTTCTCAATTGTATTATAAATTGTGTTAATATTAGTTGGTTGTGATTATATTGAATATATATACTATTAATAACTATTTGGTTGGTTGTTACATTATTCCCTTGATATAGTAAATCATTCTTTTAAATGATGTAATAAGACTTGTTAAGTGGTGTATTGTTTATGATTATTATGACATGATTGTAAGGATAGTTTGATATCAAAACACAATAGAACAACATATTATGATTTAGAAGTTCCTTAACAGTTGATGTTGAGTTATATTTTATAGAACTAGAAAGTTTATATTTTCTCTATTATTTAAGGAGAATGGTGGTGTATCAAATAGTTATGGTTGATTATTTAAAACTGAAAAAAACATAATAGTTTTTTTGATAATTTTATGATTTTGGGTAAGATATTGTAAAACATTCGGAGTGTTACTAATAAATTTTCAAATTATGAGAAATCACACTCCCACTTCTACCCTAATACCCCTCATTAATAACTTTCATGATAAATTGTTTAAATGAAAATATTTATTTTACAATTCAAAATCAAATGAAACTCACTCTTTATTATCATTTATTAGTGTGACCCCTAAACTTTCTCACTTATATGTGGTAAATAATTATTTAATAAATAATACATTAATAAGTATTTAAATTTTATGAAGACACATAGTTGAAAATTAACTAGTTACACTAAAAAAATTCTCCCCTTTATGATGCATGGTATGATGGTTTTAATTTTTTATAGCAAATAATTATTTTAAATTTTCATTACAAGTCCCCATGTAAATTTTAAAAAAATATTTATTTTTTCAGTATTCCAGAAATTTTCAGAAAAATGTTTATCGAATGAAATAGTTATATTCCCAATGATTTAAAATAATGATCACAATATACTTTTAATGTTATTTATAATCAATGAAATAATCTCATATGGATTTGTATGATTCACTTGAGATATGATCTTATGATACCCACTACATTATTTTTATGGATAGCTTATGATGATGACTATTTATTGATAATTCTATGAAACAGGTTTCATTCATATGTTTAATTTATGTTATGATGAATCCATTATTAAATATTCTTCCATTCAATACGTTATGAAAAAATGAAGCGATGAAATTCTTATGAAACATGTTTACATTCAATAGACTATGATATGATGACATAATGATAGTCTTAAGATCTTATGCACTCATATAAATGGATTATTATTTTCTGTTATGAGGGCCTAGAATAATATATCCCTTCAATGCAATGGGTAATGATTGATATCTCATCTAATTATAATGACTATAATGGGGAGTAATAATAATTCATGAAGGGAATTTTTAAACTATAATAGTATTATAGAGTTATCCTTGAATTGGGAAATAATGGAATGTGGAGTCAAACCAATCCACAATGATTTCCTTGGCAGTGAGCCTTGACTAAGGAAATAATTTTTATAGTTATATTAATCCAATAACATTTATATTCTTCTTAGTATATGTACTAATGAATCATGATTTATTTTTGATCATCCCACATACTTATTACATATTGATTTTTTTGGAAAACAATTATTATTTGATTTATGATAACTGATATTTGATTTATTGGGTATTATTATAGTATGTTATGTTCTTTTTATTATACCCATATACTTATATTATTGTTACCTATGATAATTTATTGATATGTAACAACCTAATATTATAGGATGCATTTCTCTTTAAATAAATATAATTTCATTTATTACTTATCTTGCATGTAACAATGAGTTTAAATGAACTATGATATACTAATAAAATATTTTCATTTAAACATGTCTACTATAACCAAGCTTATGAATTGGAGAGAATGAATATTAGTAACCAGAATATGAAATATATGTATAATGTACCAAATGAATACAAATATATTGATTATTTTTTTTAATAAGAATTGATTTTTAGTATCCGATTTATTATCAAAAACTCATTTTCATCAAAAAATTACATTATTTCACTTTGTGTGAGGACATTTTTAACACCCCAAGCTTCCACGATACGTTTCCCTTTGAATAATGCAGTAGCTTGCATTATACGCAACTTTGAGTTTTAACCCATCACGACCAATGAAACTTTCCATTATGAATTTTAATACCCACTTTTTGAAATTTAATAAATTTAAATTTTCAAAATAGACTTCATATTTGGATTCGGAATATTATAATTATCTTAGGTTTATTTTTTGGTATTTTTTCAGAACATTCAATTTTTGATGAATAATGAAAAACACTGCGTTATTATTTTGAACCGAATTTTTATTTAAATATTGAGTTATTTTATTTTATTTTATTTTAAGTCAAAATAGATAAATTATAAATATATATGTTAAACTAAATTCATTGGATTTATTTTATAATAAGTTTAGATATATAATATTTTACTGAACATTTAACCGTCTTTTACCCACCTTATAGAAGCATTTAAAAATATGCATAAAACATAATTATACTACTTCTATTAGTTGAATTTGAAAAATCCAAGAGACACGGTTGACATCATTAAGTAAATTTTTTTTAAATAAGATGAAAAGAATTTTTGTGGAATATTATATTTTGACTTTTATTTACCATGGTTAAAAGTAAATAAGGTAATTATGGGTAAATATGATATTATAATTACGCTAAAACATGTCCTAATTATTTTTTATAAGCGTAATTCGACCAAAAACCCTTTGGAATAAAATATTATCCTTTTGGTCCACTTGAATTATATTATTACATTTATTATTATGTTATTTAAAGAAGAGTTAAAAGTGTAAAATTCAATGTTTAATAACTAAAACATTTTTAATATATGGTTTCACACAATATAAATTGGACTATAAATATTCATTATAAATATAAGAATATTTCCTACATAATGGTATTTTATTTATAATTTTTTGATATTAGATAATTTAATTTATTTATGATACAATGATGATACAGTTATTACCTTATTAATGAAAGACTAAAATAATTAATGTTATAAATATACAGATAAATATAATTTGAGACTTTTGATTAATTACACTAATTTTATTTGTTAATAATACATTTTATGGTCTATTAAATAATTTTTTTCAATGTAATCATGATGTTATTATTTTCACAAAACCCAAATACGAAATAGTTTTAAAATTGACATAATTTAGTTTTTAAAACAAATATTATATTATAAATTGATAAAATATTCCTAAAAATCTATGGTTCAGCCAAATGACATAGATAAGGTTAAATATATTAATAATTAACCTCTTGGGTTTTTATTGGTATTTTATAGTAAGTTTATTAACCATATAATATAAAAATAAAAAGAGACATGGTAAATGTCAAACAATTTATTTAAGAGTAAAATCGAAAAGATAAGGTTAATATGATGTCCTAAACCTGTACAAAACCTATTGTTTGATATTTTTTCGACCCATACCCACCTTATCCTACAAATAAATCATTTTGGATCCAATATAAGTCAAAAATTATTTTATTATAAAATAATATTTCAAACTTTTCCTAAAGTGACCATCAACTCTCTTACAAAAGAATTTTTCCGCTTCACTTAATATCACACCTCAAAAGCCGTTTGTCTTGGACAAACCCTACCAAAATATTATCCCAACATCTCTAAAATTGACCTAATTTCCTTACATTGATCATAATTCCCTCTAATAGAGCACATTTGATCAACTCAAATGGAAACACCTAAAGAAGAGGTAATAATTTCACCACCCTCTTTCATGTTCTTTCTTCTTCCAGTTCTTCTTTATTTGTTTTTTCCATACCAAAATAATAACTCCAGTACCTTTTACATACTATTATGTTATTATAAATTTGGGGAAACCATATTCATTATTCTATCCATCCTATAAATGACAAAGTCACTATACGTGCATATGTACGGCTAATCGTCTCCACTTCGTGGTGTTGTTGGGTATTCAAACCCTTCATTATTGTGGATGGGTATAATGACAAGTATACCTGATGAAAATAATAAATATAACATGTTAATTATTCTGTATATATGATATACCATCCAATTACATACGATTTAACCACTAATATAAGGATATTTTCCCTTGTGCATATGTACGGATTACCATATCCATGAACGCGTTGAGACTCATTACCCATCATAATAAATTAAGAATAATTTTCATTTTATGATTAAAAATTATCTTTATGAACAAAATTTAATTCTATATATGAATCAAATAAATCCTATCCATAAAAATCAAGTCTTAGGTAACCAAGCATATAAAGGAAAACGAATTCGTTAACACCTGAAAGGATAATACTACTGAAATATTATTAACAAATCAATATTAGAGGATCATATATGATATTATATTTACGTATATAGTTCATATATAATTTAATAACAATGTTTTAACTATTATACAAGAGGTTAATAATCCTTTGACTAAGGAAAGTAACAATGCAAGTGTTAATTCTTCAATCTCTTTACTTATCTGTGACTCTTAATACGTAAGTATCTACTGGGACCTCTTTATCATCAACATCCATGTTTTCTTAAAAATGTAATTCAAAAATATCTCATTATTTACTATAATATGGTTTAAAGTCATTTATACCCTTATTTGACCATATATGTATAAAAATTAATCTTTCTGTCATTTTCCAAACAAGGTACTTTATGACCTTTTCAACAAAATTAAGATAAGAATGTTTTTTAACTTATACGGCAGGTGCATCTATTTTTCACCCTTATAAAATAGTTGAATCTTCCAATACAAACTTATATGAATATTTTCCAAGTAAATGTTTTCTTTTATAATTATATTATTTTTAAATTATTTCGAAATAGAATGAGATATTTCTCTAAAAAAGATTTGATTTCATCTATGTCTGCATCCTTTGATAGATTTTAAGCATGTTTGAAGTTGATTTACTATGATACAAAACATCAATATTGTATAGAAGGTTTTGTGATACGTTTTACTATGGATGTGTTTATTTTACACTATTCATGGTTTATAAATAATGTATTGAAATTTTATATGCCTGTTTTAATACAAATGTTTGAGTTATGTTTTAATATTTTCTTATGAGAAATACATTGGACTTAGTATGTGACGGGTGGAGCCTGATATAGCTTCTAGATTCATAGTTAGGTCTCAGGAGAAAAACTATTTTCTTGTCACAAGGCCTTGACCTAACATCATTTGTAGTCTTGGAACAAGGCATTGCCTTTGTGGTTATGAATTCTAGCATTATGCATTCCATCATTATGAAAGTGGATATTGATATTGCAGGTGATTATTGGACATGTAGAATATTCATGTAAATAAGTAAATGGAATTATTTCATTTTATATTTTCCATATTATGATGAAGTTTTTGTTTAAAAGTATTTTGTCTTAGTCTTACACATTTCCATAACTGTTTATGTTTATTTATGACAGCTTCGGCTATATTGATATACTTACTAAGAATCTGATGTCACCCCATTCAAGGTTTTTCCCTAAGATGTGAAGAAGTATTTTTCGGTTGACCATTAGGGATGGGATAAAGATATATGTGTGTTCAAAGGGGAAAAATGAAGTTGTTATTTTTATTTCATGATTTAATGTAAAACTTATGAATGTATCTAATACTTCTAAGGCTACTAAACTGATCGGTCCTTCGGGAAGATATTCCTTATATCATGCAAATGTTATGTAATAATGCACCGACTATGGGTAACTAGGGTCGAGGTGTTATAGTTGGTATTTTATAATGTTTATTACAATCCTTTGAAGATAGATTTAGAGAAAATCTGATTAGAGAACATTATCCTAAGATAGAAATTGATTATTAGTATGGAAGAACTTCCTTGAATTTTGGTAATGTGGATATTTTTTATGTTTTCCAAGAAATACATCCATCTTTAGATATGAGCAGGTAGAGGACGCTCTGGCATAGATGTACCTAGTGATAAAACCAGAAAACATCGTTTTAAGATTGAATCGAATGAGAACTGTTGCACGACAATGGGACCTGCTGCACTTTTGGTTACGACACAGCTGGGGGATATTCTTAAGATAAGTCAAATTTTCATTACAAACCATTATTAAAGATTTATGATTATATAAATCTTTAAAGAAAACATTTTTATGATTATGGATTGTATCCATAAATTGTTCAATTTATGTTAAGTGTTTCAAAAGTTTGTAATTATGTATTTTGATTCATAAACAAATCTATTGTATGAAAATTGTTTCGAAATGGCACCTAGTGGAAGGAATAGAAACCCTATCAACACACGTAATCCATATAGGTATTTCCCTCTAACTCAATAAAATTATAGTGGATCTGGGGATGAAACTAGACATAATTAGATTATCACCACACTCGAAAAAGTCACTTAGTTTATGAATAATAGCCTTATCAATATGGAGCACCCTGATCCACAACATGGAGCATCAATGTTAGAACTCTTCCTGAATCAACAACCACAAACATTAAATGGGAGTATAAATCCACTACTAACTGGGAAATAGATAAATTCCTTAGAGAAAATATTTTATGCTTTGGGGAGTATCGAAAGGTAAAAAGTTGTCATGGTAGTTTATCGACTCACATGAGATGCAAATCAATGGTGGTCATTAATCCGAAACACCAAGGAAGATTAAGATGTATCGAACATGGAATGAAAGAATTTGAAAGATATTTTCATAGAAAAATAATTTCCTTGTGACAATCGAGGGGATATGGAAAGAAAATTTTTGAGTTTGAGGAAAAAAGAGGATGAGAATGTTGCAAAGTATGAGGATATCTTTACAAGGTTAGGAAGGCATGAACCATTATATATATATATATAACCCAAGGAGTAATATTTATCGATTACTTGATGGGTTAAAACCATTTCTCTATCGATCATTAGTCTCACAATCCTTCTCATCATACGGAGATATAGTCTCATGTGCTATCAAGATAGAAAAATAATTCACTAAGTCTTTTGACCATTTGCAAAGCAAGAGAAATAGGTATCTAATGAACACTCTAGAAACAAAAATAAGGGGAAGAAGGGATAATTTGGATATCCATCCTGTGGTAAATGTTGGAAGAAACACCCTTGTACTTTCTAGTAGGGAATGGGGGTCTTTTACATGTGTGGTGAAAAATGAAACCAATCTTGTGATTGAAAGGGGAAGAAAGAGGCTGTAATTATTGAATTCTACAATTGTAGAGAAAATGGTCATTATTCTAATGAATGTCTAAAGCACCAAGGGAACATACCTAAAAAAATGCCAATGGAGAAAGGCCAAGTTAATGCGATCAATGCTGCTGAGGTTGAAGCTCTAAAAGACGCAGTGGTAGGTAATGTAATGGTTTCCATAAGTTTATCCAATGATTAATTAGATTTTGGGTCATCACATTGTTTCATATCTTCCTAATTTTCTAAAAAAATAGATATTTTCATTTTGAATTAATATCAATTTTTTCAGTCAAAACACCTAAGGGATATATCATAAAAAATGTTTTTTGAATTGGTTCTGATTAGGGAATATAAATGTTCATTATCAGCAGATCTCATCGTCAAAACCATGATTGAATTTAATATAATCCTCAGAATGGATAGGCTTTCAGACTATATTTTGAATTTTTTTGTAAGAAAAAGGAGGTTACTATTTATTATGATGATAAGGAGTACCTTATATTTAGAGAAAAAATGTAACCACCTGATTCTTATCTAGATCCACCCCTAGTAGCTCTACTAAATTCAATTTATGTGGAAGAAGAGAATTAAATAACAATGGGTGAGGAAAATAATTTTTGAATAGAGGGCATACCTATTGTTTAAGAATATGTTGATGTGTTTCCATAAGATTTACCTAGACATACTTTAGAATGTGAAATTGAGTTTTCCATTGATTTAATTCCCGGTTAAAGGCCCATATCGAAGATTAATTATCGAATGGCCACTGTCGAATTAGTGGAACTAAAGAAACAATGAGAGGAATTGTGTAATAATGGATTTATTCCCCCTATTGTTTTCTTTTGGGGAGCCCAAATCATTATTGTTAAGAAGAAATACAGATCAATAAGGCTATGCATTAACTACAGGGAGATCAGTGTTATAACAATAATGATCATGAATCCCATACTTCACATTGATTATTAATTCAGCTAACTTCATGGACCTTAATATATTTCTAATATTTACCATCGATCTGGATATCATCAGTGGTGTATGAAGATGGAAGAAATTTCGAAAACATCATTTCGAACCAGGTACGTGCATTACTAGTTTAATGTAATGCCTTTTGGATTGACTAATTCACCCTCTGTCTTCATAGATCTAATGAATAGATCTTGATGGAAAATCATGATGACATTATTGTGGTATTTATTGATTATATCTTGATATAATCAAACATCTATGAAGATCATGAAAATCACTTTTGCACAATTCTAAAAACCCTTAGAAGTAATGAATTATATTGGAAGTTTAGAATGTATGAATTCTATATTCAAGAGATTTCTTTTCATGGACATATTATCTCTAAGGATGGAATCTCTGATTCCCATAGATCCAATTTTTCTATACACCATTGGATCCCCAAGATGTATAGATATTTGAAGGATCATTTTTTGGTGGGACAACATGAAGAGGGTGATTGCTGATTTTGTGTCAGGATGTATGGTTTGTCGACATGTGAAAGCTGGAAACCAACAGCTAGGAGGAGTCATTCAATGTCTTCCAATACCTAAGTGGAAATGGGATAATATTATGACAGACTTTGTCATGGGGATACCAAAGAATCCTATAAAAAATGATGCAATATGGGTCATTGTTGATTATCATACCAAGTTAGAAAATTTTATTTCTATAAGATAAGATTTACCACTTGAACATCTCGAAATACTATATATTAATGAATTTTTAAGACTCTATGGTTTACCCATATTGATTGTTACTGATCCTGATCCCCATTTTACATCAAGATTCCTAAAAAGTATTTAGAAGTCCCTAGATACCGAAACTTTATTTGAGCACTGCCTACCACCCTCAAACTGATAGACAATCAGAACAGACTATTTAAATCTTAGAAGATACGTTCATATATTTCCCACATGACTTTCAACGTATGCGGATCAATATTTACCTCTGGTAAAATATTCTTATAATAGTAGTGTTTCCGACGCTTTCACTAGGGCACATGCATCCGTCTGCTTGAGTGTAACAGGTGCAGCTTTTTTTACCCTACATTCCCACTTTCCAAAGGCGGGTAGCATTCTATCCTTATTCATGGGAATTTACTACTTGATCGAAACAAGATGATGGGACGTCGGTTCTTCCTTCCATGGATTCCTCCTTGGAACTCGTCACCTAGTCTGGGTCTCCCTCACAGATTTAATATGTTGTTCTTGAAACTCTTCCGGGTGCTATATCTTCATGGACACTAGTTAATTACGCTGCTTCTATTAGGATATTCCAAGGGGTCCAGTCAGGGCAGAAACCTTTCATTTAGGGGAGTAGTCACACTGGGCATCAATGGTGTGTCTGGACGCTGGGGATTGGTGTGTATTTCTTCTTTCCATTATTATAAGGCTTCTTGAGGGTGAGGAAGCCCAAGGCATCCCACATCAAACGTAGATAATTATATGCTATAGGCATGTATCTAATGTTTTCCTCAAATTACCATGTTTAACACAGTGTATGACGTGAGTTTAACGTTCAGTGGGGATGGATCGGACTGATCAGAACACCAATTAGAGTGGATCAGATTGAAGAACCCCCTGGAGGGAACACCGATATTGGGGCCAACACATGGGCAACTCCCCAAATGCTATGAAGGAGACTGAAGTGAAATTATATCACCAAGATGTGGTGGCCCGGGTAAGAATCAGGATGGACGATGGTTTTGGGCTTGAACCTCGTGGAGGCTTCCTACGTACTATGGCTTCACATGGATCAATGTCACTGTAGTTCAGGCATACAATTTAACGTCATGCGGGACGGAGGGAGAACCGACATGAAGGGGGTCGGAACAACCGGGAGGTGGGCTAGAACCTCGGGGAGTCTTCCTACATACAATCCATTGACATAGATCAATGTCCCCGTAGTTCAGGATGGGCTTGTTGTCAAACTGACATGAAGATGGACCGGGGGTCCGATGGGTGTTGGTCTTGAACCTCGTGAGGCTTCCTACGTACCATTATTTTACATGGATCAAAGACCATGTAGTTCAGGATTGGGTATGTCAGAGAACCGACATGAAGATGGAACTTGGTCCAGGTGGATGGCGGGCATAAACCTCATGAGGCCTCCTACGTACCATGCCTTGAAATGGATCAAATACCACGTAATTCATGATATGGGTTTCGGTGAACTGATGTGAATAAGGACCTTGGTCCGATGGGTAATGGGCTTGATCCTCGTGAGGCTTCCTACATACCATGCCTTGACATGAATCAGAGACCACTTAGTTCAGTGGGTGTGGGGCTTACACTCTAGGCTACCCAATGTATTTATGGGGCTTGGCACACCGATACATAGATCGTTGGGGCCAATGGTTGTTGGGAATGAACCTTGTGGAGGATTCCTACATACCATGCCTTGACATGGATCAATGTACTTGTAGTTCATGCATACAGTTTAACGTCATGCAGGATGGGGGTGGTATCATGGTCAATGAATACTCTAATCCCATGTGAGTAATGGTCGGTGTGAGAAACAAGAGGCAACAGGGACCTGATGATCACATTGTGAAAGATGCGTCCGTAGGATGTGGAGTGGGGTTTATGCGTGGAGTGGCCAAGGGAGAGAGAGATTGGGATTTACTATAGGATGGAGGCCCAATGGCGACAAAGTGAAGCTGGAGAGGGGTTTTGTATTAATGATATGAGGAGCCATGTTCCCTTTCATGCCCTCCACTGGCCTTGGCACAAAGGAAGTGAGGAGGAGTGGGGGTGCTTCCTCTGGTATGAAAACATAGGGGCTTATGCCAAGGTGGATTCCCTTCCCCGCGGATGAACTCCACTCCAAGAAAGATGACATCATCCTATTTGGAGACTATAGGTGTGGTGAATGCCCAAGGTGGGGGGGACCCTGCATGTGAGGAACGGGGTCTAGTCACAGTTTAACATCATGTGTTGAGGATGATGGTACATGGAAGTTTAACGTCATGCAGCTCGGACGAGGTGGGTTTTCTCGACACCCCAAGGACATACATAATCGGTACCCTCTTCTCCTTGTGGGAGGGAAGGCACTGGAAACGTCATGGAATGGGGGTGTCTCAGAGCGAACCATACAAGGGTCCATGTTAGCTTGGTTATGTGAAGAAGAAATAGCCATTAGTGGGCCTATGTAATGAAGCATTAGACACATCAATGCTATGTGCGGTATCATCTAGTGGACATTGAAGTCACATCGTGTAAACCTAGAGGGTCCCATGGGAAAAGGATTTTCCAAGCATAGGGGTCCATAGGTAGGGGTGTTGTGGAACTCTATCACTCTGCATGGCGGAGGGCACTTGCGAAGGGGTGTGCTTCGTGATGTGGGGTGCCTTAGCCTTATCATGGGGAGGAAGTGAAAATGTGGGGTGCTTCACGAAGTGGAAGGGCGTTCGTGGAGCACACCTTTGTGGATCAATGGTGCCTCGTGGAGCAAGGTGTCGGGAAGCAATGTGCTTCGCGACGTATAGTGATCCCTCCTTAGAAAATGGATCAAGTGTACATGAAGGGTTCTTCGCGAAGAATAAACGCTCTTTGGGGACTTATTCCTTCTCAAAAGCCCTTAGGATTCCCAAAAGGCATCCCTCTCAGAAGAGGGGATCAAAACAAGACATTGGCGAGGCACTTCATGAAGCAGAAGTACCTTGCCCAACTCATGGTTCACCGAGCGGAAGAGTGCATCGCGATTCGGGAGATGAGAAGCCGAAAGGTCGGATTGTCCATCCAGAGAGCTCAGGGGGAGTTCAGTATTTATAGGAAATAGTCACCATGGAGTAGGGCTTATGCGGCGTGAAGAGGGGTTGGGAGGCTTCTCGTAAGGCTCACGAACGTCAACTAGGGTCGCAGAGCGTCCCACCCGCGTTTCTTCGCGATGGCATCGCGAACGTCAAGTGTGTTCATAGAGCGTCCTACCTCCATTGATTCGCGGCGGCCACGGTACCTAGGTGACTTCACAAAGGGGCTTCACGAGGCAGCCTGTGGGGCCGTTTTGGGGCCTTCTCTCTATTCCAAACTTTGGTGCCAAAAAATTCTCCCCTCATACTTCGAGCTGCGGTGAGATCAAGGGTCAATGTCTGAGGGAAATCAAAAAAATCCTCAGTCATTCGTGGTGAGGATTTGCGAGGAGTGATCGCGAGGCGAAAAAGGGACGCGTGAGCTGGGCGTGCCGCGATGCTCTGCGCGGACATGATGTGCTGTGAAGCTCCAATGGTTGTCACCTATAAATAGGGGGGATACCATCTCTTTTTTCCTTTCCATTCTCCGTGCTCTTGTGTTTTTGTGCCCTCAATTTGCAATGCTCTACGTACTCCACGAGTGATCTCTGAGAATCGGCTCTTCGTGGTGTATAGCGAGTCCTTGACTCCGTGTTTGTGCTCCGCAGTCCATCTTTGAACGCTGAGGCATCGCCCCGCAAACAGTCTTCACGAGTGGCCTTTGCGAATGTGCTTTGAGAATGACCATCACGAATCATCCCACCAAATGTCCAAGTTTCATAACCGAATGGCCCATCAAGAAGCTGCCTAGGGGGTCCTTACGGATGTCCCATGGAGGGATGAATTGGCGAACAGCCTGGGGCTAGGAGAGCAAGTTTGGAGCCACTCAAACCATAGTTCTTTGGTGGATCTTCTTTCAAGGAACCAGAGGAACTATCCTCTATGAAAGAGGTTTCCTCTGTATGGTTTCGGGCTGAAGGATGATGTCTTCATCCCTACAGCAGGTGCGGATGAGCCAGCTTACTAGATCCGGAGCACATCGTGCCAGCACTGATGGTTCAGGGTGCCCGATGGTCATGCCCAAGATAATTTCATGCTTGTCATCACTGACTGTCCATACAATCACCTGAAAAACGTCGATGAGAGGTCATTACAGCTGGAGACGTCCCCTCCCCTGTACTGAACCATCCTTAAGGCAGTGCTGGGGAACCCGAAGAAGGGGTGGTCTGAGGAATGTGACCTACGCTAGGGCGGCCATTTTACGGATGATTGGGCTTGTCCCTACAGGGTACGAGCCACATGCGAGGAGTTTGGGGCGGAGCTGAGATGATTGGGCCTGTATGAGGCAGGTTGGGCTTCCCAGTTCCATATTTACCAGCCGAAGCAGAAGATGCTAGAGATATTGAACCAGTGGTCACCGGGGACCAATACATTTCACTTGAATCATGGGGAGGTTGTCCTCAGCCAATGGGACGTGCATCAGATCATTGGGGTCCTAATACTGGGAGCGATGTACAACGAATTCCTCCCAGCCATGGGTGTGTGGGAGGATCTGAAGAAAATGTCACGTCTAGAGATGAAATTGATGGAGATCGTGCCCGAGGATGATAAGGAGACCGCGAGGGATTACCACTTCAATAACTAGTTCAATAAGTTCTTGAACATTCCAAAAAATAGGTAGTTCCTGGTGAGGCCTCGAACATGCCCGAAGGGTGCCCGGAGTAAGGAAATCTCATACTGGTGGCTGCTGGAGGATAGCCAATGGGAGACCTAGGTGTTCAGTGTCAGCACTGAACAATGACCAATAGTCAGGCTGGTGGAATTCATCGCAGCCCTTATCTATAGTTGGATCCTGCCTGTCAGGGAGAAAAACATTGGAGTGTAGCCATGCACGTTCGTCATGGCATCCAATTTGGCGAAAGGAGGTCTGGTCAACCTGCGGATCCCGATTCTCGCTAAGTTGTAAAAGATGATGTTGCACATCAGTGATGGGAAAAGTCCACAGAGGGTATGTGGCTTGTTCCACCTCTTGTACAGGTGGATGGCGGTGCACATCAGGGGGATATACGAGTACTTAAACCCCATCTCACCTCTGGAGTCAAATTTTCATCCCTATATCTTGAAATCCACTGGGAGCTTTACGACCAAGCTAACTGCACCATTGGTTCTAAACCAAGTGTGGAGGCTAGAGGAATTCAATTTCGATCTGTTATAGTTGCCAATGGGGGACTTCACGGATGATGTCCAGGGAATGGAAGAGCACTGAGCCTACCTATTGGCCCTTCGAGGTGGAATCCTGGTGGCTAGGGTGAACCGTGAGCGGCTCTATGAGCCATACACCCCACACTGGTTCGCTAGGATATTCCCGTGCCTGAAGTAGCTGATCCCGCATGTCTACCTAGGTGTGCACTATGAGGAGAACCTGTGTTTAATGAGGTAGATGTGGATCATGTTCACACAAGAAGACGAGAAGATGCGGAATGTATTTCCTTCGCCCAAGGCCATCCTTGTGCTGATAAAATAATAAAACCAGAGATGGGAGGCGGCCTACCCAGGGGAGATGCTGAAGCAGCCAAATATCCGAGTATGTGAGGGTGATCCTCCCCAACCTCGGGTCCAAGGCCGGAAGGCTACACGGGCAACCCGTAGTGGCGGGGTTGCTATAGTGGCGATGCCCGCACCAGTTGAGGAGGTAGCAACGGTAGCAGTTCTGAAAATGGCAGCAGAGCTGGTGGTCCCAATATAACAGAGTCATCTAGTGGGGAGACCACCGAGAGGGTCCCGTATGATTTCCACTCAGGCCTCGGGGAAATGGTCGTGCCACATTGACATGCCGGAGAATGCTATCTTCCAGGAGGCCTGGGACATCTGGGAGGTCAACTGAAAATTTCTCAGCCTATCCGAGTTATGGAAGTACCTCAACTTCCTCGGGATGGACCTTCCAGGGATTGGCCCTATTAGAGTCATCCATACAGTATCCTAGGTAGAGGTGGATAAATACATAGCCGAGCTAGTAGACTTCGTCCACTCTCGAGGTTCCCTGCACCAGATGACAAACAGAGTTAGGGTGCTGTTAGATCGCACGGTCCCTCCGAAGTTGTCGGCTGCTAATCTGAGAGAGCACTTCCCCCTACTGGAAAAATCAGACGAGTCCTTCTGGGGAGATGAGGCTGATAAGGATAGTCTGCCAGAGGAGGGAGAAGTTAGTGGCTAATCCTTGAATCTCGAATATTTCACAAAGGCTATCGAGGTAAAATCCCAAGTTCCTTCTTCAGACCCTTCCCTTGGGTTACTCTAGATTCTTTATCAACGTCTGTACTGTGTAGGAGGACCTTGTGCATAGGCCTCGTTCTCTCCCCTCATCGGGCGCCGATGTGGGACCTTCAGGATCCACGCTCGTGGCTACATCAACCTCCTCGTCTGGTGGGGCTGGGACAGTCGAGGCGGCTCCCCTGGAGTCTCTGGACCTACCAACCATATACAGGGGGGCCATGTCTTGGGGTTCCAATGACATCATCCCAAGAGAAAGATCATGGATTTGACCTTTGTAAGCCTTCAATACTGCATTCCCAACTGCCATCCTCTGATCACATTAAATGGAATTCGCGTCCCATTTTGGGCATGTATAGTTCTTCAATTGTTTTGGGCTGCTGTGGAAAAGTTGGTCGGGGATTCTGGTAGCGCCCTTCCCACGGGCATGCCGATGGTCGTGGAGGTGAACATCCAGCCTGACCGAACTGCAGTGCTCCCGACCACTGGCGGGGGCACCTGTGGGACTACGCCTGAGATCATTGTGGTGGGATCTGATGATGAGGATCAACCAGACGATTCAGGCTCCTCCACGCCCGATCTGACTTCAGACGTGGACCCGGCCGAGGAGTTCCTTAGGGAATTCCCTACATACAAGCCCACCAATCGTGCCGACTAGGACGAGACAACCTCTGATGTGGAGGACAGTAAAATAGTCTGTTTCCGATCAAGGAATTTGATCAGGCAATTCATCAATGACACCCCCAAGTGCTGTGGTTGAATGGGATGGAAAGACTTTGCTCGCAACTACGTGAAGTGTGTGCTATGGGATTGTATGCACAACGTCCTCATATTCTCATCCGAGAAATTATGGCAGAAAAGATTTGGGAGTATGACCATGGCCTTGGAGTGGGATGGCAGAGGAGGAAGGTGGTGAACATCACGAGAATCTAGAAGGCTGAAGATGAGGTCCAGCGGCTGTAAAATCGGGAAGAAGAGGTCTTGACGTCCCTCAATGCACAATCTGAGCTGATATCATGACTGCTGTCTGAGATAGCCGGAGCCAAAGAGGGCCTGAGGTGAGATTCTGGGGAGATGATCGCCATCCGAGCTAATGTGGAGCGGGCCCAGATTGCGGACAATGAATTGCGCCCTCTCACAGTCGAGTAGGAGAGGGTGGTGAAAAATAAGTAGTATCTGCTGGACACTACCAGCCAGAGGGTGGAGGAGCTGCAATGTTCCTTCTATGAGGTCAATCGTTCCATGGGGAGTCGACCCCCAGGTACTGTAATGATTACAAACCCTTTAAATGTACTTTTGTGACTTGATTGTCTGAATGATGTAGCATGCATGAGTTCCATTGTTCACATTGGTTTACTAAATCCTTGTGATGTTTGTGGAGCATCCAACGACCATTCCCTAATCTCACGCGGTTCAAGTCTGATGTGAGAAACAAGGGGTGGTTACATCATCACCCCATCCAAATGTAGGAGTGAAAACCATGATTCAGGCATCCGAGGTTTGGAAAACTAGTCTGGATTTCCAGGAAATTGGAGAGGCTTGGCTGGAGAATGATGTTCTCAGAACATCCGAGTTACTATTTTCCTCACGTTCTCTTGTGCATGAACGGTGTAACTCCAGGGGCGTTGAAATTGATCCGAATAGACGGGAATGGAAAGTTTGAATCACGATACCCGAGATTCAGAACATTGTGAGGGTGGCGTGACAAAGAATAATTGTTGATAGCATCTGAAACACAATATTCTTATTGTATTATCATTGAGTGGGGATAGAAAATGAGGGTCGACCGTTGACCATGTTTGAAACATGGTACTTGTCAAAAATGACATCTGTTAGTCTTTCAGAACATTGGCCCTGGAATGTAGGTGGGCCATACGCTGAGCATCCATACTGTTAGGGGGTTCCTCCAGACATGAAAGAGGACGAAGGTCTGAATAAGGGGCATGAAAAGCGTGGAATGTGGAGTTATGGTTTGTTCGAAAATAATCCAACACTCTTGAAATTACGCCACCTTGGCGGAAGCACGTCGGATGGGTTCATCAGTTTGATCATGGATCATTCCTTCTTTCAGATAGGGCATATCTGGCGAGGGGGTCTACCACTACCCAATTCCATCATGGGGCATCTCGAACTTGTTCGGGGAAAAATTTCAGTTGCATGGTTCCCCACAATGGGTCAGGCCAGGGCCTGAAAATGGGGAGGAACTGGACCTTTTGATTTTTGGGGATAGACCCTTGGAAAAATACCAGGGTGTCTCTACGTATCCCATGTGGATGGGAATAAAGCCGTACGTAGTTCTGGAAGCACAGTGTAATCATATACCAACACTGACATGTGAAATATTCTCTGGTAGAGGCTTCGGTGTATCCCATGACTAACATGGGGCATCCCGAACTTTTTTAGGGATGAACTGTTGCTTAGTGTCAAACGTCGAGGACATATGGACTCTTGCAGTTTAAAGACATATGATAGGATGTGGAATGAAAGGGGAGAGCCCAGGGAGCACGTGGTGCGGTAGGTATGAAACCGACATGAATGAGGACATGGAGTAAAAATCACACCACCTATCCCCGGAGGAAACTATTTAGGTCGTGGGACCAAGAGTGAGAATTAGGCTGGGCCCATGGTAGAGTGGTCGGGCGTTCCTATGTACCCCATGAGGATGGGAATCAAGCCATACGTAGTTCTCAGAGCGCAGTTTAATGTCCTGCAGGACGATGAGAAGCCTGGCTGTGCCGGTACACATCCTACCAAAACTACTAAGCCCACATGAGTCGTGCTAGATGTGGGAAACAAGAAGTATTGGTGGGAATTTCCCAACACAGGAAAGGAAATTATAGGATGAAGGGACACTCTGTGAATACCGACCCAATGATGTTAGCTCGTCCATGAAGCGCATCAAGATGCGTGAAGAGGTAGAGCTGAGTATGTTGGAATTCCACTTGAACATGAGGAAGTGGAAATATGTGAATCATGATGCTCTCAATCTAGATCACAATGATGGTGGTGTGGCGATTGAGGATAACTATTATCCATGGTGGAAACACAGAATCCACATCGCTGTATCCTGGAATGAGGACAGACAAATGCGGGTCGACCGTTAACCATGTTCAAAACACAGGACCTGTCGCAAATGTTGTCCAAGATCTATAGGGACGTTGCTTGAAGTGGTAGGAGAGCTCTTAGGTCTAGAATCCATGGAGATCCCTTGGGCCTAACATCAATGTCATCAGAGGTCTTTTTTGGATGTGGATGGGGATGAGGATCCAAATATAGAGCTCACAAACCTTGTACATGGAATGAGGGGAATATCCTTTTGAAAATTTCACACTTCGGGCTCTTTTTCAAACACATCTAAATATGACGTCGAGACGTATTAGATAGAGGTGTTCGATCCGTTTCCCATAGGTATATCTTAGTTTAGGGTCATATAACTTGGACCAATGATGGTAGGAATCACGGGAGGCATGTGGTGGGGTAACTTATGAATACCCAACGTGAATGGGAACTAGGGGTTCCAACCACCAAGTGTTCCTTGGAGAGGTCCTTGGTCAAGGGACCAAAAACTGAGAGTTGAGCTGGGCCTGAGGCAAAGTTCACAGGTGTTCCTTTGTACCGCATGAGGATGGGGATCAAGCTGCACATAGTTCTGGTGGTGGTATGGTAAAGTACCAATGCTAGGGAAAAGAGGCGTGCGGGCCTATCCCTCGCACCAAGAGAAGCAATATCTGATAAATATTGTTTGTACGTTATGGTGAGTTTTTTTTGAAGTGACATGCCTAGGGTAGCAGGCCCTGGCATCACCATAAGAATCTAGCTATAGTAGGCATTGATAAATGGTATGGCGAATAACCCATACCCAACGTGATGTTCTCTATGATGAGGTCATCACAATGTAGTGTGGTTTTTTGTCGTGCGTACAGGGTGATAATATCTTATTTTAGGGTCATGTGATGGGACCAGGCATGAATTTTAACATCGTGCAGCGCAGATGTAGCAGAGATGATGCTAGGTAGGGAATGTGTACAATTAAATAGAAAATCACCAATGTGAATGGGGGAAATGATCCCTTATCACACCGTACGCAATTATGAGAGGGGAACCTTAGGCCAAGGGTCCCTAATAAGGGTAAGAGGGAAAGGGGAAGGAGAAACTAGCTCCCAACTAAGCTGGACCCGCAGACGAGGTGTCAGGGTGGTACTACATATCCCATATGGATGGGAATCAAGCCATAAGTAGTTTTGAATGAGATATTAGTTTATGGTCTTAGTGCTCAGACCATAGAGGAGGAAAAGAAACCTTCCAAGTAAGTGCAGATCTTAACCCGATCCATAAACACACATGTGTTTAACTCGGTGTGGTAAACAAGGGAGGTAGATGTCTATTGCAATACCTGGAACACATGCTAAAGGTAAACTAGTGTGGATCCCTAAATGTGGCTTTTTTCCTCCTAACGCACAGATGTGCAGTGAGGAATAGTAAAAGAGTTTCAAAGTTATACTTGGACATTATGAGGTGGAGAAGGATGTGAATCATGTAACCGATATTTTGGGCTTAATGGGGTTGGCGTGGAGAAGGAGGATAACTGTTGACCGTGTACGAAACATAGTATCCATATCGCGTTAGCCTGAATTGGGAAAACAAAGGAGCATCGACCGCTGACCATATTCGCAACGTGGGATTTGTATCAATTTTTTGTCTGAAACCCTCAGGGGAATTGTACTGTAACGGTAGAAGAGCCCTTAGGTGTGGTATCCATGATTTTTTTGGGCTCCTGTCAAGTGTGAAAGGTGATGAAATCCCTGATGAAGGGTAACACAAATCCTGAAAAGTAGGTGGAATCATGTCTGAGCAGAGTCTGACATTCCAGGTACTAAACCAGAGTACCCTTAGGCACATTGGTGAACCACTAAAAAGGGTCATTGAGGGTGCTCAGGAGGGAGAGGGTAGGCCAAGGGGCTAAGGTTAAATGGATATCTCCTTGTGATGGTTCTGGACTTGATGTCCGGATATTCGGGTGGTCCTACATATCTTATAAAAATGGGAATCAAGCCACACATAGTTCTTAAAGGCACCTGGGGTAAGAAACCCCAACGAGGGTTGTGTACGGCACAACGAATAGCCCGATGTGAATGAGGACATTATCCTATTTTACACCACACATTCCCATAAGAGAGAACCTGGGTCGGGGGCCTGAAAAGTCCAAGGGGCCTAAGTTTGGGCCTCAGTCAGGAAGGCCTGACCAACTTGCAGTTTAAAGTATTGCAGTGAGGACGAGGGTCGGGGACCCTAAAAGGCTAGGGGTCATGAGGCTGTGCCTTGGTCAGGAAGGCCTAAAAAGCTTGTAGTTTATCATCTGGCGGTGACGACGAGGGCCAGGGACCCAAAAAGGCCAAGGGTCCTGAGGCTGTGAATCACCTGAAGGGAGTTCGTCACTCAGAGATACAATGGGTAAGAATGAACCACTACACTCTATGTTTGGGACATCTTGGGTGGTCCTAATGATCCAAGACGACTGTTGACTATGTTCAAAAAACAGTGTCACCATAATGACCATTCAAGAGAAACAAATGAGCATCGAACACTGAACATATTCGAATCAAAAAACGTGTATCAGCTTGTCTCTCAACATCCTTGTGGGAGTTGGCCCGAAGTGGTAAGAGAGTGCCCTTAGGCCTAGCATCCATACCATTAAGGGGACCTTATGGATAGGGAAGGTGGTGGAATCCCAGTCAAAGAGTGGGTAAATCATAGTTGTACCAATCTCTCAAAGAGTAAAATGTCTACAGGAAGTGGGATGTATGACCGGATCGAGGTTTGCTCGACATGAATTGGCGAAAAAGTGCACCCGCATCATAAATCTTGACCTGGGGAAAATATTCTGGGATTTGGGCTAGGCCAACAGGCTAAATGTCCGAGTGTTCCTACTTATCCCATGAGGGTTGGAATCAATCCATACGTAGTTCTTGAAGGCAATGTAGTTTAACGTCGTGTGGTGAGGACGTGGGAGGATAGAAGAACAAGAGTGGGCACATGGTGCAACCATTATAATCCTTGTATGAGTGGGGCTAAGGAAGCCAACACCATATCATGCGAGGTTACTCCGAGAAAGCTATACCCTGGGGGATAGTCGAAGAGAAGTGTTTGAGGCTGGGATCACAACGAATCATCTGAGCATTCCTACTTATGCCATCAAGATTGGATTCAAGCCATATGTAGTTCTCACGACGCAGTTTAACGTCATGCAAGATGATGCACATTTTATTGTCATGCAAGACTAGACAGTTTATGGACATACGGAACCATCGTGTAGTTTAGGGTCAAGGGAGACCATCTAGTTTATGATTGTGCAGGACCATGAGGCTCAGTAAAAGTATTTATTGAGGAATTATGAATTGGTGGGAGGATTTATATGCTCACCATCCATGATCACAAAAGTGTATGCTCCATTGGAGTAATCCTTGTGAATGATGTAAGGCCCTTCCCATTTGGTCTCCAACTTGGGTGGTTTCCTACCAGGAATCATTAGTGCTCGGAGGGCCAGTACTAGGTCGCCTTGAAAAAGGGAGCGGAGGAAAACCTTCTTATTTAAGTCTCAAGCCATCTTATACTGATTATTTTACATATTGTGCAGGGCATGGAGCCTCTTCTCGTCATGTGATTCCAATTCAGCTAGATGGATTTTTGCCACCTTATCTAGTGCCTGCAGGACATAAACTGTAGTGCATAACGAAGTAAAATGGATCTCGATGGGCAGGATGGCCTCATCTTCGTACACCATGGAATACAAGGTCACCTTGTTAGAATTGCAAGTTGTCATCCGATAAGCCCATAGGGCATTGGGGAGCTTGTCCGGCCAACTATTCTTATTCTGACCAACCAATTTCTGCAAAATATTAGAGATGGTTTTGTTGATTGGCTCAATCCATCCATTTTATCATGCGTGATAGAGGGACGTATGGTTCGGGTGGATATTTTACTTGGCATACAATTTATTCAGCTTGGCTGCTCGGATGTTTGTGCCGTTATCGGTGAGGATGGCGTGAGGAACTCCAAACCGGTGGATGATATTAGAGCTCAAAAAATCAATGATAGGTTTGGACTTGAATTCCTTGAGCGTAATTTCCTCTTCCCACTTGGAAAAGAAATATGTGGAGGTCAGGATGAACCTGCACTGGCCAGCTGTCACCGGTGGATATGGTCCCACGATATCGAGTCCCCACACCGCAAATGGCCAAGAGTACTTTGTGGAGTGTAGAGGTTCTGGCGGACGATGTAGGAATTTATCATGCACATGGCATGCATGACATCTCATGGAAAAATTAATACAATCATAGATCATAGAGTTCCCGAAATACCCTAGTCTCCGGATCTGATGAGACATCTTCGGCCCAGCCGTGTGGGCACCACAGGAACTGGCATGAACCTCTTGTATGACCTGTGGAATCTCAACTCCTTGAATGAAACAGTGGACAAAACCATCAAAAAAATGATTATAGAGTATATGATCAAGACTAGGACCACTCTGGAGGGTAAAATGTAGCACGCGGCGTCAGACTCGCTCGCGCTTGGCCTGATCAGCAGGGAGGTAACCATTTTGGAGATACTCGATAAAAGGGGATCTCAAGTCAAAAGTTGTTTCGACCACAACATTTGAAGAACCTAGGGCTCCTAATGTAGAGGATTCGGTGGTAAGATGGATTACTCATAGGTCGTCATCATCCTCTAGGGTGACAGGATCAATGAATCTCTAGTGGGCCACATGTATAATCAAATCATCCTGCTAGGGCTCTACAAGTGATGTTGCTAAGCCATCCAAAATGTTCCATCGACCATTCTGTGACCGAGGGACATGGGTAACCTCCGGTCGAGAAGAGAATTGGGCCATTAGATGGAGGATGCACTCCAACAATGGTGTGAGCTCTAGATTTATGAAAACATAGCCACTGTTTACTTACTTGATGACCAACTTGGAGTCCCCTTTCACTTGAAAATGGGGAACGTCGATCTCAAGGGATAGCTCGAGACCAGAAATGAGGGCCTGATACTATGCCTCTTTGTTGGTGAATCCTTCTGATAGTAGGAACATGTATAGAAAAATGGCTTGCGCTGGAGTGAGAAAGATGACACCCAGACCCACTCTGTTGAGCCTCAGATCATTGAGCCTCCTACCGATGGGACTCTGGAAGGCACCATCAAAGTTCATCTTCCATCATGGGACTGTATGATCTATTGAGAGGATGCCTCCTCAGAAAAATCCAAGTCCAATGATTGGTCTATGGAGGTTGGATGGGAAGCTAGAAATTCCACCACTATCTTCCCCTTGATAGCCTTTTAGGGCACAAACCTGATGTCAAACTGCTGGAAGATCACCGCACACTGCGCTAGACATCCGTTCAACATGGGTTGATTCAGAATGTACTTCATCAGGCCTACGCTGGAGGCCATCAGTACCTCATGGTATTGCAGGTTATGCCGTAACTTCTGCAGGAAGAATACAAGCGCAAGTCATCTATTCTCGATGGGGGAGTATCTGGTCTCTATATTGAGAAGCATGTGGTTGATTTAGTAGAGACTGTTCTCTGTCCCCTCATTGTTTTTCTAGGCGAGAAGGGCGCCGAGAGATCGGTCCGTGGTTGTGACGTACATGATTAGCATCCTACCAAAGACGGGTGGCATCAAGACCGAAGGCTAGAGAAAATATTGAATTATTTCCTCAAAGGCAACCTTACACTCCTCGTCCCATTCATAGGTGGTGCCCTTCTTCATGATATGAGAAAAGGGCATACACTTGCAAGACAGATTCACAATGAATCGGAGTATGTAGGCTAAGTGGCCTTGGAGACCTCGAAGCTCCCGACTATTGCTTGGGGGAGGAATCTGGCTGATTGCCTTGATCTTCTCTAGGTCATTATCAATGCCTTGGTACCTGACAACAATGCGAAGAAACATCCCGGAAGTGACCCCGGAAGCACACTTCAATAGGATCATCTTCAAGTGGTGGGAACAGAGGAAACCAGACACTTTATAAAGGTTTTTTAGATGGTCCTAGAACTGTAGTGATTTGACCAAAAGATTATCCATGTATCACTCCACCAATTTCCTAGGGATTGGATTGAATATGTGATACGTGGACCGCTGATTGGTAGAACCAACTTTCTTTAGGCTGAAGGGTATAACCTGGTAACAGAAAGTACCTTGGGGCACCCTAAAAGTGGTAGACTCTTCATCCATGGGGTCCATCCAGATCTGATTATATTTATAGTAGTCATCTAAGAAGGAGAGGTCTTGGAAGCCGACCGTAGTGTCGATCAATAGTTCTATCACCAGAAGGGGAAAATCATCCTTCGGATAGTGATGTTTGAGATCTCAGTAGTCGATACAGACTCTGATATGTCCATTATTCTTTCTGACTGGCACAATGTTATCTAGGAACATGGGGTACTGGACCTCCTTGACGATGTTGGCTTTAATGAGCTTGTCAACTTTAGTTGTGACCATGGCACCGTGGAAATGGAACATTTTTCTGGGAGGCTTCTTGAACCTACGATGGTTTGTTGGGAGACCGAGACGGTGGGCGGCTATCTGAGGATCTAGTCCTGGCATCTCTTCGTAACTCTAGGAAAACACATCATGGTGCTATTTAAGGAATTCCACATGCCACTGCTGCTCCTAAAGGGACATGGTGGCACTAATCAATTTGGGTCTCGGATATTCCTCACTACCAAGGTTCACATGTACCGGTTCATCGACCATGGCAGAGCCGCCTACTTCAAAGGCAGGGGAACGTACTCCAAATCCTATTCTTTTCTTGCAGAGGATGGTTTCCCAGCGGGTGAGGCTTCCCCTTGGTTGGAGGAACCTAATGGGAGGCTGGTACTAGCCTAGAAAGTAGTGGATAACACATCAGGAGATTCACACACCACTGAGAACATGGCGATGATGGGAGTCGATCCAATCCCATTTGGCCTTCGTCCTACAGGTCCACACTTTATGATGTCAAAGAAATAGTGGTTTTTCCTCTTTATCCATTTCATCCCAGCCTGGAGAAACAGACACGTATGACATACTACCATTGTCATGGGGTGGACGTCCTGCTACCGTACAGTGGTAGGAGGTTTCGGGATCAACTGAACCTAGTTTGCCTAAGAGTATGAGGTGATTTCCCGTCGTTGCATAGAAATGAGAATATGTCATCCTCTTGTACCTGAAACAACAAATCATTTCTCCATGTTAGGGGTAATGGCCTCCAATTGATGGATTGGGAATACATAGGCGTCTTCCAGACTTGCCCAAGGGTCACTGGTGACCGGGGTGGGTTTAGCCTCACTTGCCAGAATCTGCTTATCCTTGCTCTTGTAACAGTCAGTGTCTAGATAAAGGGATAAAAAAGAGGATAAAGGAGATGAATCACCTAGGAGAATGCCTATTAGACCATTAATGGAGTACTTGAGGCACTGGTGATATGATGAGGGGACCGCCACATGCAGGTGGAGCCACGACCTTCCCATCAATGCATTATATACAGTGTCCTGGGAGACAACCATAAATTCAGTACTGGAAACGTGGCCACCAGACATGGTCTTCAAATGGATCATGTCGACTGGGGTCTGCTCTGTCCTGTCATATCCATGGATCCTTAAATCGGGGGGAGTTAGGTCAACTTCGGATAACCCCTTCTTCTGCAGTGTCCGTTTCAGGATAAGGTTGATCATGGAGCTGAGGTCAATGAGATAGCTGCGAACCTCAACGCTGTTAAATTGGTTGGTGATGTACAGTGGGTGGATATTCCCCAGTATTAGAGAGCCTTCATCCTCTCTGGAGAATGAAATGATATCCTGGAATTCGGCATTCTCATTTGCCTCAGTGTGGAAGGCTTCTGCAGCTGCTACCTCCATCTCTAACTGGAGGGGGCTTCTTAAAGCCTCGATGAGGTCCTCACACTTATCTGATGACATGAAGAGGGATTCGAGGATGGAAATCCTCTCTGGGATTCCGACAAGGTTCTTGATAAAATCATACTTCCGTGCCAGGTGCAAACTTCTACTTACAGGAGGCCGCTCTGCGACTGGAGGCATGGCAGATCCTGCTGGCTGGACCGACGACAGACCTGTGTGGGGCATATCAGGCTGCTAACTGGTTGAAGCCTGAAATGTAGCTGTCAGATGAGGGTCGGGCTCCTGAGGTCGACCTGTAGTGGGGAAAATCTGGTTGCGGTATGGTCAAAGTGGCTCTACCTTGTCCAGTAGCACAAACAGTGGTGGATGCAGTCCTGACGACACCAAATGAAGAGGATACGAGTGTTGAGATCTACGACGAGATTGCTGTCTAGTCTCAGTGGCATGCACAGCCTGGCTAGAGGTTCCAAATGGTGCAACTCGATGACCCATGTAATCACGGCTCCACTGACATTGGCATCGGCTGGGGACCTTGGGAGGTTCGTCTAGCGTTCCCCCTCATCGGGAGTCATATAGGGGTTTACCAACTCAACTGTGTTAACCAAAGCATACCTTTGACTGTCACTTGATGAATCATCCACCACTGGGTGGATTCTAGGAGGGATCCCCATTTCGGGGTCCATGAAGTTTTCGAGAGTGCGAGATGACGACGACATTGTTGGAGCGTGTTGCTTCTTCTTGTGCCGCCAATGCTTGCTCTTCTGGGAAGAGGTCGGCTGAGTTGATGACGTAGAGGTGTTGGCCGCAGCTTCTAAAGGCTCCAGCTAATTCAGGCGTGGACGATTAATACCATGGGTGTGAGCGATTGTTTTATGAGCCATCTAGTCGCCGTACTTCTGGGATCCGCAGATGTAAACCTGCTGTCATTCACCTTCGTCGTCGCTACCACTTTCTGACCTCAAAAAGTCACCCGTGACTTATGTCAGGGCCAGGCCTAGCCTGACGATGTTATTATCGACCGGGACTTGGAGCCACTATTTAAACATGTAGCACTACTTTTAGGTGTGCCCCAGGATATGATGATAGGTGAATTAGTTGGGGCGATCGGTGAGATTCCCCTCTGCCAGCCTTCTGTACTCAGGCAAGCATACAATACCCTGCTCTAGGGCACTACGGAAGTAACCAGGGACCTGATTCTCACTGAACTAGTATGTATGGTGTCTTCTTTCCATATATGGAGCCCTTGGAGCCTGACCTTGATGGGGAGTCGGAGGGGCCTGTCGAGTATGTAGACCCTGATTGTCCCTCCTGGGCGGTGGCTACGCATTACGCGGAGGAGCCTGCTAATTCTGAGGACACTGCAGGGACGGTGGCTGTTCATGAGGTGGAGGGCCTCAGCGAGGTGGTGGGGCCTACACTACTACTAGTAACTATATCTTTTTGGGGGCCTCTATTTGGGCCACCTCGGCATGCTCGGCTCTGGAATCCTTCCTTGTTAGGATTGCAGGGGGAAATAGACGTGCCTGCCTGGCCTATTGCAGGGCTTCTTCGAGGCACTGGGACTTATCTGAGAAGTCTCGGAGCCCACCAGAATAGTTCTGAGTGATCAGGGAGGGAACCAGTTTTATCTTGACATTCCATATGCACATTGTCAGTAATTAATACCGAGTCAATGTCCTGTCAAGGGAGTATGTGAGCCCCGTCCACTAGGTGATGAAGTCCGCGACTCACTCATCAAGAATTTGCTTGAACTTGAAGTGGTCTGCGATATTGTTCTTCCTGGTGGTATAGCTGAACTAGTATAGGAACTACTTGCGAAGGTTCTCCCAACTGGTCACGGATCCAACGGGGAGCTGGCTGTACGAAACAAATACTGGCCCCTCCAGTGTCTGAATGAAACAGCGAAGCTTGGTAGCCTCCTGCTGCGCTAGAGTCCCCAACATGGGCCAACACCTTGAATTGAAGTCGGCCAAGTGCTGCGGTGGGTCCCCTGTCCCATTAAAGGTAGAGAAGGTGGGATTCCCAAAACCCGGATGTTCTGGCATATAATCCACCCAGGCCGGGTATGGCTCTCCATCCAGTGGGATTGCCACCTACCGCGTTTCCAATGACTTGATGCAGGTTATGAGTTCCTCCATAGGATCATCCGAGTGGGGGTATTTGTCTTAACAGGGATCCATAGCCACGAGTGTGTTTCTGGGCTCTTTGACATGGTATACGAGTTCAGAAACTCAAGGAGCGACTGGTGGAATGGCCTACGGGGTAGCTGTGGGAACCCAAGCTGGATTCCTCGGATTGCATCACCTTTCAGGAGGGTTTGGTGAGACATACTACGCCATATTTCGGTGAGTTCTGGCTTCATTCCTGTCAGCAGGAGCGCCATGATCAGGGTTTCCCAGAGGTATCTCTCCAGGGGGGAGTTGTTCCTACCCCTACTACCCCATCCTAGGATCACCATAGTCGGTTCATCGATCTACCACACATTCATACAAGATTTCATCGACCAACCTCTTTTTCTCAGCATGTTGTTGGTGAAATGCGGCCTTCTCAAGGTCTTTCTCTGTCTTTTTCACTGAGGCAGACGGGTTGGAGTTCTTGATTGCTCTGAAATTCTCTTTACCCTGACCAACATTCCGGCTAAGTACCAATGTCTCAGTGGGCGCAGGGAGACCTAGGAGGTTCTTTTGCTGATGTGTAATCCTCCTTGATGGGTCTAACAGTGGTTTCATGCCCTCAGTGGGAATGTCTCCATTGAGACACTCCAGCTCGTCCTCTTTGTCCACTGTGTCAGCCATGTGGATCGTGACCCTTCCCGGGGGCATGTCCTCAATATCGCATAGCGATTCAGGATGCCGTCAGATAGGGCCAAAGTGGAGGCCAACATACTGACCCTATCCACGGACTTTCACATGGTGGGATTCTTCCTTGATGACTTTTCATAGTACCTTAATACTCTGAACGCATTAATGTTGGAGGGCCTCGTGCCGACCTGATGACTCAGGGCGCTAGGCCACCGGGAGTTCGGCTAGATTGACTAGAAGACACTGCTCGCTGACATCCTCAAAATGTTCTTGGCTCCTTGGATATACCACACACTAATTATAGAGACTTAAATTCATTACCCAAAGTGTAGCTAAGACACTGAACTTCTTCTGGGGTGAGGAAATCGGGTATGCAGAAATCTTAGGCTGCTACAGGCCAAAACTTCATGGGAAAGTGGTCCACTATAAGGATTATACAAAATCTCATCAACATAATTTCAGGGTCTGGCCTTAGATTTCCCCACTTTCCAACTGGGGGTGGTGGAGGAACTAGTAGCGGTATTGATCCAGGCTGCTGGGATGGTAGGTTGGATGGTGGAGAATATGGAAAACGGGCTGACTTGCTGCCGATTCCTGGGTTGTCCTCTAACCAGTATAGTGACCTGACTGTTACGTCGCGATAGGAAAGGATGACGACCACCATTCCTAGATCAGGGGCCAGGGCTTCCAGTGGTGGGTCGCGACGCTGGTTTCCAACCTTTGGACCCAAGAATATATCTCCTTGATTTCTTGTGTAGGTAGAAAGCGCTTTCAGCAATTATGGTGGTGACTACACGATCGTAACCTGCGGGGTTTCCAGATTTTCATCCTCCTATATAAACCTATGGAGTGAATCATGAATCCTATGGAACTCCCATTCTGGAAGAACCAGGATGATGTGCCTCATCCCTGCCCCGTCCCTTGACTCGGATGAGCGAGGGGAGGGTTTTTGAGCTGAGTCGCACTCTGCTTCAGAGTCTATGATGTGGACCAGTTTGAGCTCTGTTTGGGCCTTCCTAGAATTTTTCATGTGGCGGAGATGACCCACCTCCCTTCCCCAAGGTGGCACTTCGGGACAGGGCGGATTCATGAGATGTAGTCCTTCATCCATGCTGATGTCCGAGTAGAGAGGGTTTCCACTTGAGATAGATAGGGTGCGAGGAGCACCGGGACATATGTCGAATGGGACATGGGGAGGACCTCCATGAATAGAACATGATCGGGGGAAACCTTTGTGGTAACCGGCGAGAGAATGGGGAAGACCTCCATGCTTGGTGCAGGGGGAGCGAGGCTAGCCTTCACTCTTCTGGTTGTAGGGGTGAGGGGGCCTCCTCCAGCTGTGGAGTGGATATAGGGAAGATCCCCACGTTGGTGAGAGACCGGACCACAGGGCGGGCCCTCATTTGGATTGGGGGTGGCATGGGGAAGACCTACATGCCGAGCATTGAAGTGGGGAAGACCCACGCCCATGATGTTGGTTGTACAGGGAGGACCTCCGTACGGGGTGGCATCGCAACGGGTTGGCTCACGATGCATCCCGCTCAAGCCTGTGACTAGGAGAGTTGACCCAGCCTGCATGTGGGGCAGTTGGGTCCTCGTTCCCGGCTGGGCGTAGGAGCACCCCTGCTCAGTGTGTGGAGGGACTTTACGATATGCGTCAGCGATGTCTCGGGCCACATTAGTCGTTAACATTTGTGCCCCTTGGTGGGCGTCCTCTTCTCGGGCCCAATGATGGTGTCAGTTCAAGCGAGTTGAGGCTGGTGTTGCAGGTGCATAGCTTACCTACTCCTCCGGCATGGACGGGTGGTGATGTTGCCATGGCCGGGTGGGGCCCTCATAGGGAGCCCCTGGATTGGGACTCTAATCAGGCTCGGCCAAACGTTGCCCACCTCATCAGCGTAAGGTAGGGAGTCGTCAAAGCACTCTGGGGACATGCTCCAGAAATTATTGAACGTTGGGGTCGGGAGCAGTGGCTCCCAGCGCGGCCCTCGGGGGAGCGTTGATGGCGGGGCCTGGACGCCTCCAGGTCTAGTCGAGCCATATCTCGGGAGTTGATTATGAACTCCTCCTTGTAATGACGTACAAGGTCATTAATCAGCCTTCACTGGAAGACTTCTGATAGGAATATGGGGCGTGGGATCTCCACGGTGGTGGATGCAGATTCCATTGCAGCACCATGCGGAGCGGCTGTGATGGCGTTGCCCCAACCCCTGCATATGTGGGTTGGCGTTGATCATGTTCCCAGGGCAGCAACCTGATTCTTGAGAAGTATGGAGGTGGACACATTAGTGCTGAAAGTAAAAAAAATCAACAACC
Source organism: Viscum album (assembly GCA_963277665.1). Classification (NCBI taxonomy): domain Eukaryota; kingdom Viridiplantae; phylum Streptophyta; class Magnoliopsida; order Santalales; family Viscaceae; genus Viscum; species Viscum album. Next base: position 87,475,515 of record OY728156.1, on the reverse strand, counting down.
TATTCCCCAGTTCCATTTCGTCTTTCATGGCCGACAAGAGGGATCCATGCTGACAACGTCACATAACAGGACACCCAACGTTCTAATTCCCCAGCTTCTGGTGAGTTTTACGCCAGGACTGCTATTTTCTTGGCGGGACCAGGCGCCAGATGGCTGGATCCGATGACACATCAATCCATAGATACCCTGAGTATTACTAATCTCCATATTTTGGAGAAGAACATAACATGGAGTTCACCATTTCTATTTCTGACGCTTTTTACGGGGTGCGCGCGTCTGTCTGCTTGAGTGTGATAGGCGCGACTTTTGTTACCCCACATTCCCACTTTCCAAAGGCGGGCGGCATCCACTCCTTATTCAGGGGTGTTTACACCTTGATCGAAATGTGATGATGGGATGTCGGTTCTTCCTTCCATGTATTCCTCCTTAGAACTTGTCACCTAGTCTAGGTCTCCCTCATAGATTTAATACGTTGTTCGTGAAACTCTTTCCAGCGCCATATCTTCATGGAAACCAGTTAATTACGCTGCTTCTGTCAGGACATTCTATAGGGTTCGGGTAGGGTAGAAACCTTCGGTTAGTGGAGTAGTCATGTTGGGCATCACTGGCATGTCTGGATGCTGGGGATTGGTGTGTCTTTCTTCTGTCTCTTATTATACGGATTCTAGATAGAGTAGAAGTATGGGGCATCCCACATCAAATGCAGGAAATTATATGCCATTAACATGTATCTGAGGTTTTCTTCAGCATCCCATGTTTAACACAGTGTATGCCACAAGTTTAACATCCAGTAGGGAAAGGTTAGACTAATCAGAACACTGATTTGAGTGGATCAGATTGAAGAAACCCATGGTGGGAACACTAAAATTGGTGCCAACACGTGGGCGGCTCCCCGAATGTTGTGAAAGAGAGTGAAGTGGAATGATCTCATCGGGATGTGGCGGCTCGGGTAAAAAACAGGATGGTCCATGGTTTTGGGCTTGAACCTCATGGAGGCTTCCTATGTACCATGCATTTACATGGATCAAAGTCCTCGTAGTTCGGGCATACAGTTCAATGTCATGCGGTACGGGGGAGATCCGACATGAAGGGCGTTGGAACAAATGGGTGGTAGGATTGGACCTCAGGGAGGCATCCTACATACCATGCATTGACATGTATCAAAGTCCCCATAGTTCAGGAGGGGCATGTCGGAGAACCGACGTGAAGATAGACTAGGGGTCCGATGGGTGTTGGGATTGAACCTTGTGAGGCTTCCTACGTACCATGCCTTATCATGGATCAAATACCAAATAGTTTAGGATGGGTTATGTTGGAGAACTAACGTGAAGATGGACCTTGGTCCAGGTGGATGGCGGGCTTGAACCTCGTGAGGCTTCCTACATACCTTGCATTGACATGGATCAAAGACCACGTAGTTCAGGATATTGGTGTCGGAGAACAGACGTGAATATGGACCTTGGTCCGATGGGTGATGGTCTTGAACCTCATGAGGCTTCCTACGTACCATACCTTGACATGGATCAAAGACCACGTAGTTTAGGAGATGGGTGTGGGGCTTACACTCTAGGATTTACAAGGTGTTTATGGGTCTTGCCGCACTGATACAGAGATGGTCGGGGCCAATGGTTGTTGGGATGAACCTCATGGACGCTTCCTATGTACCATACCTTGACATGGATCAAAGTCCTCATAGTTCGGGCATACAGTTTAACGTCATCCGGGACGGAGGGTGGTGTTAGGATCAATGCTTACTCTAAGCCCACGCGAGTTGTACTCGGTGTGAGAATCAAAAGGTAGCAGGGACCTGATGATCACGTCGTGAAAGATACGTCCTGGGTATATAGAGTGGGGCTTACGCATGGAGAGGCCTAGGGAGAGAGAGATTGGGACTTACTCTACGATGGAGGACCGATGGCGACAAAGCGCAGCTAGAGAGGGGTTTGGGATTGAAGACAGGAGGAGCCTCGTTCCCTATCATGCCCTCCACTAGCCTTGGCACAGAGGAAGTGAGGAGGAGCGAGGGTGCTGCCTTCGGTATGAAAATTTAGGGGCCTACGCCAAGGTGGCTTCCATTCCCCGTAGACGAACTCCACTCCAAGAAGGAGGATATCATCCCATGTGGAGACTTGGGGTGTGGAGAATGCCCAACGTAGGGGGTCCCTGCTTGTGAGGCAGGAGGTCAGGTCACAGTTTAATGTCATGTGTTGAGGTGGATAGTGCTTGGCAGTTTAACATCCTGTATCTCGGACGAGGTGGGTTTGCTCCGCAACCTTAGGACTTACATAACCGATAACCTCTTCTCCTTGTGCGAGGGAAGGAAATGGAAACGTCGTGGAAAGGGGTTGTCACGAAGTGAACCATCTATGGGTCTACATTAGCGTGGATATGAGAAGAAGAAATTTTCATTAGCGTACCTATGCAAAGAAGAATTTGGCGCAACAATTCCACGAGTGGTATCATACAGGGGACATTGAAGTAACATCTTGCAAACCTGGAGGGTCTCAAGGGAAAACGATTTTCCATGCAGTGGGGTCCATAGGCAGGGGCCTTGTGGAACTCTATTTCTCCACATGGCAGAGGGAACTTGTGAAGGGGTTTGCTTTGTGATGTGGGGTGCCTTAGCCTTATCAAGGGGTGAAGGTGAAAATGGGAGGTGCTTCGCTAAGTGGAAGGGCATTCGCAGAGCAATGGTGCCTCACGAAGCTAGGTGTCGCGAAGCAATGTGCTTCGCGAAGTACAGTGATCCTGCCTTAGAAAATGGATCAAGTGTACATGATGGGTACTTTGCAAAGCATAAATTCATCGTGATGACCCGGGTCCCCTTGGGGATCCCCTTCCTTCGTGAAATCCCTTAGGCTTTGTGAAATTCATTCCTATCGGATGGGGGGATCAAAACGAGACAATGGGGTGGCACTTCGCAAAGAAGAAGTACCTCGCACAGCTAATGGTTCACCGAGCCGAAGAGTGCTTCACGATTTGGGGGATGAGAAGCTGAAAGGTCGGATTGTCGGTTCGGAGAGATCAGGGGGAGCCCGATATTTATAGGCAATAGGCACTGCGAAGCATGGCTCACGCGGTGCGAAGAGGGGTCAGGTGGCTTTGCGGAAGGCTCGCAAATGTCAACTGGGGTTGTGGAGAATCCCTCTATCATTTCTTCGAGGCGGATTCACGAATGTCAAGTGCGTTCGCGGAGAGTCCCACCTCTGTTGCATCTTGGCGGCAGCGGTGCTGGGGGGACTCCACGAAGGGGCTTCGCTAGGCAGCCTGTGGGGCCGTTTTGGGGCCTTCTCTCCGTTCCAAATTTTGGCTCCAACATGTAGCTTCTATTTAAGTATTCATATGGCACCATATGAAGCTTTGTACGAAAATAGATGTCGCACACCAACATTTTGGAATGATGTTGGCGAAAAAAAACTCGTAGGCCTAGATATTATTGAGGAAACAATGGAAAAGGTGAAGTTTATCCAAACCCACATTAAATCTTCCCAAGGTAGGAAAAAGAGTTGTGCCAATAATCGAAGGAGGGATTTAGTATTTCAAGTTGAGACCAATTTTTCATGATAGAATTTCCATGGAAGTTTGTTATACATTACAGTAAGAAAATTAATTTGAGTCCTAGGTACATCAGACAATTGGAAATTCTAGAATGAATTGGAGTCATAGCTTATTGTTTGGAAATGCCTCCAAGTCCCTACAAAGTTCACGATGTGTTCCATGTATCACTATTGAGAAAATACAAGCCTGACCCAACACATGTACTCACCTATGAGGAAAATGAACTGGAACCTGATCTATCTTATTATGAATAATTTTTCATGGTTCTTGATACTAGAGAACAAATTCTTAGAAACCACAAGACTTGTTTGGTGAATGTTCTATGGAGAAAAAATAAGATGGAGGATGCAACATGGGAACCCGAGGACCTTATGATGAAGAACCACCTGATTTTATTTATGTAGTAATATTCTAGAAATTTATAGGACAAAATTATTTTAAGTAGGGTGGAATGTAACACCCCAAGATTCCATGGCACAATTCCCTTTAAATAATGTTGTAGATTTCGTTGTACGCAACATAGAGATTAAACACACCACTGTCATGACCCCCTCCCACCAAAGATGCCCCACCTGAGCTGATAATGGTGAAAGGCAGATAATGACTCCTGAGTCCCGCCTACAGTAGGCCCTGGGGTGGCGATTAGCACCAAGGGTATGAGTTTTCACAAATATGGGAGGCATTAACCTTTTATTATTATAAGATCAGGAAATTGGACAAGTAAACCACCAAAAAGGAAAAGAACAAGTGTATAGAAATAAACTGAAACCAATCCCACATGCATGTTTAAACAATTTTAAAACAAGGTACATGTAAAAGAAAGCTCAAAAGTATAATACCAAAAGAAAACAAGAGTACAACAACTACAACAACTCCAACTGTCCAACTAGTATGGTCCCGCACGTCCCTGGTAGTCCTCCTAGAAACCTGAATGTAAAAGTTGGGTGAGCATACAAGTATACTCAGTAGGGAAACCTAAAGCTCTCGTGCAAAAGTGGGGAGACATCCTAATATCCCGTGAGAACAACAGAAGAAACCTAGCAAGGAATTCTATCAACCCCACCTCACCGACCACACTCACCAAAAACACAATCACCACAGGTAGTAGTATATAAGAACAACAGTGTTGGGTACCCCGCACCATTTCACTTTAGGTAGATGCTCTTCCTAAAGACGAACGTCCTGACGCTGCCACACTCTCCCCGCCCGCACACACCTGGGACTCACAACCACGTATCCGGACCGCACACACCTAGGCCTCACAACCACCTATCCCGCCCCCACACACCTGGGCCTCACAACCACGTATCCCGCCCACACACACCAGTGCCTCACAACCACGTATCCCACCTGCACACACCTGGGCCTCACATCCACGTATCCCGCCCCCACACACCTGGGCCTCATCCCGATGATTCTTGGGAAACAGTAGAACCTGACCGAAGAGTCTTGGGCTAAAGCCACCCCAATCAAAACCTACCCAAAGAGTCTTAGGTGTAAGGTCACCTTAGGCCATCACAGCCTAGGGGAGAAGGAGCAGGAAGGAGCTAGTAACTAAGGGAAAAACACCCTCTCCCATAATATGGGAGTGTTCGGCACTAGGTGCTCAACATGGGTGGGGTGAGATAAAAAAAAAGATACAGATATATATATATAACAACCACACAGCCCAACCTATGGCTTCTAAATAGAGAAAATGAGCACGTGCCTCGGCACTGCTACTTCGAAGAATACATAAAACAAACAAACCAAACACCCTTTAGGTTTTCAAATTTTAGTAGAAATAGTAAATTAGTTCCTTAACTACTGGGAAACTATCCACAACTAACCACACCAATCGTTCGTAAAACATAACCCTGCCATCCACAAAAGAAGTTAGGAAAAACATAAGCAGCACAACAAAGTCCCTCTTATCAACCAACCAACCCCATTGATTATTATTTCCATTTCATTACCACGCCCCACCATTCATTAACTCTTCCACTTTTATTTATTAAACACAACCCACTTTCCTTTCACACTTAAACCCATCCATGCAGCCCCGCTGCCAACCACCATAACCACAACCGCACCGATAACCCGTACATCAACACCTCTTTAATAACATTTATTGCAGCCCCGCTACCCATCACCATCACAACATTCACAGCAACCCACAACCAAGACAACCGTAGCCCTGCTGCTCACCCTATCCAAAACAACCCAAAAAACACCCCCAACACACGCCTCATAACCAAGCCAACACCCACATGTTCATTATTCTGTTTTGTTCAACCGGGGTGATCACACAAGGGTTCCAGATTTTCAATAGCCAACTTTACGTGATTAAAAAATTTCCACATTCCACAAGGTTTCCACCCATAAGAAAATCTAGAAGGAGAGGGTAACATTTAATTGTGTAAGCAAAGGCCCCCAACGACCGTGATTTTCAGTAGGCATAAGCCTATTCAATTCACAACATAACAACACATGATATAAAGTAACATCAATCACAACTTCTCATTCCTGTTCTTTAACCAGTTATTATCTTCATTTAAACCGGTTCAAAAGTGGATCACGTAAACTATAGAACACCCACCCCGCATGATGCAAAAATTAAAGAGACGAAGGTAAGATCCCTACCTCAATAGGTTCCGATCGCAATGCTCCCCCAGATCAACCTTAGAAGACGTCCATCGACGTCCATCACTTCTGTCGGGTCCCGAAAAAACCTCCTCGGGTGGAAGTTAGAAAGAAAGGTCCAAAGGAATGACAATAGATCCAATCTCGGAAGCTCCGCCTCATCGTTATGATCCTGTGGCCACTGACAGGTCGTAAATCGGTGCTCGGACGAAGAAGTTATGGAAGAAAAAGCCTTCAAGTCTCGTGGGAGAGCTTTGCTCAGAGGAGAGGGGAGGAGAGGTGTGAGTTGAAAGGAGGAGGGGACCCCTCCTTTTATAGGCGTGAAAAGAAAAAGTACACGGCGTGTACTTTATGGCACACGACGTGTACTCGGTTCTTTCACACGGTCTCCACGCGGCTTCCAACACGGCTCCGCGGCCGTTGACTGGTCAACACACGGTTTGAGGGTAACGCATACGCGTGGAAGGACTACACGTCATATAGTTTAGACACATGGAGTGTACTCATTTATTTCACACGGCAAGGACACGGCTCCAACACAGTATACGGTCATTGACTGGTAACGCGTACGCTGAGAAGGACTACATGGTGTGTAGAACTGGACACACGGTGTGCACTCATTATTCCACACAGCAAGGACACGGTCTGCAACACGCGGTATACCTGGAAAGGGGGTGCACAGCGTGTACTCAAACTACACGTCGTGTAGTTTCAAAATTCTGGAAAGTGTGGGAAAAGTCAATTTTACCCTCCAGAACAATTCTTGACCTTCTTTTTGACAAAGTAATGGGCCAGAGCGGTCCAGGCAATTACATCAGATACCTCTTAAAACATTCTCATCCCCGAGAATTCAAAAACCAACCCAGAGGAAACCGACAAGATACCTCTTAGGGTTCACATTATAACAGGAACCCAACCAATAACCCTAATCATATGTGTTAGGAATTCTTTCTCCTATGTCGAGATATTATTCGCTTTAGGTGGCACTGACTCGCCTGCATGGGTTTAATCGCATCCTCATTAATGCGTCTCGATTAAGAATTGGGTCTTCCCACTTCCATACATTAGTATTTTTCAACTCACACTAACCCCAACACCACACAACCAACACACTACCCGAACACGTGGGTTTGGGAAATTCTTTTACCTATGTCGAGATATTATCCTCTTTAGGCGGCACTGACTCGCCCGCACAGGTGCAATCACATCTGCATTGATGCGACTCGATTAAGGGTCAGGTTTTTCCCTTTCCCACACATCCGGACATGTTACACATTACCAGGGAACAAAGAACAAAAGTTCTCACAACTGAAAAGCCAAGCATTCCATATAACAAGGGTACAGAGTACAACATCAACACAAGTCTCAGAAGAACAAGGAAAAAACACAAGTCAAAAAAAACTCCGGGTACTGAGCGTGCATATGGGTCTCCCGCTCCCAAGTGCTCTCCTCGAGGCCGCCATGCCTCCACAACACACGAACCAAGGGAATGGTTCGTCAACAGAGCACCTTCTCTTTACGATCATTGATTCTGACGGGTCATTCCTTGAAGGTCGCGTCACCTCCCATATCTAACTCTCCCTAGTCAATAACGTGGGAGTCATCGTGTAAGTACCAACGAAGCTGGGAGATGTGGAAGACGTCATGAACCTTCTCCAACTAAGGTGGAAGGGCTAGCTGATAAGCCACCTCGCCAACTCTCCTCAACACCTAAAAAGGTATGATTAACCTAAGTGATAGATTTCTCCCCTTCCCAAACCTCCACTGCCCCCGTCGAGGGGAAACCTTGAAGAACACATGATCCCCCACCTAGAACTCCAAGGGCCTCTGAGGATGATCAGCATAAGACTTATGTCAGTCCTGATCCGCTTTCATCCTCTCACGTACATACTGGAATTTCTCTATGGTGATCTGCACTACCTCTAGCCCAAGAGCACCTGTCTAACCAACCTCTGCCACGCAAATGGGTGAACGACATGGCCTTCCATAAAAAGCCTCAAATGTTGCAATGCCAATAGTAGAGTGGAAGCTATTGTTGTAGGCAAACTCAACTAAAGGAAAGTGACATACCCATGATCCTCCGAAATCCAGAACGCATGCTCGCAGCATGTCCTCCAACGTCTGGATAGTATGCTCCTTCTGACCATCGGTCTGGGGGTGGAAAGCAGTGTTTAGGCGTAGCTGGGTGCCAAAAGCATGTTGTATCCCCCTACAGAATTGTGAGGTAAACCGAGTATCCCGATCTGAGACGATAGTCCTCGGAACTCCATGCAAACGCACCACCTCGTCTACGTACCTCTGTGCTAAGGTACTCACCAGGCCCGACTCGTTGATTGCTATGAACTGAGCTGATTTCGTCAGTCGATCCACCACCACCCAGATAGCATCATAACCACCCTGAGCTCTAGGTAGTCCTGTGACGAAGTCCATTGAGATGTCATCCCACTTCTACTCGGGGACATCTAAAGGATGCAACAAACCACTAGGAACACACTCTTCATCCTTCACTTGCTGACACACTAAGCATTTATCCACAAACTCCGCCACTACATGTTTCACCCCGGGCCACCAAAACTGATCCCTCATGCCTCGGTACATTTTTGAACTTCCTGGATGTACCGCCAAGGCTGAGCTATGGAACTCACGGAGAACTCCCTCACTCATCACCTCTGGAACAAACAACCTTCCATGGAAAAGCATCTGATGTCGGCTGTCCTCTGACCATCCCTCTAGAGCGTTCCCCTGATCGACACGATCCCGCATCACATCCGCCTCAGAGTCCCCCCACTGAGACTCTTCCACCTGCTGCAACATGGAGGACTGCACCGTCATCTGAAACAAACAGCCTTTAACACCTTTAACATTTGCATCCAAGTGTAAGGCAGTGAACTCTCCCATCGACTTCCATGCATCAACGGATTCCCGAACTAAATCCTGATGCGACTTCCTGCTCCGGGAATCAGCCACAACGTTGCACTTACCTTCAGTGTAAGAGATCTCAATGTCATAGTCTTGGAGAAACTCGACCCATCTATGCTGTCGTAAGTTCAGGTCAAGCTGGGACAAGATATAATGCAGGCTCTCGTGATCTAAGAAGACCACAAAGCACTCCCCAAAGAGGTAATGTCGCCACAACTTCAGTTCTAACACTACTTCTGCAAGCTCCAGGTCATGGGTGGCATATTTACCCTCATAAGTGCGCAACTACCTGGACCCATAACAAATCACTCTCTTCTCCTGCATCAGCATGCACCCCAGACCAAGGTCAGAAGCATCACAGAACACTTCATACAACAACCCTTTCTCTGGAAACCTGAGTATGGGAGCACTGACCAACTTCTCCTTCAGGTAGTCAAAATCCTTCTGGCACTACTCGCTCCATAGGAAGACCTGGTTCTTCCTCATCAAAGCTGTCAAAGGAGAAACAACTCGAGAGAAGTCTGAAACGAACCTTCGATAGTAACCTACTAACCCCAGGAAACTACAAACTTCTGTCACGCTCTTGGGTGCTGCCCAAGAAACAACTGCCTCCACCTTCGACGGGTCCACTAACACTCCATGCTGAGACCCCACGTGCCCAAGGAAGTGTTCTTATTGTGTCAAGAACGTACACTTTGACAATTTCCCGTAAAGCTGGTGGTGTAGAAGGACTTCAAGGACTTCCCTGAGATCCTTAACATGCTCCTCCTCTGACCTTGAGTAGATCAGAATGTCATCGATAAACACAACGAAAACTCGGTCTAGAAACTCTCGGAAGACAAAGTTCATAAGTCCGATTAACACAACTGGTGCATTCGTAACTCCAAACGGAATCATCACAAACTCAAAGTGCCCAAACCAGCACCTGAAAGTCCTCTTCGAGATGTCACTATCCTTCACCCTCAGCTGATGATATCCAGATCGTAGATAAATCTTGGAAAACCAACCTGATCCCCTCAGTTGGTCGAAGAGATCATCTATCCTTGGAAGGGGGTAACTATTCTTGAACGTTACCTGGTTCATCCTTCGATAGTGTATGCATATCATGAGACCACCATCTGCCATCTTCACGAACAAAACTAGAGCACCCCATGGCGACACGCTGGGTCGAACAAAACCCTTCTCCATCAGATAATCAATCTGAATCTGCAACTCCCGCAACTCCGAAGGTGCCATCTGATAAGGGGCCATCGAAATCGGATGGGGACCAGGCTGTAATTCTATCCCAAACTCAACGTCACGTCAGGGGGGTAGAGTCACAACCTCCTCAAGAAAAACATCGAGGAACTCCCCAACAACTTCCAGGACATCCATCATCTCTGTATCAGCTGGAACCACTGATCTCCCACCCAAAAAGAAAAGGTGAGGCTCCACACGCCGGCTTCCCACCTGAAAGCTCCTCTCACCAACAAAAGATACTCGCTGCCCATCCATGTCGGAGAACATGAATCTTCTCCGGAAGCAGTCGATAACGACACCAACAGAAAACAACCAGTCGATCCCTAGGATGACATCGTATGGCTACATCTGTAACAGAAGAAGGTCCCCACTTGATCGATGTGGGCCCAATGTCAGCCCACATCCCCGGCAAACACAAGATACGCTGGTCTGGCCCCCAACTGGTGTACTCAGTACCAGTGGTACGAAAAGTCTCTCCACATCTAGTCCCAACGAATGGGCTAGACCAGGTGCAACAAAGGAGTGCGAAGATCCCGAATCTAACAAAGTAGAAACAAGAGTGCTGAAGAAACAAATCGTACCTCGCACCACCTCTGGTCCTGTTGGAGCTGTCAACTCTGCTGCATGCAACTGTGGACGCCTATCTCCCCTACCTCTCTGATGTCATCCACTTCCCCGACCATGCCCTGGTCGAGGTCCCAGTGGAGCACCCTAAGGTCGGCCTCCTCTCGCAATGTCTGCCATCGGAGGAGCATGGTCCTGCTACTGCTGGAAGGGCCTCGCCGGCAACTGGTGCTGCTGAGGTGGGCGATAAACCTACCCACCTCCACCATACTGAGCACGGGTCGGGCACCGACTCTGAACGTGCCCAAAACCTCCACAAGAAAAACACCTTGGTCCTGGGCTCGTGAAAAAGGGATGAGGACCCGAAGGTCTGAACTGCTGGGGCCTACTCCCTACTGGCCTGAACCTAGATGGTCCCGTCGTAGGAGACCTGCTGCTAACTGCCTTCCCCTTCGACAAGCCTGGTTGGATCCCCTCTCTGGGTGCACCTCCCAGCGAGTGCATCCTCTCTACAACCTTTGGATTCTTCTGTACCGTCAAGTACGTCGGAAGGGTGAAGGGGGTGACATCATACTGGAGCGAAGGATGGAGCGCCTCCTCCAAACGTCTCGCCCGAGACTCCTCATCTGGAAAGAGATCCAGAGCAAAGCGCCTGAGATCTTTGAACTTGATCCCCATCCCTCGTACCGTCATACTCCCCTACTGAAGGGAGAGTAACTCCTACCGCTTCTCCGCCTTGATCATGGAAGAAAGGAATTCCTCTTGGAATTCCTTCTCAAAGTTAGCCCAAGGAACCTCTACCTCTATCCTCTCTCTGAGGTAGAGTGTCCACCAATGTCTTTTCACACCTCTCAGCTGACTGACTGCTAGGGGATCCCAGTACTCCCTCGGAGCACGGATCAAGGTAAAAGAGATCCCTAGCTCCTCAAGACACCCCTCCATCTCCATATCCGAAGTAATACCCTCATAATTCTTGAGGGTATGCCGCTGGAAAGAACATAGAGTCTTCTTCCACTGGCTATCTTCCTCCTCTCGGTCAATCCTCAGCTGATTGACCGCCTGAATCTGCTGGGCCTCGGCCATCTGAGCCACATGGGGGCGACGTCCAGGTGCCATAGATGTACGGTAAACAAGGATCTCCTAATCACAAGTAGTAAGGAAAACTGAAGGTTTTATTTTATCATTTTATTTCAATTTCATTCCCAGAACACCCAAATCAAGTAAAACACGATCATGATGATGCATGTACCTTCCCTAGTGTCTCTACCCTGAAATCAATGTAGTCTCACTTGGTCGTTCGGTAGGCTCAGAGTCCTTGCATCAGATCACGGGGGGCCCTAAAATCCTATGTCCTAGCCGGTATTCCCTGGCCTATGTCACGCACCAAGATTGACTAACATTGTCACCCTACCATCCCATTCAATCCTCACTGTGCCTAACTCCAGTCTCCGTCCTATCTCTCAACCATCAGCTCTAATACCATTCTATCACGACCCCCTCCCACCTAAGATGCCCCTCCTGAGCTGAAAATGGTGAAAGGGAGATAATGACCCCCCGAGTCCCGCCTCAAGTAGGCCCCGGGGTGGCGACTAGCACCAAGGGTATGCATTTTCACAAATATGGTAGGCATTATCCTTTTATTATTTTAAGATCAGGAAATAGGAAAAGTCAACCAGCCAAAAGGAAAAGAACAAGTGTATAGAAATAAACTCAACCCAATCCCACATGCATGTTTAGACAATTTTATAACAATGTACAAGTAAAAGAAAGCTCAAAAGTACAATACTAAAAGAAAACAAGAGTACAACAACTGCAAAAACTCCAACTGTCCGACTAGTAGGGTCCTGCACGGCCCTGGTAGTCCTCCTGGAAACCTGAAAGTAAACGTAGGGTGAGCATACAAGTATACTCAGTAGGGAAACCTAAATCTCTCGTGCAAAAGTGGGGAGACATCCTAATGTCCCGTGAGAACAACAGAAGAAAACTAGCAAGGAATTCTATCCACCCCACCTCACCGTCCACACTCACCAAAAACACAATCACCATAGGTAGTAGTATATAAGAACAAGAGTGTTGGGTACCCCGCACCATTTCCCTTTAGTTAGCTTCTCTTCCTAACGATGAACGTCCTGACGCTGCCACACTCTCTCCGCCCGGACACACCTGGGCCTCACAACCACGTATCCCGCCCGCACACACCTGGGCCTCACAACCACATATCCCCCCTGCAAACACCTGGGCCTCACAACCACGTATCCCACCCGCACACACCTGGGCCTCACAACCACGTATCCTGCCCGCACACACCTAGGCCTCATCCCGAAGATTCTTGGGAAACAGTAAAACCATCTCGAAGAGTCTTAGGCTAAAGCCACCCCAATCAAAATCTACCTGAAGAGTCTTAGGTGTAAGGTCTCCTCAGGCCATCACATCCTATGGGAGAAGGAGTAGGAATGAGCTAGTAACTAAGGGAAAAACACCCTCTCCCATAAAATGGGAGTGTTCGGCACTAAGTGCTCAACATGGGTGGGGTACAATAAAACACAAAAGATAAAGATATATATATACCAACCACACACCCCAACCTATGGCTTCTAAACAAAGAAACTAAGCACGTGTATCAGCACTTCTACTATGAAGCATGCATACAACAAACAAACCCAACCCCCTTTAGGTTTTCACATTTCAGTAGAAATAGTAATTTAGTTACTTAACTACTGGGAAACTATCCACAACTAACCACACCAATCGTTCATAAAACATAACCCTGCCATCCACAAAACATGTTAGGAAAAACATAAGCAGCACAATAAAGTCCCTCTTATCAAACAACCAACCCCATTGATTATTATTTCTGTTTCATTACCAAGCCCCACCATTCATTAACTCTTCCACTTTTATTTATTAAACACAACCCACTGTCCGTTCACACTTAAACCCATCTCTGCAGCCCCGCTGCCAACCACCATAACCACAACCGCACCGAAAACCCGTACATCAACACCTCTTTAGTACCATTTATTGCATCCCCGCTGCCCATCACCATCACAACATTCACACCAACCCACAACCAATCCAACTACTGCCCTGCTGCTCACCCTATCTACAACAACCCACAAAACACCCGCAACACACGCCTCATAACCAAGCCAACACCCACATGTTCATTATTCCATTTTTTTTCAACCGAGGTGATCACACAAGGGTTCTAGATTTTCAAAAGCCAACATTACGTGATTAACCAATTTCCACAATCCACAAGGTTTCCACCCATATGAAAATACAGAAGGAGAGGGAAACATTTAATTGCGTAAGAAAAGGCCCCCAACGACCGTGATTTTCAGTAGGCATAAGCCTATTCAATTCACAACATAACAACACAGGATATAAAGTAACAGCAATCAGAACTTCCCATTCTCGTTCTTTAACCAGTTATTATCTTCATTTAAACCAGTTCAAAAGTGGTTCACGTAAACAATAGAACACCCACCCCTCATGATGCACAAATTAAAGAGACGAAGGTAAGATCCCTACCTCAATAGGATCTGATCGCAACGCACCCCCGGATCAACCTTAGAAGACGTCTGTCGGCGTCCGTCACTTCTGTCGGGTCCCGACAAAACCTCCTCGGGTGGATGTCGGAAAGAAAGGGCTGAAGGAAAGACAATAGATCCAATCTCGGAAGCCCCGCCTTGTCGTGACGATCCCGTGGCTGCTAACAGATCAGAAATTGGAGCTCGGACAAAGAAGTTATGGAAGAAAGAGCCTTCGTGTCTCCTGGGAGAGCTCTGCTCAGAGGAGAGGGGAGGAGAGGTGTGATTTGAAAGGAGGAGGGGGCCCCTCCTTTTATAGGCATGAAAAGAAAAATTAAATGGTGTGTACTTTATGGTACACGATGTGTACTCGGTTCTTCCACACTGTCTCCACGCGGCTTCAAACACGGCTTCGCTGCTGTTGACTGGTCAACACATGGTTTGAGGGTAACAAATACGCGGGGAAGGACTACGCGACGTGTAGTTTAGACACACGACATGTACTCATTTATTGCACATGGAAAGGACACGACTCCAACACAGTACACGGTCGTTGACTGGTAACGCGTACACGGGGAAGGACTACACGACGTGTAGAACTGGACACACGGCGTGCACCCATTATTCCACAAAGCAAGGACACGATCTGCAACACGGGGTATACCCAGGAAGGGGGTACACTGCATGTACTCAAACTACACGGTGTGTAGTTTCAAAATTCTGGAAAGTGTGGGAAAAGTCCATTTTACCCTCCAGAACACTTCTTTCACCTTCTTTTTGACAAAGGAATGGGCTGGAGAGGTTCAGGCCATTACAACCACGAACAATGAAACTAGCCATTATGAATAATAATACCAAATTTTTAAAATTTTATAAATTTTAATTATCAAAATGGACTTCATTTATGGATTCATAATATCAAAATTAGATTAAGGTGAATTTTTGGTATTTTTCTGAGAACTTTGAATTTTTGATTAATTGTAAAAAACACTGCGTTATTGTTTAAAATAAAATTTTTATTTAAATAATTAGTTATTTATTTTTAAATTATTTATGCCAAAATAGATACATAATACCAATATATTTACAATTTAATTCATTGGATAAATTTTATAATAAGTTTAGATATATCAAATTTTATTGAAATTTTTACAGTCTTTTACCCATCTTCTAGGAGAATTTACAAATTTGCATAAAACATAATTTTACTGCATCTGTGAGTTGAATTTAAAAAATCCAAGAGACAATGTTGAAATCAATACATAAAATCTTCTTCAATATTATGAAAATAATTTTTGGTGTATAGTAACTTCTGACTTTTATTTACCACAGTTAAAATTAAATATAGCAATTAAGGGTACAAATGAAATTATAATTATCCTAACACATGTACTTATTCTATTGGATAATGGTAATTCAACATAAAATTTAACACCCCAAGCTTCTACGGTACGCTTCTCTTTGAATAATGTGATAGCGTGTGTTGTACGCAACACCGAGTTCAAACAACCAATCAAACTAGCCGTTATGAATAGTAATACCTACTTTTTAAAATTATATATATTTTATATTTCAAAATGGACTTCATTTTTGGATTCGGAATATCTAATTTAGCCTAAGGTGAAATTTTGGTACTTTTCGGAAAACTTTCATATTTTGATGAATAGTGAAAATTACTAAATTTTAATTAAAAACAACTTTTTTAATCAAAATAATTAATAGTGATAAATTATGAATTTTTGTAGTTTTAAAGTATATTTAGAATATATTTTTACCATTTAATATAATGTTGGTCATTGGACATAATTTTACAATTAAACTGAACATAAACAAGTGTCAATCTTTTGATAGTTATTATCTCTTAAAAACACGCTTTTTGTTTTGACAGCGGGAATTAATTTTAAATTAATTTCTGCCACTTCTGTGTTTTGAATTTAGGAAAATGGATTCCATATTTGGAATCAGGATGTTCAAATTGTGTAAATAGGTAACTTTTATTTTTAGACATTTTGAATAATTACTGCGGTAAATATTTTATTTACCATGGTTAAGGGTAAATCCGGTAAATAAGGGTTAAAAAATAATATTATAATAATACTAAATTACCCTAAAACGTGTCTTAACCCTATTGGTTGATACATGGTCGACCATGGGCATCGTTGGGTAGATTTTGGGACTCCATGGATCTACTTGTAAGTGATAATGACACTTTATTTTAATTAAGTTAAAATGAATACAAAAATGACACAAGCATATATCTTTTAGAAAAACAAGTTTTACATAAGGTTATATATGTTGTATTTTAGATTATAAATATTCATTAGAAAGATAAAAATATTTCCTACATAATTATATTTTATTTATAATTTTTAGACATTAAATAATTTATTTTATTTATGACACAATGATGATGAAGTAATTACTATAATAGTGAAAAATTAAAATAATTGATATTATAAATACCCAAATAAATATAATATGAAACTTTTAATGAATTAAATTAATTTTATAGGATAATATGATATATTTGGATTGATTTAATTGACTTTGTTCGAAGTAATCAATCTGTTATGAGTTTCACAAAAATCAACTATTGAATAGTGTCAAAATTGACATAAAAGAGTTCTTAAAACAAATATTATATTATTAATTAATATTAAATTCCTAAACATCAAAGGTCCGGCCAAGAGACTTATATCATGATAGTTTCATCATTAATGGACCACTTTTGGGTCTCTTGGATGTATATAGTAAGTTTATTAACCATATTATATAAAAATACAAAGAGACATTGTAAAAGTGAAACTAATTAACTTAGAGTTAATACTTAAAGATATGGTTAATATAAGTACCCAAACCTGTCTAAATTCTATTGGTTGAGTGGTTTTAGAACTATCCCCACCTTAAACTTCTAATAATCAACTTTGGTGCCATTATAAACCGAATATGAATTTATTATAAATTACTATTTCTAGCTTTTCCAAAGGTGCCCCTCACCCCTCTTATAAAAGGGCACTCCTACTTCTCATTTCTTCACACCTTCAAATCCTTTTGGTTCGGCCAAACTCTGCCCAAATACTCTCCCAACATCCCTCACTACAACCTAGAGGCCTTAGTTTGATCAGAAAGCCAACCTAAGGAGCCCTTTTGATCAAATCAATCGGAAGAACCCGAAGAAGAGGTAATGTTTTCACCACCCCTTTTCAAGTTCCTTTCTTCTTCTACTTCTTCTTTCTTTGTTCTTACCATTCTAAAATAATAACTCCAGTATCTTACATATACTGTGATGTTATTATAAATATGTTACAACCATATTCAGTA
Organism: Viscum album; assembly: GCA_963277665.1. Classification (NCBI taxonomy): domain Eukaryota; kingdom Viridiplantae; phylum Streptophyta; class Magnoliopsida; order Santalales; family Viscaceae; genus Viscum; species Viscum album. The sequence continues at coordinate 87,457,759 of OY728156.1, read as the reverse complement.
TTTTATCCACCCTTTGAATAACATGTCACCATACGTGCGTACGTACGGCTTACCGTCTCCACGTCGTGGTGTAATTGTTATTCAATATATTATTATTTGGATGGGTATAATAATGATGTGTAACTCATGTAAATAATAAATATAACATGTTAATGATTCTGTATATATGATATAACATCCATTTATATATTATTTTAATATCAAAAGAATGATATTGTCGCTCGTGCGTACGTACGGACTACCGTCTCCACGAACGCGATGAGATTCATTCTCCATCGTATCCATTCAAGTATAATTATCATTTGATGATTTAAAAATGGTGTTTAAGGACTTGATATCATTCTGGATATGAATAATATACAACAAACATGGCTTATGTAACAAAACATATAAAAGAAAATGAGTAAGTTAACACCCGAAACGACGATAATTCTAAGATATTATTAAAAAATCAATGTTAAAAGATCATATATGATATCATATTAATATATATGATTCTTGTATAATTTAATAACAATTATTTCACCATTATACAGGAGGTTAACCTACCCCAACCAAGGAAAATTACAAGGTAAGGGTTATTTCACAATCTCTTCATTATCTGAGGTTGTTTATACGTAATAATCTACTGAGATTTCTTTATCATCCACATCCATGTTTCTTCGAAATGTATTTCAAAACATATTTATTATTTACAAGAATATAGGTTAAAGTCATTTATACCCTTGTTTGACTTTTTATAAGAGGTTTATAAAGAAATCTTTCCGTCGTTTTCAAAACAAGGTCCTTTTTAACCTTTTCGACAGAATTAAGGTAAGAATGTTTTTTTAACTTATACTGCGGGTGCGGCTATTTTCCGCTGTTATAAAATCTTCAAAGCTTCCCTTACAAGCTTATAAAAATATTTTCAAAGAAAATTTTATATTTTATATGGATCTTAAATGATTTCAAAATAAAAGGAGATATTTCTTTAAAAAGAATATTTATTTCATCTATGTCAACATCCTTTGATGGATTTTAAGATTATTTGAAGTTGATTTATTATGATACAAAACATCTATATTGTATTGAAGGTTTTGTGATATGTTTGACTGTGGATGTTCTATTTTTATACCATTCATAGTTTATGGTGAAAGTATTGACATTTCGTATGCTAGATTTAATACGAATGTTTATGTTATGTTTAAACATTTTCATATGGGAATGCATTGGACTTAATATGTGACGGGTGGAGCCCTCTATAGCTCCTCGATGCATCGGTAGGTCTCATGAGACAAACTAGTGTCATGGAACAAGGCCTTGACAAAATCTTATTTGTAGTCTTGGCACGAGGCCTTGGCTATGTGGTTATGATAGTCTGGCATTATGCATTCCATCATTATGAAAGTGGTTATTGATTTTGCATGTGATTATTCGATTAGTAGAATAACCATGTGAACAAGTAAATGGAATTATCTCATTTTATTTATGCCACACTATGTTAAAAGTTCAAGTTTAAAAGGCTTTTGTTTTAGTTATACATTGCCTTACATGTTTATTCTTATTTATGAAAGTTTCCGCTATATTGTTATCCTTACTGGGCATTTGAGCTCACCCCTTTTCTATGTTTTATTTTTCCCATGAAGTGAAGAAGTAAATTATGAATGACCTGAAGGGATATTTTGTGGGGATATGAGTGTGGATTATGGGGACAATATGTTGTTGTAGTAGTTTTTTATTTTATGATGTAATGTAAGACTTATGAATATATCTAGTGTTTCCAAGACTACTAAACCAATCGGTCTTTCGAGATTTGATCTTTATTGTGATCATGCCAATGTTATGTAATAATGCACCGACTCTGGGTAACTGGGGTCGGGGCGTTATAGTTGGTATCAGAGGAAGTTTAGTACAAACCTTGGAAGCTAGATTTAGATAAACTCTGATTAGAGCACGTAGACCTAAGATGAACTTTGAGGATTAGTATAGAAGAACTTCCTAGAATTTTGGTATTGTAGTGATTTTGTGAGTTTTCCGAGCAATACATCCCTGTCTGGATACGAGCAGGTAGAGGCGGCTCTGGAACAGATGTACCTAGGGGTAAAACCCGAAAACACCGCTTTGAGCTAGACTCGAACGGGAACTGGTGGACGACAACGGTCCTTGATGCACTCTTGGTTACGACACTCCCGGGGGATATGCTTAGGATAACTCTCATTTTTCTTTACAAATCATTTTGAAGGGATTATGAGTATATACTTCCTCAAAGAAAACATTCTTATTATTATGGATTATATCCATAAATAGTTCAATTTATGTTAAGTGTTTTATAAGTATGGGATTATGTATTTTGATTCATAAACTGATCTAGTTTATGCCATTGTTTAGAAATGGTGCCTAGTGGAAGAAATGGAAACCGTATCAATGCACGCACTCCATGTAGGGATTTCCCTCCTGCTCAAGATAATTATAGTGGAGATGGTGATGCAACTGGAGTCGATCAGCTAATCACTATACTGGGACAACTTACTTAGGTTATGAATAATAACCTTACCCGTATGGAGCACCCTGATCCGCAGCGTGGAGGATCAATGTTAGATCGATTCATGAGGAAACAACCACCAACGTTCAATGGGAGTACAAATCCCTTAGTAGCTGAGCAATGGATATTTTCCCTAGAGAAAATATTTCAGGCTTTGGGGAGCAGTGAAAGGGAAAAAGTTATCATGGCAGTTTACCGCCTCACTGGAGATGCTGATCAATGGTGGTCATTGATTCAAAATACGAATGAAGATGATGAAGTATCAAATATGGAATGGAGGGAGTTCAAAAATCTGTTTTTAGAAAAATACTTTCCTTGCGACCATCGAGCAGATATGGAAAGGCAATTTCTAAGTCTGAGACAGAAGGAGGATGAGAATGTCAAAAAGTATGAGGCTAACTTTACAAGGTTAGCAAGGTACGCTGGTGATTATATACGTAACCAAAGAAGTAAGATTGATCGTTTCTTTGATGGGTTAAAACCATTTCTCCGTCGAGCATTAGTCTCACAATCCTTTTCATCGTACGAAGACATTGTCTCATGTGCTATCAAGACCGAAAAGGAATTCTCTAAGTCTTATGACTTTAAAGCAAAGCAAGAGAAGAAGAGGCCTGCTGATCAATCTGGGAATGGAAATAAGGGGAAGAAAGGAAAGGTTGAATATCCATCCTGTGGTAAATGTGGGAAGAAATACCCCGGTGCTTGCTTGAAGGGAATGGGAGTCTGTTACAAGTGTGGTGAAAAAGGCCACCAAGCTCGTGATTGCAAAGGGAAGAAGGAAGCCACCAACGTTCAGTGCTACAATTGCAGGGAGATGGGACATTATGCGAATGAATGTCCTAAGCGTCAGGAGAACTTACCTCAGAAAAGGACAAGCTTATGCTATCACTACTGCTGAGGTAGAAGCTCCGAAAGACGTGGTGGCAGGTAATTTAATGGTTTCCTCAAGTTTAGCAAATGCATTATTTGATTCTGGGTCATCGCATTGTTTCATATCTTCCCAGTTTGCTAATAAAATTAGATATTTCCAATTTGATTTAACAAGGGAGTTGTCAGTTAAAACTCCTAAGGGAAGTATCAATGCAACAAAGTTTTGTGAATCAGTCCCCATTAGAGCACATAAATGTTCGTTATCTGCTGATCTCATTTTCATACCTATGATTGAGTTTGACATAATCCTCGGTATGGACTGGCTTTCGGACTATGATGCGAAGATTTATTGTAAGAAGAAAGAGGTTACGATTCTTGATGATAATGATAAGGAACACCTTATCTTTAGAGCAGAATCGTCACCACCTAATTCTTATTTAGATCCACCCTCAATAGCTCAACTAAATTCAATTATTGGGGAGGAAGAGAATGAAATAACTGCGGGTGAGGAAAGGAATGTTCAAATAGAGGATGTACCTACTGTGAAAGAATTTGTAGATGTATTTCCGGAAGATTTACCTGGACATCCTCCAGAACGAGAAGTTGAGTTTTCCATTGATTTGATTCCTGGATCAAGGCCTATATCGAAGACCCCTTATAGAATGGCCACTGTAGAGTTAGTCGAACTAAAGAAACAACTATAGGAATTGAGTAATAAGGGATTTATTCGCCCTAGTGTTTCTCCATGGGGAGCCCCTGTTCTTTTTGTTAAAAAAAAGATGGATCTATGAGGGTATGTATCGACTACAGGGAGATCAATGCTATAATGATAAAGAACAAGTATCCCCTACCTCGTATTGATGATTTATTTGACCAACTGCATGGAGCTCAATACTTTTCAAAGATTGACCTTCGATCTGGATACCATCAGTTGTGTGTGAAGAAGGAAGACATTCCGAAGACAGCATTTCGAACCAGGTACGGGCATTACGAGTTTACTGTAATGCCTTTTGGATTGACTAATGCACCCTCTGTATTCATGGATCTGATGAATAGAGTTTTCAAGGAGTATCTCGATGAATTTGTGGTGGTATTTATTGATGGTATCTTGGTATACTCCAAAACCTACGAAGATCATGAAAATCACTTGCGCATTATCTTGAAGACTCCGAGGAGGCATGAATTATATGGGAAGTTTAGCAAGTGTGAATTCTGGATTCAAGAGATTTCTTTTCTTGGCCATATTGTCTCTAAAGATGGAATCTTTGTTGATCCTTCTAAGACCAAGTCAATCCAAGAATGGCCAGCACCTACGAGTATAACTGAGGTACGCATTTTTATTGGTTTGGCAGGTTATTATCGACGTTTCGTCCAGAATTTTGCCCCATTGGCTAACCCATTAACGAAGCTCACACGTAAAGGGGTTAAATTTGTTTGGAAAAAAGAGTGTGAAGAATGTTTTGAAGAACTGAAGAAAAGATTAGTCAATGCACCTATATTGACTCTACCATCGGGGAAGGATGGGTTCGTTATTTATAGTGATGCATCGAAGAAATGACTTGGTTGTGTCCTTATGCAGAATGATAGAGTTATTGCCTATGCATCACGACAGTTGAAAATTCATGAACAAAACTATCCTACTCATGATCTCGAGTTATCAGTTGTGATCTTTTCTTTGAAGATATGGAGGCACTACCTCTATGGTGAAAATGTGAGATTTATACTGATCACAAGAGTTTGAAGAATATTTTCTCACAAAAAGAACTCAACATGAGGCAAAGGAGATGGCTTGAATTACTCAAGGATTATGATTTCACGATACACTACCACCCGGGGAAAGCAAACAAGGTGGCAGATGCTTTGAGTAGAAAAGACCATGGAGTTTTGAACAATATGAGAATTGAAAGGGATCCAATTTTAATGGATCTAGTGAAGATGGACATGGGAATAACAAGGGAAGGCGAAACATCATTTCTTTTTCAAATGGTTGCCAAACCATCTTTAATAGAAAGGATTAAGAGTACTCAGACCAATGATGAAGAATTTCAAAAGAAGATTAAAGCTGTGAATGATGGGAGATTGAGAGACTTTGTGTATGAAGATGGAATTTTGAAATTTGGGAAGAGACATTGTGTTCCCGATATACCTGATCTAAAAAGGGAATTGCTGGATGATGCTCATAGTTCCAATTTCTCTATACACCCTGCGAGCACCAAAATGTATAGTGATTTGAAGGAACATTTTTGGTGGGACAACATGAAGAGGGAGATTGCTGATTTTGTGTCAAGATGTATGGTTTGTCAATAAGTGAAAGCTGGAAGGCAACAACCTGGAGGAGTCATGCAACCTCTTCCCATACCGGAGTGGAAATGGGACAATATTACGATGGACTTTGTCATGGGGCTACCAAAGACTCCTAGAAGGAACGATGCAATATGGGTTATTGTTGATCGTCTTACCAAGTCAGCACATTTTCTTGCTATAAGAGAAGATCTACCCCTGGAACGTCTAGCAAGACTATATATTAATGAAGTTGTGAGACTTCATGGAGTACCCCGATCGATTGTTTCTGATCGTGATCCCCGTTTTACTTCAAGATTCTGGAAAAGTCTTCAGAAATCCATGGATACTGAACTTCATTTGAGCACTGCATACCACCCTCAGACTGACGGACAATTAGAACGGACTATTCAAACCTTAGAAGACATGTTGAGATCTTTCTCACATGACTTTCAGGGTATGTGGGATCAATATTTACCTCTGGTAGAATTTTCCTATAACAATAGCTTCCATTCGAGTATTCAGATGGCACCATATGAAGCATTATACGGAAAGAGATGTCGTACACCAACCTGTTGGGATGACGTTGGTGAAAGAAAACTTGTAGGCCCAGAACTGGTGGAGGAAACGGTGGAAAAGGTGAAAGTAATCCAAAATCACATCAAAGAAGCTCAAAGTATCCAGAAGAGCTATGCCGATAATCGAAGGAAGGATTTGGAATTTCAAGTCGGTGATCATGTTTTCCTGAAGGTATCTCCGTGGAAGGGAGTCATACGTTTTGGTAAGAAAGGTAAATTGAGTCCCAGGTACATCGGACCTTTCGAAATACTAGAACGAATTGGGGTTGTAGCTTACTGATTGGCAATGCCGCCAAGTCTCTCCAAAGTTCACGATGTGTTCCACGTATCTCTGTTGAGGAAATAGATGCCTGATCCAACGCATGTACTCACCTATGAAGAATTAGAACTGGAACCCGATATTTCCTATTGTGAAGAGCCCGTCAGGATTCTTGATACGAGAGAACAAGTACTGAGAAACCGGACGACACGTCTGGTAAAAGTTTTGTGGAGAAACCATAAGATGGAAGAGGCAACGTGGGAACCCGAGGAACTTATGATGAAGAACCACCCGAGTCTTTTCATGCGATAGTATTCTAGAAATTTCGAGGACGAAATTATTTGAAGGAGGGGAGAATGTAACACCCCAAGCTTCTACGGTACGGTTCTCTTTGAATAATGCGATAGCGTGTGTTGTACGCAACACCGAGTTCTAACAACCAATCAAACTAGCCATTATGAATAGTAATACCTACTTTTTAAAATTATATATATTTTATATGTCAAAATGGACTTCATTTTTGGATTCGGAATATCTAATTTAGCCTAAGGTGAAATTTTGGTACTTTTCAGATAACTTTCATATTTTGATGAATAGTGAAAATTACTAAATTTTAATTAAAAACAACTTTTTTAATCAAAATAATTAATAGTGATAAATTATGAATTTTAGTAGTTTTAAAATATATTTAGAATATATTTTTACCATTTAATATAGTGTTGGTCATTGGACATAATTTTACAATTAAACCGAACATAAACAAGTGTCAATCTTTTGATAGTTATTATCTCTTAAAAACACGCTTTTTGTTTTGACAGCGGGAATTAATTTTAAATTAATTTCTTCCACTTCTGTGTTTTGAATTTAGGAAAATGGATTCCATATTTGGAATCAGGATGTTCAAATTGTGTAAATAGGTAACTTTTGTTTTTAGACATTTTGAATAATTACTGCGGTAAATATTTTATTTACCATGGTTAAGGGTAAATCCGGTAAATAAGGGTTAAAAAATAATATTATAATAATACTAAATTACCCTAAAACGTGTCTTAACCCTATTGGTTGATACATGGTCGACCATGGGCATCTTTGGGTCGATTTTGGGACCCCATGGATCCACTTGTAAGTGATAATGACACTTTATTTTAATTAAGTTAAAATGAATACAAAAATGACAGAAGCATATATCTTTTAGCAAAACAATTTTTACATAAGGTTATATATGTTTGATTTTAGATTATAAATATTCATTAGAAATATAAAACGATTTCCTACATAATGATATTTTATTTATAATTTTTAGACATTAAATAATTTATTTTATTTATGACACAATGATGATGCAGTAATTACTATAATAGTGAAAAATTAACATAATTTATATTATAAATACCCAAATAAATATAATATGAAACTTTTAATGAATTAAAATAATTTTATTGGATAATATGATATATTAGGATGGATTTAATTGACTTTTTTTGAAGTAATCAATCTGTTATGAGTTTCACAAAAATCAACTATTGAATAGTGTCAAAATTGACATAAAAGAGTTCTTAAAACAAATATTATATTATTAATTGATATTAAATTCTTAAAAATCTAAGGTTCGGCCAAGAGACTTATATCATGATAGGTGCATCATTAATGGACCACTTGTGGGTATCTTGTATGTATATAGTAATTTTATTAACCATATTATATAAAAATACAAAGAGACATTGTAAAAGTGAAACTAATTAACTTAGAGTTAATACTTAAAGATAAGGTTAATATAAGTACCCAAACCTATCTAAATTCTTTTTGTTGAGTGGTTTTCGACCTATCCCCACCTTAACCTTTGAATAATCAACTTTTGAGCCATTATAAACCGAATATGAATTTATTATAAATTAATATTTCTAGCTTTTCCAAAGGTGCCCCTCACCCCTCTTATAAAAGGGCACTCCTCCTCATTTCTTCACACCTTCAAAGCCTTTTGGATCTTCCAAACTCTGCCCAAATACTCTCCCAACATCCCTCACTACAACCTAGAGGCCTTAGTTTGATCAGAAATCCAACCTAAGGAGCCCTTTTGATCAAATCAAAAGGAAGAACCCGAAGAAGAGGTAATGTTTTCACCACCCCTTTTCAAGTTCCTTTCTTCTTCCACTTCTTCTTTATTTGTTCTTACCATTCTAAAATAATAACTCCAGTATCTTACATATACTTTGATGTTATTATAAATATGGTACAACCATATTCAGTATTCTATCCACCCTTTTAATAACATGTCACCATACGTGCGTACGTACGCCTTACCGTCTCCACGTCGTGGTGTAATTGTTATTCAATATATTATTATTTGGATGGGTATAATAATGATGTGTAACTCATGTAAATAATAAATATAACATGTTAATGATTCTGTATATATGATATACCATCCATATATATATTATTTTAATATCAAAAGAATGATATTGTCGCTCGTGCGTACGTACGAACTACCGTCTCCACGAACGCGATGAGATTCATTCTCCATCGTATCCATTCAAGTATAATTATCATTTGATGATTTAAAAATGATGTTTAAGGACTTGATATAATTCTGGATATGAATAATATACAACAAACATGGCTTATGTAACAAAACATATAAAAGAAAATCAGTAAGTTAACAACTGAATCAACGATAATTCTAAGATATTATTAACAAATCAATGTTAAAAGATCATATATGATATCATATTAATATATATGATTCTTGTATAATTTAATAACAATTATTTCACCATTATACAGGAGGTTAACCTACCTCAACCAAGGATAAGTACAAGGTAAGGGTTATTTCACAATCTCTTCATTATCCGAGGTTGTTTATACGTAATAATCTACTGAGATTTCATTATCATCCACATCCATGTTTCTTCGAAATGTATTTCAAAACATATTTATTATTTACAAGAATATGGGTTAAAGTCATTTATACCCTTGTTTTACTTTTTATAAGAGGTTTATAAAGGAATCTTTCCATTGTTTTCAAAACAAGGTCCTTTTTAACCTTTTCGACAGAATTAAGGTAAGAATGTTTTTTTAACTTATACAGCGGGTGCGGCTATTTTCTGCCGTTATAAAATCTTCAAAGGTTCCCTTACAAGCTTATAAGAATATTTTCAAAGAAAATGTTTGATTTTATATGGATCTTAAATGATTTCAAAATAAAAGGAGATATTTCTTTAAAAAGAATTTTGATTTCATCTATGTCAACATCCTTTGATGGATTTTAAGATTATTTGAAGTTGATTTATTATGATACAAAACTTCTATATTGTATTGAAGGTTTTGTGATATGTTTGACTATGGATGTGCTATTTTTATACTATTCATAGTTTATGGTGAAAGTATTGACATTTCGTATGCTAGTTTTAATACGAATGTTTATGTTATGTTTAAACCTTTTCATATGGGAATGCATTGGACTTAATATGTGACAGGTGGAGCCCGCTATAGCTCCCCGATGCATCGGTAGGTCTCATGAGACAAACTAGTGTCTTGGCACAAGGCCTTGCCAAAATCTTATTTGTAGTCTTGGCACGAGGCCTTGGCTATGTGGTTATGATAGTCTGGCATTATGCATTCCATCATTATGAAAGTGGTTATTGATTTTGCATGTGATTATTCGATTAGTAGAATAACCATGTGAATAAGTAAATGGAATTATGTCATTTTATTTATGCCACACTATGTTAAAAGTTCAAGTTTAAAAGGCTTTTGTTTTAGTTATACATTGCCTTAAATGTTTATTCTTATTTATGAAAGTTTCCGCTATATTGTTATCCTTACTGGGCATTTGAGCTCACCCCTTTTCTATGTTTTATTTTTCCCAGGAAGTGAAGAAGTAAATTATGAATGACCTGTAGGGATATTATGTGGGGATATGAGTGTGGATTATGGAGACAATATGTTATTGTAGTAGTTTTTCATTTTATGATGTAATGTAAGACTTATGAATATATCTAGTGTTTCCAAGACTACTAAACCAATCGGTCTTTCGAGATTTGATCTTTATTGTGATCATGCCAATGTTATGTAATAATGCACCGAATCTGTGTAACTGGGGTCGGGGCGTTACAAAAAACATCCTTTATAATAAAATATGATCCTTTTTTTCTGTATGGAATAGATTAGGACATTTTTTTAAAGAACAGTTCAAAGTGTTAAATTCAATTTTTAATAACTAAACCATTTTTAATATAGGGTTACAAAAAATAGAAATATGACTATAAATATTAATTAGAAATATTTGAAGACATTTTATATAGTGGTATATTCTTTATAATTTTTAGAAATTAGATAATTTAATTTATTTAGGACACAATAATGATGCATTAATTACCTTATTAATGGAAGATTAAAATAATTTATATTATAAATATCCATATAAATATAATTTGAGACTTTTGATGAATTTAAATAATTTTATAGGTTAATATGACATGTTAGGGTCGATCAAATAATTTTTGTTGAAGTAATCATGCTGTTACGATTTTCACAAAAACAAAATACTAAATAGTGTCAAAATTGACATAATTGAGTTTTTAAATAATATACAATATTATTAATTGATAAAATATTCATAAAAAACTATGTTTCGACTAAAGGTTTTAGATAAGGTTATATATTTAAATATTGAACCACTTGGGGTTCTCTTGGTAGTTTATAATTTTATTATTAACCATATAATATAAAAATACAAAGAGACATGGTAAATGTAAAACTATTTAAATAAGAGTAGAATGTAAAAGATAAAGTTAATATGGTGACCTAAACTATTAAAAAACCTATTTATTGAGAGGTTATAGAACCATACCAAACATATCCTGAAAATAAATTATTTTGGAGCCATTATAATTTGATGATTATTTTAATATAAAATAATATTTCATGCTTTTCCTAAAGTTACCCTCACCTCTCTTATAAAAGAGTACTTCCCCTTCTCTTAATTTCACACCTCCAAATCCATTTGGAACCTCCAATAGCTACCCTAATATCCTACCAAAATCACTCACATCGACCTAGAATATTTAATTTGATCATAAATCCAACCTATGGATCCCTTTTGATCAACTCAAAAGGAAACACCTGAAGAAGAGGTAATGATTTCACCAACCTCAATCAAGTTCTTTTCTTCTACCACTTCCTCATTCATTGTTTCTTCCATACCAAAATAATAAATATAGTACCTTCTACAAACTATGATTTTATTATAAATATAGTACAACCATATTCGTTATTCTATCTATCCTATAAATTAAAAAGTCACCATACATGCATACGTAGGGCCTACCGTCTCCACATCGTGGTGTAGTTTTTTATTCAAACAATTCATTAATGTGGATGGTTATAATAACAAGTATAAATGATGTAAATAATAAATATAACATGTTAACTGTTCTTTATTTATGATATAATATGTAATTTCATACGGTTTTACCATTAATATAATGATATTGTTCCTTGTGCGTACGTACAGATTACTATCTCCACGATTGCGATGAGATTCATTCCATTCGTAATCATTCAAGAATTATTTTCATTTAATGATTGAAAAATAATTTATGAACATAATATAAATCTATATATTAATAAAATACATCTTATCCATAAAAAACATGTCTTACGTAACCAATCATATTAAGTAAAACGAATTAGTTAACACCTAAAATGATGATAGTATTGAAATGTAATTAATAATTATATATTAGATGATCAAATATGATATCATATTTATGTTTATAGTTATTGTATAATTTAATAACAAAATTTTAAAAATTATAATGGAGTTTACAACATCATCATCTAAGGAAATGTACAAGGTAAGGGTTAATTCTACAATCTTTATACTTATCCGATATTGTTATTAAGTAAGTATCTACTTGGACCTCTTTCTCATCCAATCCGTGCTTTCTTATAAATGTAGTTCAAAACATTATTAATATTTACTAGAATATGGTTTAAAGTAATTTATACACTTATTTTACCCTATATTTTTTTTAATGGAATCTTTCTGTCATTTTCCAAACAAGGTACATTATGACCTTTTCGACAGAATTAAGGTAATAATGTTTTTTAACTTATATGCAGGTGTGTCTATTTACCCCCATTATAAAATCGTCCAAGCTTCACATTAAATTTTATAAGAATATTTTAAAAATAAATATTTTATTTTATAATTATATGACTTTTAAATGATTTAAAATTAGAAATATATATTTCCCTATTTCTTTTGATTTCATTTATGTCAACAACCATTGATGGATTTTAAGCTTGTTTGAAGTTGATTTATTATGAAACAAAACAATAATATTGTATTGAAAGTTTGGTGATATGTTTGACTATGGATGTGTTATTTTTACACCATTCATGGTTTATGGATACTGTATTGACATTTTTTATGATAGTTTTAATATAAATGATAATGTTATGTTTATACCATTTCATACAAGGAACGTGTTGGACTTAATAAGTGATGGGTGGAGCATGCTATAGCTCCTCGATGCATTGGTAGGTCTCATGAGACTAAATTGTTTCTGGGAAAAAGGCCTTGAAAAAATATTATTTGTAGTCCTGGAAAAATTCATTGACTATGTGGTTATGAAGTCTGGCATTATGCCTTCCATCATTATGAAAGTGGCTATTGATATTGCATGTGATTATTCAACTAGTAGAATATCAATGTGAATAATTATATGATATTATTTGGTATTATCTTTTCCAAATGAAGATTTTTTTTAGTTTAAAAGGCTTTTGTTTTAGTCTTATACATTTCCTCAAATGTTTATGCTTATTTATGAATGTTTCTACTATATTGTTATCCTTACTGAGCATTTGAGCTCACCCCTTTCTATGTTTTATTTTTCCCAAGAAATGAAGAAGTATTTAATGTTTGACCAATAGGAATTGGATAAATATATAAGTGTGTTCAATTTGGATAAACTTTTGTTGATGTTTTTATTTGATGATGTAATGTAAAACATATGAATGTATTTAGTACTTCCAAGGCTAATAACCCGATCAGTCTTTTGTGACCTGATTCCTTGTATCATGCCAATGTCAGGTAATAATGCATAGACTCTAGGTAACTGGGGGTGGGTTGTTACAAATTTATAATGAATTCTTAGAACATATAAAAATATAATTTTATAATATGAATTGCTTTTAAAATAAACAAATAAAAATCTTCTTAATTAGAAATTTTAATTTTGTTATGAATTAATTTATTTCAGAATTAATAGTGAAATTATAGATTATACAAATAGACAAATGTATTCATTAAAGAAAATAATTTACATAAAAAATATATATATAATAATATGAATAATTTTATTTTAATTATAAATAGTCATGGTTTTGATATAAGTTAATTTTTATGCTTTTATACAGATTTTTTATAAGAAAATTTCATTGAATTTTATGCATGTTATATTAAATTAATTTCTATAAATTAGATAGTATAACCACTGAAAATGGATACCATATTTAGAGTTATGTTGTTCATTTTTTTAAATAGGTCTATTCTTTAATGAATAGAAACCTTGGTAAATTTTTGTTATCCTCTTAAGTGTAATGTGGTTAAAATCGGGTTAAAACAATGAAATAAGGCCTCCAAATCAACCTAAAAGTTGAATTAATTTCATTATATGGGAGACATTTTAATATATTATTCTATAATATTATTATATATATTTTATATGTAATTTATGCTTGATAGTTTCTTAAATATTATTTTATATAATGAAAATTAAAAATTTCACACTTTTGATATTTATATTTATAAATTTTTTAGAATATAATAAAATTATTATAAGGTAAGATAAAAATGTTAATTAAATATATAAATTAATTTTTTTGTAGAAATTTATTTTCAATTTTTATGATTAAATAATTATAATAAATGATTTTACATAGTGCTCATGTAAAACTCTATAATTATTATATTATTAGTGAGTTATATTTCCAAATGATTTTATAGATTGTTATAAAATATTATAGATGTTGGAAATTTTTTATAATAATTTATTATTGATATCTTTTTCAAATAAAAATTAAATTAATATGGTCCATGCTAATATAACTGTTACTTTATGTTAAATAATATTTCATTAATCCTTTTAAAAATGATAAAAATAATTCAAATTTACAATTAGGATAATAAAAGGTCTAAAATTTCAACATGTGTCCATTTATGATTTAAATATCACCATATATGTAAAATTATATCTCTTTAATATTGAGAAATATTTTACCACGTTTATGGTTAAAATTGGTTCACCAGGGGGTTAAAAATCGATATATTATTAAATAATATAAAAATCGATAATAATTTTATTTTATGATTAAATTGACACTTTGAAACACCTATAACAAAATAATTTCCATTTTGGATTCATTTTACATGATTTAGATATATATTATGGTATAATGTTTCATATGTTTCCAGAAATAAAACTAATGATACTTTATGATAAAAAATAATTTCTTAAATTATATAAAATTTAAAAGAATATAATCATTTTCCAAATGGAAGGGATGTGAATTATATCATAAAACATACCCATTTATAGATATTCTTATTTAAAAATATATAGTAATTTATAATTAATTCATTTGAATTATAATTAATGCATGTCAATTATAATATCTATCATACCCATTTATGTAAAATGTATTGGTCAGAGGCCTCAAAGGTATGTTTATGATTTCCAACATTATGCATTAAATTATTCGCAAATCACTTATTTATTTCCGTGTTAATATTTTAAAAGAATTTATATAAATAGGTATGTTTTAAGATCATGTGGTTTTCTATATAGAAATATTTGATCATTATTTATTCATAACATATTATTCTGTTAGGTCATGTTATTTTCATAATGAATATCGTTTTCAGGTATTTTTCATTATAGATTGATCATTCCCTATTTTATAATGATATATTCTAGAAAATGTATCCCTTACTAATCATTTTATCTCATACATATTTTTTCCCGTTCATCAGGATTCGAAGGTGTGAATTAATATTTTTATGAAAGGATATATATGACTAAATTAGGAAGTTATCATAAAAATTAATATGATATATTTTTTGCCGTTAATTGTGATATGAGATTCATGATTTCATTTTGTTTTCCTGGACTAGTAAACTACTCCGTTTCATTTTTGTGATCTCATGTATCTGATAAAAATGTAATAATATAATCACTAGTTCATGGATATTAGGTTCGAGGTCATTACAGTTGTTATCATATGAATATATATAGAAACCTCAAGTGAAAGATTTATTAAAACATTGATTATGGAACATAACTTGATGAAGTGAATTAATGATATTTCTAATTATAAAAAATATCAATTTTTTCATAATTTGTATATTATGGGGTCATCCTAAAATTAAATTTATGTTTGGAAAATACTAGTGGATGTTGTTTTAGAAAAGATACATCTACCAGTAATAAATAAGAAAATTGTGTGTCGAAAATATGAGGATAAGAATTCTCGTTCATGTTTAGTATTCTCGTATAAGAAGAATTAATATACATATATTGAATATTATTTTGAAGGTTTTATCATTATTTATCTGATAATGAACATGTATTGCATATGTTTTCATGGGAATTATGAATTCAAAACTCAAAGTATGAATTATGAGAATAAAAGAAAAATTCAACATTACTTATTTTTAACCAAAAGTATATCAAGTGTATTCCTCGAGGATAGAACATGCATGGGAAGAATGCCTACCCATGAATCCGGATTTTAGTTTGTGAACCATGTTCAAGATGTGAATCTATATTAAATTTATGGAAATAAATAAATTTCAAACATGATGATATAAAAGGTGTGAAATCATTACATGATGTGAAATTCTCAAAATAAGAATCCAGAAATGATATATTCTATGATATCCATGATATCCACAATATTTTGAGACCAATAAAAATATGATATAGATAATGTGAAATCACCTTACACAGAATGAAATTCTTAATGCTGAAGACACATAAAAGAGTTACATGATGTGAATCGATTTTATTTAACATACCGCTTGAATCTATATATATATGGGAACCCCTGACACACAGAGGAAAACTAGAATATGATGGAAGAGCTTCATATCTTATTTATTTATTCCCTTTTTTATTCTACCTTGTTTAAATTTCATTCTGTTATTGTTTTTATTGTTCTGTTGTTATTTCTTACTAATTCTAAGATTCATTCAATTTGTGTTCAAGTTCCAATGCTTGAATCCAATTATGTTTTCTGTTCAACATCATTTTAAAATTCTTTCTTCTTGGTATATTCGTTAATTTTATTGTTTAATTGATTTTACATGGTTTTAATTATGTATTTATTTATTTATAATCATTTAGTTATTATTTCAACCATGCCATGTATTTACATGATTTCATTTAAAACCATCATGTCTGGATAATACACATAGGGCTAGGAGTCAAGAGTAAGGGTAAAATTTAATATAATTAATCACTAAATCAGAACATCATTACCATATTCGTTGTAATTTGGATAAAAATTAAAATTAATATAATTATTTTTCCTCTACCCTGACTATGGTAGAGGAAATTGAAGGACCCTAACATAGTCAAGCATAAAAAACCTAGAACCAATATCTTGAAATTCTTTCCACCTTTAATCATTGCTTATTGAAACTAGTTTTTTGATGATATCAGGACAAAATAAGAGTTTCTTCTTAGGTAGATTTAATTGGTTAGACCATGAAAAATTCGAAACCTTTTCACCACTACTAAACCTAATCCATAGGTCTATCCCAAACTATATTTAGGATTGTCTTTCTTTTATACACTAAAGTGTTCCTTGAAACCTTTTAGTAATTTGAATTAAAACCTAAGATAAATATTTCCTAGAAAATCCAAAGAAAATAGAGACCATGAATATTCATAAAAAAGGTCCATACCACAAGGTTTCCTACCTAGACCTATCTTTCAGGGTTCAAATCTATACAGCATTGTGCTACGCCTTGGAATCCATTTATTTTTAGTGAAATATAAACTCTAATATAACAAATCCCATAGGTAATCAACTAGTCCATGTGAGCCCATGAAATATTATGAAAGTTTGCAGGGATAGATTTTATTAGGAACATTTATATTCGGTACGAACCATGGATTACATCACCCCACCTACTTTTCATTATTATTTTATTTTTTAAAAAATTATTATCATGAAAACTAAAACATATATATGATATTATTTTGGTCCAAAAGCATGCGGCATGGCCCTATAACTCATTACAAGTGTATTATTTCCGATGAACTACTTCCTTTAAATTTTTAAATTGTGATATTTTTCACTACATGAAAATGGTTAACTATGGATGGAAACAGAAATATTTTTCCTCCTCACCAGTAAATCAATAATATGGGCTATCTTAATATCTACAAGAGAGACCAACATTGTTGGAGAACACTATCATGGATTACATCATTCATTCCATCAATTGTGTTATTCTATACACTATGCACCATCCTATTTATGATAATTCAGTTTATATAAAACATGAGATCATCCATATGTTGCAGAACATGTGGAAAATTAGTGTACCTGAATGAAACAATCCATGAAAGAACATATCAAACTTCTTCGATGTCTTGGAAACCATTCACATCCACGGTGTACCCTTTTAATTTATCTAACGATGCATCTTTACCTTCAACTTGTACAGGCACTAAAAATATTTATTTTTTATTCATCTACACATTTACATAATGAATTGTGGTGATTTAGAGAATAATTTCAAAAGACAACTACTTTCAAAAATTATATTTATCTTATAATATATTTACAAAATCAAGCTCTTGCAATCATTAGAGCATGAATTTATTAAAAATCCTTAGCGGATAAATATTACAAAAGATTTACCAAAATTAAAATCTATATAATAGTGATAGAGGACCACCCAGGTGTGGAATGAATAAGGATAAATATAATACTCACAAAGTATCCCAGGTTTATGATCATTATAGAATAATTGTAGGTTTTTAGATTCATACCACACCATCACCCCCTCGTGCACCAAATCTGGAGACACAATCATGTAAAATATATGATGTACCACACCCATGCTAGGACTACTAGTAAGGATTGATATTTCCACAATATCAGGATTTTAATTAAATCACTTTCCATAAAAATTCATTAGTTTCATAAACTCCTATAATATAGACAATAATATTTTTAATTTAGGATGGCTTAGAAGAAATGATATCAAAATGAAGGTAATATAAATAGAGTTTTGGTCAAGTGACATCATAGAATCAGATACCAAATGGGTACCCAACATAAATTACATCTCCTTGACCATGGAAACAATTTAATCAACAAACGTTTTCTCCTAGAGATAAAAATTTTCCACCTATTAACCAACATCTGTTTCAGGAAGCTTGGCCACAATAACGGAAAACATTCCACCCTAAAAAATCTTATCTCAAAAAAATAATCATAACATTTGTTAATAAACAAGAGCATATTATGACTAACAAATAGACTAAATTGAAAAACCAAAGTATTTACAAGACACTCATTGGGAACTATTTTGGAAAAATATCTGAAACATCATCAGATCGATTGCAATGTAAATTTCTTGAGAATACTGAGATAGATATAAAATAGTAGGAAAATATTTAGGCTAATAGAAGGATTAAAATTATAGAATTTTATGGAACCCTGTAGATATGAGATCAAATATTTTAATGAACATTAAACACATGATTCTATCCCAAATAATGATTAAAATGATAACACAAATAAAGCTAGTCCGTAGAAAAATCATGATTTAGAACAAACTTAAAAATATCATAGATAATATCAACATAAAATGGTCGTAGTTTATATTGAACTTCCACCATAAAATACCCTAATCCCTTTTCATAAATGATTAAAAAAGGGAAAATAAAGGGAGAATAAAAAAAATTCACGTGACATTTATGAAAATACACAAAAACATATTCCTTGTAGAATTGATTGAAGAAATACATACTTATTCCATGTTTTTGAAAGATTTTACCTCCAAAACGAGGTTAATTAAAGATATATGTGTTATACCATGGATTTTTATTTAAATAATTTAAATAATTCCATTATTTTATTGGATAGTTTTTCCATTATTTTTAAAAATCATTAGAAATAAGAGGTAGGAAATAAGAAGTTTCATGGTTACTATATGGGTAGAAGTAACCATACAAATCCTGTGCGATTAAGAATGAAAATTTAGTAAACCCATTTAAAATATTTGGTTTAAAATTTATTTATCCTAATATGCTAAGAGTTTGGATATTCATGTTTTCCTAATAAAGGGTGTGCAATTGGCGTACAGTTTTGGTAAATTCTGTGATAACCACCTGAGTCACCTAACCCATATTTTTTAGATAATAATAATAATAATTTTATTTTTATTTTTGAAATTATTAATGTTTTAATAATATATTGTATATTTTATTTATCCATCTTCCATATCTTTACTATCACATGACATCTCCCGCATCCCCTTCCCTGTTCATCACGACCCTCTGCTAAAGGAGGCATGGCCTCATCTATACTCCCTTTATTGAGCTAATTTTACCCTTGGTTTCTAGTATGATAAAATCTAGTGAGGCCCACCTCCTATCATCCTCATAATATCCATAATTTAATTGTTTCCTTCCCCCTTATAGTGGTGCTCATTTCATGTGTGATATGTTACCCAATTTTTTGTTTTTTATTTCTTTGCAAATTCATGATTTTTAGGTTTCACAACTCTTATCGAGGCTGATTCAGGCCACAATAGTCATAGGAATGATTTTATCCAACTAATATAGTATTTTTTTATTATATTTTATATGTAAATATATTTTTAATAAAATGTTTTTAATTTTCTAGGATTTTCATAATTTTTATAGTATTGCTTGGACCTCATTATGATGGATTCAAGAAACCACTATTGACATAAAATTTCATGGGTAGACATATATATTTGAGAATACATGAACAACTATATATATATAAATCATCCTTTTATATATTCCATCATAACAAGTGGAATATGTACATTTGGTCAAAGGGAACAAATATATATATATATATATGTGTGTGTGTGTGTGTGTGTGTGTGTGTGTGTGTAAATATGTGTATACATGTAAGTGTGAGGTGACCGTCATCAAAGGTATCATTTTTTAGGAATGTCACCCAATATATATGGAATTAAATTTAAAAATATAATTTATTATGTGTATTGATGGGTATTTACATTATATTATATATCTATTAAATTGTAGATTTTTTTTAACGTAGTAGGTTTATTTCAGGTCTTTGAAAAACTTTTTTATGTTTGACCACGATTTCATCTTATTTAAACATTTTTTATAGGATGGTTTTGAAACACCAAGATTCATGAGCATGTGATTGGTTTTTATGTGATTTATATTAAGTGAATTGTAAATTTATAATGATATTTGGTATTTTATAGAGTTTTTTAATAAATTATATTGACATGAAATTTTTTCATGATTTTTTAAAATGAATTTTAGAATGGGAAATGATACTTTCAAAATGATGAGGACTTGTTAGTGTATTTTAATGTTTTCTTGAAAAAAGGGTTCCTCCATGGATACTCTCTATTATTGGTGGAATTTGAATTGATGCTTTTAAGAGGTGGGACTTAGCATTTAAGGTGGATTCATGTGAATAAAATATTTAATTCATTCATTCTTTCTCACATACTCATATTATTATATCCATGGGATCCTAGGAATCATTGTCAGAATCAACATATAGTTTTTATTTAAATTTGGATAGATAGACAATAATACCATGGAATGCCCATGTTTTTATGCCACATGTGAGGTTAGATGAGAATATCTGGGTGGGTTATTGACTTTAGATCAAATACATATGGCGATAGAAGTATTTAAAACTGAGTATGTATAGGGTCTCTTCACATGGTCTCTAGGTATATCCTGTGAAAACTATTTTTCATGTATAACACTTTCCCTCATTTTCTATTATTTTAGAAAAATAATTTAAACTATTATGATTTCACTATAATTACTTATATCATCAATAATTTACTTGTACTCATTATTCTCTTGTTTTGTTTCACTATGATATTTCCTTTACAACATGTTCCATTATTGTAAAATTAATTTTTTGAAATAATTTGTTTTTTAGAAATCATTTGAAAAAATATATGGGAAAATTATTTTTTTAAATATATTATTTTAATAATTTTTTAATGGAAATGAATACATTATTGTTTATATATTCATATAAAAATAGAATTAAATGGAATTATTTTTAAGCGAATGAAATTGCAAATGATTCTTTCTTTAGAACATCTTCTGAGAATCTTGGTTCTCACACCTAATTTAATAAACATTTTCCTTTTCTTGGTTGTACAGCTCTAGATTTATATATGAATAAAAATGGTTCTTTGGATGGAGGGGGTACCATGAGGTCACATGGAAGTATGTTTATTTATTTATTATTTATTACCTTCCTACCACCATTTTGTTCCATTATTTTGATCAATATTATTTATTATTGTACAATTTATGGGAGAAATAATTCCAAACTATCTTTTCAATTATTTCCATCACTATTTTTTTTCTCAAGAGGATCAGAAATACCTCTTTATCCATGTCATAGGCCAGGTTAGGATACAGTTCAAGGATTAATTAGGTTGGTTAATGAAGAAATAGTAAGAAAACATCTCTTTTAATATGGGTATTTTAGGAAAGTTGTAGATTAGGACTACTAGAACATTGAGAGTTAGGATCAACAAGAGTGTCATGAGATCTTACTCATTTTTACCATCGAGTTTCAATGGGAGGCCATGCTTAGAGTATTATTTTTTTGAGTTTGATCGTATAGTTATTTGGAGATGACAATGGAGAGTGAATTAGAGGTACATGGTGATCTTTTAGGACCAAGAAGGATATAAGGATCCTAATTAAATATTTCATGATGACTCCCACTACAGGATGTGTAGTATGAACATGGACTTCCAAGACTTGTGGCCAAGTTGCACACCAACACTCATCCCCTCTTCGAATTATCACTTTGATTCATTTGGTTTTATTTTATCATGATTATATTGTGGTTTATTGATTGATATAAAAAAGAGAAAATTATTTTTAAAATATTTATTTTCGTATTATTTTGTTTTAGTTTTAAAGATAATATATGTATTGTTTTGATGGATTTTTTTATATAAATGGGGTTTTAAATTGAAATGTGGTCTCAAAATAAAATTACAGTGTTTTTTCAAATGAAAAAATATTCATATAAATTAACAAGACCCATTTGGTACTTTGAGGTTTCCCGTTAGAAATGAAAACACATCTTTAGCTATCCCCATGATTCTACAACTAGTTTATGGTGGGAATGTATGATGTAATCTTTGTATTGGGGCTTGTGTATTTCCTATGATTAATTGAATGGAAAAAGTATATGCACTAAAATGGAAGCTCATGGACAATGAACTATGATTGTTTAAAATGACAATAATGTACAGTTTTTAAATGTTCTTGAGTGAGGAAAATATATTTAAATTAAAAAAATTTATTTACAGTGGTTTTTTCAATTTTGATGTATGTTTTATAAATTTGTAAATGTGATATATAATGTTTTAAATGGTTTAAAAAAAATTTCCTTTTACAATTAGAGTTTGGATATATGTATTATATTAATTTTGGATATATTTATCTGATTAGAGATGTAATTTAATTTATCTAGGTTTTAATTTGTGATTTTTATTAATGTGGATTGATTTCATTCATTATTATGAGTATACCTCCAAGTCGTGTTCCAAGGATTTATAAGGGTTATTGACCGACTTAGTCTATTAAGGACAACAACCAGACTCAAGATAGATTTATGTGTCTGGTTTCTTTATGAGGTTTAACAATCATTTGTGCTTATTTGGATTCAATAGAGGATGCCAAATGGATTGAAGAAATTTAGGAAATATTTCAATCCATAGGGATTCTTGATTCAATTATGGTTGAAGTAATTTTGAGTTAGTTTTAGGGGATGAGTTTGGATATGTGGATGATCATCATTCCATAATGTTTATAAGTTATAAATTCATTGGAGCTTTTTATGACCTCTTTTTTAAGTGGTTACTTTCTGATAAGTTTAAGGCATTGTTATTGGAAAAGTATATGATCCTATAAAAAGGTCGAAAAATAGTGTAAGAGTATGTTAACCATTTAAATGGGATAGATATTTTATATCTAGAGATTTAATTGAGTAATTTCTTGAAGGAACATCATTTCATGAAGGGTCATCAGCCCGATCTCAGTCCTCATGTCCTTTTAGTAGGGATTCCAATTTTTCAGGATTTGGTGAATGATGAATATATAACCAATTTATTTTATTTTCATTAAAATGTTTATGAGAAGGATTTTTATTGGGAAAAAGATGGTGAGGGATCCAAAACCATTGAGAAGTTAATATTAGATATGGTTTTCCTACATGAACCCCCTAAAATGATGCTTCTTCATAAAGGAATCATCCTCTTATATTTTCCTAACAGTGTCAGTATGTGGAATATACCCCTTCTTTCAAGGATTTCCAAGTACTTTTAATCACATTACTTTTTTTGGCACTATAAAATGTTTTGTAATAATGAGATTATTTTGAGAAATAGAGATTCATCAGCCTCAGAATCTTAATGGTAGTTAATAATCATTGTGGTATATTCCCCTTCACATTTACTGCTTGTTTTTTATCAATTGATTCATAGTCATTTATAGAATAAAATAATTTTTACCTTTGTGAATTTATTTTATATTGGGGAACTCACTAAGGATATTATTACCACTATCTATTGTTATAATCTAATTTTAAATCTAGAGATATGGGTATAAATGGGGTCTGTATTCTTTATATAGATTTTGGTTCACTTCGTATATATGGTTCTGGGAATTATTTCTCTTCAGTTGATGTCTTTATATTACTTCCTATTATTAACATGATGAATTTCTGGGGGCCAGATGATTTTATGGTCGGGAGAATTTTTTCACCCCATATAATAATTTTATTTAATTTTATTTTCATTTTTTACATAATGTTTTATAACCATCATGAATAAAAAAACCTTTTTGAAAAAAGATGATAGAAATGACCAGTCACGTGGTTACCGCACTGTTGGAAGTAATCATTTGAAGCCCATGTGTGTACATATTCAATTTTAGCACAATGTTTTAGAATATTAAGTTCATGGGTTCCTCAACCATGTGGTCAACCCATGAATTTCTTCATGTGTTCATAGTAATGGGCGCACAATTGGTGTATTGTTTGGCTAAACTGAGCAATAACCACGAGATTGACCCAACACTTAAAAAAATGTTTTCACAAAACAAAAACAAAAATTTTAAAAATTTTATTGTTGTGGAATTATTATTTCTAATAATATTATCATTTTTATTAATAGTAATTTTATAATTATTTTTTTAATATTTATTCTTCCTATTACCCATCACATGACCTCCTACCCATTCCACTTGTTCGTTGTGATCCTTATACAAAGGATGAATGACATTGAATATAATCCATTTGTTGAGTTGATTTCACCCATGATTTCCAGTGTGAATTCCTCTTTTGAAATCGTCCTCCTATCATACTCATAATTTGCAATTATTTATTTTTTTACTTTCCCTTGATAGTGGTTCCTACACCATAGATAATCCCTAACCAAATTTTTGGTTTCATTCATTTCCCCAGTAATGATTTATAATGTTATTAGAACTCACTAATGACAGTTATAGCTGTGTCTATAAAATATGAAATGTTATCCACCAAATGTAACTAGGATTTCATCTTAAATTCTCTATAAAACTATTATCAACTAGTTATTTTTAATTATTTTAGCCCTTTAAAAATTTAATATTTGGACTTGGACCTCATCAAGTTTCATTCGAGCCTCTATTTATGAAGGTGACTTGGAAATTTATACATAGGTGAGAACAAATATATATATATATACTCTTTTTAAATATTCCCACGTGACAAGGTGAATATGTAAATTGGGTTAAATATTAAATATATATGTGAATGTATATATGTGTGTATGTTTGTAGTGACCATCTTCAATGGTAGTGTGTTTTAAGGTTGGTCACCATATTTCTGATCCATTAAATTGAAAACTATAATTTATAATTTATTTTATTTTGGTGTGTTAATTATATTTTAAATCGAGTAATTTGTACAATAATTTTGTATTCAAAACATTTAGATTATTACATGTTTTTAGAACATTTAATATTTTTCACAATGAGTTCCTCTTATTAAAACATGTTTTCCATGCTGATTTTGAAACATTATGATTCTCATGGGCTTTAATGGTTTTCTAAATTATTAATATCAGGTAAAATATAAAATTACAATGATGATTGGAATTTTCTGAATTTTTCATAAATTTTTTATTTGATGTTTTTTCTAAATATCTTCAAAACTGTTTTTGTAATGAGAAATAATTGTTTTAAAGATATGAGGAAAAGTTAGCACCACTAAATGTGATCTTAAAAATAATGAACCTACATGGATACTCTTCATTCTAGTGGGAAATCGAATGGATGGTGTAGGCTGGTGGAATTTATAATGTACTGTGGATTTACATGATTGTGATGTTGTGTTATTGCTTTCTTCTTCATCTCAAATTTTTTCTATATCAATGAATTCCATGAATTATTTCAAGAGTCAATATGTGATTCCTATTAATTTTTTATTAGATAGACTAGATCCCTATAATGTAGCCATGGGGGCTATGCCACTATTTTAGCTAGATTAGAGCAATCGAGTGGATTATTGAATTTTAATTTCCTTAATATGCAAGAAGATGAATTTCGAACAGAGGATGTTTAGGGTTACTTAAAATGGGGTATACATGTAAGAAATGATAAATTTTTTTTATTTATGATACTTTCCATATTTTTGTGCTATATTAATAAAATCATTTATACAGTTATTTTTTCACTAAAGTTATTATATCCACAATTATTTAAATTTAATCCGTTTTCACTGCATGTGTCTCAATAGTATATTTCCTTCATTACATGTTTTTGCTTTGTAAAATTATTTATTGGAATGTCTTTCATTAATTGGAAATCATTTTGGAAAATTATTGTGAAAATTGAACTTTGGAAATCATTAGTTTGTTACTTATTTTTAAAATAAAGGAAGATCATATATTGACTATATGTATTTGAAACAATCATGAAATGGTCTTCTTTATAAGGGTAAGGAATATTTCTTGTTTATTTATTTTTGTAGCACTATAGATAATCCAATTGCACAAACCTACCTTATTTATCATTTTTGAGTTCATGGTCTCCCAAATCTGGTTCACTCAGGGGGAGATTATAGTTATTTGATTGGTGATGGCCCATGATGTCACATGGATATATGATCAATAGTAATTTTTTTATTTTTTTTCTACAAAATGTTTTTTTAATCTTCTTCAATTTTATGGATAATTATTTCTCAAATGAGATTAATTTGATGCACTACACTAGTTGTTGGCTCAGGAGGATCATTAATTACACTTGTTCGATATCATAGGTGGATTAGGTTACTGGATTAGGGATTACATTTGTTATTCCATTAAATTAGGATTCATCCATTTAAATGATGAATTCTTTAAATATGTTTAGTAGATGATCTTACCAGTGATTCAAGACCATAGATGTTTCTCTATTACATAATCGATAGGGAAATGAATTTTAAAAATATTTATGTATTATCTTGTTGAATTTATCAATGTCATGCCAAAAAGTTTATTCAAAAATATTGGGAATGAATAAATGAAACATGTAAGAGTATCACTTCATCCAATTGACCAATCAGTTATGTGCCATTTAGGAATTATTGGGGTTGTTTTCTTAAAATTTGGAAAATTCATATTTGTTGATGATTTAATTGTCTTGGATATGGATGAATATTGACATATTATTGTAATTCTATTAATACCATTTCATTCCACCAGCAATGGAATTGATTGGTGAAAGACAAGGAAGAATTTTATTCAGTATTAGAAATGATCATGTCGTGTTTAACATAGTAAATACCACTAATAAAGGTAGATATTTGTTGGATTATAATCCTATATACCCTATTGAAGATATTGATAAATATATGAATAGGAAGGTTGATGGAGTGACCTTGCATTACAATAAATATAGATATAGTTATCATAAAGATTTTTATTACAGTACACATCTAACGGGGGATTTCATCCCATATTTCTTATCGTATTTTTTGAAGAACCATTCCATGAAGGACATGTCATTACATTTAAGTTAATTTGAATAATGCATACATATATTTATTTTTAACTTAATAACCATATGAGAAATAATGTATTATATAAATAAGATAAATTATTGTTTAGAAGGGTTTGATAAAGCTGGGGAAGGATTGGATGTCTAAAAAAATTAATTTTCCAAATTTAAAATTTAAAATTACAAAAAAGATAATTTAATGTAATGTATTTAAACCATGTGAACAGTAATTTCTCAAAAAATAATAATGTTTAGTTTTTTTCACATAATGGGATAAATACACGATGAGAACTACTTTTATTGGATTTAAATTTCATGAAAATTCGGTTCATATCATTCCATCTCCTCATCCTCTCCCATATGAGATCCACACTGATCACCAATCTATATTCCCCTCTATATTGGAGCTAATACCTCATCACCTTACCTCATACACTATCATCTAACAATCCAACCCCTTTCATATATTATTTTTATCCCTATATCCCCTATTTCATAATGAGATAACAAAAAAAGGAGGCTTTGGTGAAGATTCTCCCTCATTCAAGAGATCATCTCTTATCGTACCATTTCCACCCATAGATCCCACTTATCCTCATTCTGTACTTTTTTTGGAGACTCAATAATTCTATAAATAGTTGAAATCCACTTCTAGTCCATTCCTAGGTGATCCCATATTCTTTCTCCAACCCTAGTTCCCCCACTTCTTTATCCC
Organism: Viscum album; assembly: GCA_963277665.1. Lineage (NCBI taxonomy): Eukaryota > Viridiplantae > Streptophyta > Magnoliopsida > Santalales > Viscaceae > Viscum > Viscum album. The sequence continues at coordinate 87,429,201 of OY728156.1, read as the reverse complement.
CAAGAATTATATTTTTTGTTCCATCTATAGGATAAGACAATGAGGAACAACAAGACCATGAACCTCATTTTTCCTTAGAATATCCATGTGCATGAGGTGTTCATTGATAATATTTCCTAGATTATCATATCCTTAATAATAAAGGGATGAGAGGTGATTTAATAGGAGATCATCCTTGAGTTCGTAGCCATAATAGAGTTCAACATCATGTATGTCTCCATTCTCCTTTTTGGCTAGCATTTAGTGCACACTTCAGGAAATTTTAGTGTTAGCCTCAATATCCACACCAAGAATTTTATAGCCTATCCTACATATGCCTCCATGTCACAAAAGTTGGAGAAGGGAATATAGCGTGGAGATACTAATTAATCACTTAGAACCCCCAAATATTTCATGATCCATATACGATAGAGAAAACCCACCTATTAGTTTCCTCTCTATGTATTCTTAATCTAGTTATAACCCATCTGTGTTTGGAAAGAGGATATTCTCATGGGAGAATTAGTTAGATTGAGGTCATCATCATTGCCTTAATAATGAGAAGCCTTATTATCAATCAAGACCAATGATGTCTTATTTACTACAACAACCAGTTATGGTGGGTATGAGGTAAAATTATTGGAGGAATATTCATCACATATCTTTTCTTTTTTCAAATATTATTTGATTCCAGCCAGCCAAATTCATTCTTTGGAATATTTTTTGTCTAGAAATAGATGGGTTATATCTATATAGTTAATACATATAGAGGAAACAAATAGGTTATAAAATATTTCCCACTTTTTATGATGTCGAATATATATATTATGGTTATTTTGATACAGCATGTAGTACCACTATCAATAATATCAAATCATCATATGTAGTTTATCTAGAATTTCTAGATATGTATTACGTAGGATCTCGATATAGGGTTGAGGTCCAATAATATATATCGTCCTCATATAGAAGGATAATACAATAGAACCATTGAAAGCAAATAAGAAATGTTATGATCATGTTCTACAAATTTCAGTGGTTTTGGAGATCAACAACATTTATTGGTGGGAATTTTCAGAAAATAAAATATTTCAATAAAGAATTTAGATAGTTGTTTATGATGACGTATATGGAAATTATGGAATAACTCAAATTAATTTGTATAATGAATTGGAAATAATTCTATTCATACATTAGGTAGATGAGGAAAAATCGTATATTTTATGTGTTATTTAGAAGCATACTATGGAATCATAGAGCGATAAAAACTTTTTTTGATAATAATCAGTGAGAATAAGAGTTTAATTCTAATTAGAAGGTATTCATTATAATTTAACCATTGATGATGTTTATGTGATTTTTAAAAAAGGTAAAACTATTACCAACATATATTGGTCACTTCTAAATTCTTGACTGTGTCATGATAGTTCCTTATCGCATGTCACTTCCACCAATTCTCTCTCAAGTTCAAGATGATATCCATTTATCTCTAATAAGGAAGTACATAACTGATTGATCACACGTACGTAATTCAATGACCATACCATCGGATTATGATCACTCTTATGATGAATAAATAATTGTGACTTTGGGTCAAATAGATAATGTGATATAGAATAATAATAGTCATGTGGTAAAATTATTTTTTAAAAAATCCATAAATTTAGGAAGATACATGAGAAATTTAATATGTTATGACGTAGAATTACACGTTGTTGATGTCATCAGAGTGGATGAATCTCTGGGATGAAGTAATTATAAGGGTGTACAATTTATTTTACTTTTATAAAATTTTATTACATTGAGAGAGTTATTTATATGCATCACCTAGTTCAAATTATCCCTGATATAAATATTAATTTTTGATTTGACATATACCATGAAACAATTGAATTAGAATATATGAATTCTTCTAAACAAATAATGAAAAATTACTTTTTATATATGTATAAAATCAATTCATTATTTTTTAATTAGATAGAAATTACAATTAAAACATCTGAATATAATGAGAATTTTTTTGTTGAAAATATATATTTTAAAGGAAACATATGTATTCATATAATTCAATTAAATAAATATATGTTTCTAAATAATTTTAATGAAATAATTATAAAATATATTTATTAAATTAAAACTACAGTTATTTTATCATTTTTACCTGGAAACTAATGTGGGTAAACTATGTAATATTATTCATAATTAATTTTACTAAAATAATGTTTTTTATTATACACTATTATTTTAAAATTGATTTATAGAAAATAGGGATAAAAAATATATAAAAGTGGAATAAAAGCATGCTATCTTAAAAATTAAAGTAATATAATTATTTTACCATAAGTGTTTTCTCATAAAGAATAATAAAAATAGTAAAACAATGTCACCACTTTTAGTGTATAAAGGGGCTTACTGGGGGGGGTTTAAATTAGAGATAAAATTTAAAATTTAGAGAAATTTTTTTACTGAATTTGACTTCTTGATGTTATTTTATCTATTTCATTCATATATTAAATTATTTTTAATTTTTGAGAAACTTTAAATGAGTAGTAAAATATTATATTTGAATTTGTTGAAAATTTTTTATTTTTCCCCCCACCATTATAAATGGATCAACATCACTTATCTCTCCCACACACAATGAAAATTATAGAATAATAAATCACTAAATTAATAAAATCCTAAAATCTACCCCATGTCGTAGAGGTACTTACTTGACCATAATACAATTCATTCAGGTCATAAGGTGTAAACAAATATGGTTTTCTCGAGGATTAAGTAAAAGACTTAACTTATTACATTAAATTATATTTCTTATTTTACATCCTCTCATTCCATTATATATAATAGAATATAAAATAATTATATTGTTAAATATAGGTAATTTTTTTCTGATTTTTTATCAACCATTATCCTCCTCGATTATATCAGATGATAACTGAAATTATCACTCATGTGTTTGTGTGGACAACTACATCTACTTAATGATATGGTTCATTATCGATCCCCATCATACATGGGTGGTTATTATGAAGGATTTAATATTTTTATATGTTATTCATATCATAATTATGCTTCTATATTTAAATTATCATTTATACATTCATACCATTTCAATCTATGGAAAATGATTATGTCACTCATACGTAAGTGTAGAGTAACACCTCTAAATAATGATGTGTTTTGTTTATCATTACTGATTTATATGAATAATTATAAAAGAATATATTCTGAATAAATAAGATTATTATTTAATGATTAATATTAATTACATTATGAAGCAATTAAGAACAATCAAGTACTTGATCCACCAAATCTAAACATGGATAGAATAAAGATCCGTTTTCATAAGAATATGTGTTTTAATGAGAAATGTTTTGGTTGAAATGGTAGTTGAAATTTATATTATAAGGAAAAATATTATTTTATATATTAATATTATTCTATAATATTTCATTAGAAAATCAATATTTATTATACATCATATTTTAAGGTGTTTGTAGCAAGATAGAGCACAAGCTAAAGGTTTATTTTATAATGTAATTTATTTTGGATATTTTCATAAATAAATTCCTATTGAGGGTGAATATATGGATATTATCTATTTAAAAAATATATTTCATATAAAATGTTTATTCCTTCAAATTTTATGTTGTAGTGTTATTTTTATTCATTTATTTCATAAAATTATCGAATTTTCCTAGTAAAAGTCGAGTTTATTTCTTCTCTGTTTTTCTATATTTTCTTCCATATACATGCTCATCAATGTTATATTAGGGTATTTTTTAAATATATTTAACTATTTGAAACATTAATTTTCATTAAATTTTAACTTATTTTTTGTGGTTTAAATGAAATATTTTTAAAGAAATATTTTATATATAATCTATTTTTGTCTATTTTCATAATTGTGAAATGATTATTCTACATTAACCAATAGAGTAAAAATAAATTATTATATAATTATGAAAATACATTACATTTTATATCGAACTGAATATTTTTTATTTTCATTCAAAACTAAAATAATTTTCTCAATATTATGGGAATTTAAAATGAAAATATTATCGAAAGAAAATTTATATTTTCCATTATCTTAAAATAATGGTTAAAATTTATATTTTAAATATATTATTCCTATATGTCTAAAACCATTATTTATTTCAAAGATTATTTATGTATATAATCATATAATACTATGGAATTAATTTCCCTTGATGGGTTATAATGTTTATTATTTTATATTTATCCCATTTATCCCATTAAATTTGTCATTGTGTTAATTACATTGTTAATCCTATTTCTATTCTATGAGTTATGAGATGATGAAATTATGAAATGTTTACCAAAATATTTTTCATTTTAAGGGTAATGATATGATGATATAATGAATGTTATTTGATCAATTAGAATACATATAAATTGATTATGATAATGAAATAGGTGGTCCAAAAATGGATAAATATCTAATTCATATGATAATGATGGATATCAAATGATATAATAAACAAAGGAATGGGTTGTAAAATCATTTATATATGATAATCTACCTACTATGACAGTTATGTTAGTGAATCAAGTCTACGTAAAACAATGAATAGGATGTGATTAAAATCCACTACGATAGCCTTAACAATGATACATGATTATGAAAATTATTTTTTATTATTATGTGTGTGTAATTTTTTATTATTATTATGACATGTTATCAAAGATTTTTATTGATTATTTATGAATCCACAATATTTGGAAATATTTCATTTATAATGGAAAATCCTTGTTCTACATTTTTATTAATAATATCTATAGTTCTAGATTATTTTTTTAATAGAGACAAGACCTTGCCTAGAAGATCAAGGATACTTTATTCAATAAAAAGAACAAACCTACACAAGTATAAAAGTGGGAGTCTTGTCACAATCCATTTTAAGAAGAGGTAAAAACTCATCCAGAATCTGGTCACGCCATTATAAATCAACTCCACTGACCCCCCTATTTGCAAGGCCATCAACCACCAAATCAGATTCTATACATGTATGAGTGATGATATGTTTCATAGAAACAAAAGAGTACATGATGTTGACCCAATGATTAGTATGATTCTATGATAAGTGAGATGATCCTGACCTGATAGTATTAACAATAGTAGAAGAATCACTTTCTAGCCAAATGTTATTCCACCCATGTCTCTTCGTATATTCCACCATAGCAATAATGCCATGAATCTCAGCCTCAAGATAAGAGGTGATGCCACAAGGAACATGAAAACATCCATGATCATTGCTATGATGATCTATACAGATGAATCCATATCTGATGAGACCATAATTACCAAGATAAGATCGATCATAAATGGATTCAATCCAACCGAAAAGGGGATGCTACCAAAACACATCAAGTGTATAATACAGTGACCGGAAATCACCAATTATTCCAATTTGTATTAAAATAGTAAGATCCAGAATTTAATTTGAACTAAAATGATTTTTTTGGAGTGTAGGCCTCAGAAATAGAAATATGAACATGAGATAGAGCAGTACGGGCTACGAATGAATCACCAGCATGAAGTACCTAGTTTTGAGTGTACCAAGAATAGTGCAACAATTCTAAAGCGGTGATCATAAAGAGGTCAAGAAACCGACTGTATAGGGAAAGGGACCCCCATCTCTACATGAAGTTATAGATGAAGATCATATGTGGTAGAGAGACTTAAAATAGGTCTCCAGTGGCATTTTACATCGAAGAAGAAGCCACACAGTTGAGGAGAAGATGATCTGAATCCTCTCAGTGTTGGTGGTAAAGAACACATATGGAGAAAGGGATATTCCAAAAGACTAAAGATAACACTCTATATGAATTTTCTGATGAGAAAATCTCCCAGCTGATATGGATCTGGAGGGTATGATATAATTCTTATTTAAACCCTTCATCTAGCATGAATCTGAGATGCAATTCCATGAAAACCAATAGTACAACTTGGAGGAAAACATTCCATTAGTATTAGGCTTCAAAACCCAAAAATCCTCTATTTTAGGGAAGTAGTAATTGCTAACAATGTTAAAATTTTTACTTGGAAGGCCCTCAATGCATCTAAGATTATCCATGATTGAAATATCTAAATCCACGATAGAGTCATCACCTGTAATGAAATCAGCAAGAGGAGTACCAGTCTAGTAGGCTTTCAAAAATTCAAGAGATTATTCCTTGGTGACTAACAACTGTGACTGAGAATCAATTATGACAAATATGGATTTGACTGTAGGCCTCACAGAGGAATTAAGATGGTTAAAATCACTAATCATCAGCATATTAATACATTTACTCTGAAGGAAATAATGTGCCTTATAATTGCTATTGAATAGTCTCCACATAACATATTCATTCCATGAATCATTAAATAGTTAATGATTTTTGATCCCCAACCCCCCCCCCACCATGTCATCTAGTTTACAGTAGGTATTGCACATAATCGTGGCTAGTTTCCTTTCATGAAGGTGTAGCCGCAAATAAAATTCTTAAGAGAAAAATTGATAATACTAATGAGTGAAATTGGCCACATATAAATCATAAATGAATAAACAAACATGGATAAAATTACACATTTTACAAAACAAAATCGTCCAGCCATGTAGAGAGTTCTCCCCTCCCAAGAAACCAGCTGTCTTCTAACCTTACTAAGGATATCTGCAAAATAACAAGAGTTATGACAACCCATAAATAAAGTAACCCCAAAGTATTTGAAAGGAATTGTATCCTCCTGAATTCCAAACTCTATATAAATGTCACTCTTCTTGGGAATTAGAATATTCATGAAAAAGTAAACGAATGATTTTTCCCAACTTATCTCTTGACCTGAGATAGATGAATAATGATAAAGGGCCTAATTAATATTTCTTATATTCCTCTTATCACCTAGGTTGAAAAGGATAATATCATAATCATAAAACAAGTGACTATGAGATATAAGTCCTACACATGCACAAATTTCCTTCATTTTTCAATTACCTTCCATGAAGGATAGAATTATCCTAAGATAATCCTCTGCAATAGAGAAGATAATGGAAAGAAATATGTTTACCTTGTCTGAACCCTCTGGAACAATAAAAGAACCCCTATGGAGACCCATTAATTGGGATGGAAATACGAGAAAAACTATGAATTGTTCTGGTCCAAGAAATAAATATATAATTAAAACCAAACATATCAAGAACCTTTAAAATGAATCTCCATTACATTATGTCAAAAAAAAATTTGACATCAACATTGGGAGAAATATTCCCACCCATGGTGGATTTTATTAAAAGATTCTCACATTTTGAGGAACTAATGTGACAATCTTGGATGGATCTTCCTTTAATTAATCTAAACTTATATGGAGAAGAAACCCTACTTGCAATCCAAAACATCATTGTAGCTATAATTTTACAAATGATTTTGTAAATAGTATTAAAAAATCAACCAGCCTAAAGAGATGTATTTCATTGGCATTTTCCACATTAGGAATAAAAGATAATGATGGTGCATTCATGCCATAAAGATGAACACCTCCCTTGAAATAATGAATGACATGCAAGAAAACATCATTTTGAATTATATCCCAATACATTTAAAAAAAGATGTTACTAAATACATCTGGGCCTGGTGAACATTCATATTTAATGTTGAAGACCACCTCTTTTATTTCATGATTCAAGGGTATAGTGGTGAGATTGTTGTTGTCATCACTATTTACAAATCCTGAAATGATACCCTCCAAAGGATCAATATGAAGGGAAGGGTGATTGAAAATGTCCATAAAATAAGCAATCACAAGATTCGAAAGATCCTCCCGATTTTCAATAATCTAATCACCATTTTTAATCAATCATAAAGGCCTGGTGACCATTCTAGTTTTCTTAAGTTAATTAAAGAACATGGAATTCCTATCACCATCCTTCAACCATTTGGACTTGAAAATATCTATTTGTAAAGTTTCATTGATAATCAAATGATTGGTCTTCTTATAAACACATTCTGATTCCCCTGAAATACCATTAGAGAAATTATTTAGGGTGATTGGCTCCTGTATATTCTGGGTATACGCTTCAAGAGAGGATATTTCTTGATCAAGATAGATAAATTGGTCCTTTCTCTATGTTTTGAGATTAATTTTAAGAATATTAAGCTTAATGACACATGAAAAATCATCTTTACTTTAATCCATATAATTCCAAATCTTTTCAACAATGGGTTAACATTCAGGGTGCAAAATCCATGCGTTGTTGAACCTAAAAGGCAAGAGAGACCTAGGATCTTTAGCCACCATGTCAACCAATATGGGTTGATGATCCGAGTTGATTCTACATATGGTTGTGCCAGAAATATAACCCCAAGAATAAATTCAATACACATTGAAAAATTCCCTTTCAATTTAACTAGACATAAACCTATTCAAGAATTTTCTATACGAACTGTAATTAGCTCAAACCAAGTTAATCTAAAATGACCCATTAAGGCCCATGCATACTTTAAACTCTATAGAGGAAATAACATTAGACATGGTCCCCATATTCTCATCTGGATGCATTATGTAATTAAAATCTCCAAGGAATAACCATAGAACATAAATAAAAGAATTGATATCCTTTAAATCCACGTAAAATCTTATATGGTCCTCATAATTATTATGGGCATATATGAAGGAGAAAAAATAATGAGAGCTCAATCACCAGATAGAACAGGTGACCTGCTATTCACTACAAGCGACTAGGGAGATATCTGATATGGAAATAAGTTCCCTAAACTATTGTCATTTCACCTCTGAAAGATAGTTGTTAGAGTTAACTAAATGAAAACCCATATTTTCTAGATATGAAATTTTTTATGAGAAGATTAATTTAGGTTCAATGATACCAAATATAAGAGGCCTCTGAAGATGAATGAAGTGCCTAAGATGCCTAATAGTGTCACCGTTGGCCAGCCCCTAGTAATTCTAGAATAGTATCTTTATTTTAAACATGATTCATGGGTCAATTCCCCCATTTTTGGATCCACCAGAACATAGAATGCCAATTTAGGGAGGTATTACGACTTTCTTTATTGGGTTGGGAGTAACATGAATGTGATCACTAATGTCATAACTATAATTTAACTTTTTTTATTAACAGGTATCCCACTGATTAGACCACCACCAATTCTTGCAACAGGATTAGTTTCAGCTCTTTCCAGAATAAAACTATTAGCAGCCTTATCAACCTGCAGAGAGCCCCCGAATGAAGGTGATCCATCATTGGTTTCAATAGTGTTGTAGGGATTCATCATCACTGTATTATTATTAAAAGTGGAAGGAGATACAATATACATTTCTGCTTCAACTCCAGCCTGAATGAAGACTACAACAGGCTTTTCGACAAGTAGGGAGCTCTCAAATCTGGGTAATCCAACTCCAGTACAGACCATGTTTCAAGGATCCATGGTTAGCATATGACATGAGTAACTAATAAGAAATGGGATATATGTTTCTTCAGTGCTTGAAATAAGTAGAATATATTGAGGATCTATGAAATTTGCAGTTAAAACAGCATCTGAAACCAGGAGTAAATTAGCCTCGGTGGAAGGAACATTGATATTAGGAGGATCCTACTCTTCATGCATGATCTTAACTATGTTAATGATCCCAGAAGAAATATCCTGGATCATGAGAGTTTCCTAATTTTAACTGTAAGGATTATAAACTAGATTGAATAAATCATTTGAGATGCCATATTATAGGACATGATCCTCTAGGGAAAGCAACCTATAAGGGGATCACTAAATGTCCTCATTCTAATTATCTTCTACCTCGACCATATCATCCCATGAGAGGTTCACCATTTTTGGAGGACCCAACATGAGGCAGGGCAGGAGCCGCATATTTAACTTGAACCATTGAAGGTGGACCAATATGGTTACTATTGGTTCCTTTGATTTCAACCATAACCTTCTTGCCTTTTCTATTCCATTTGGCCTCATTCCAATCCATGGACATAGAATCTGCATTGACCCTCTTCTGGAGCACCTTGTAGTTAATAATAGAATTTCCCACTATCTTTGAAACATCAAAAAAATGAGGAACATTTTCATACTCCTCTTTCACTTCAGTTGTTCTACCATTTGATTGAATGGAAATTCTAACAAACATCTTACTTTCCAAGTTCACATCCACTAGTATTCGGGCCTAGAATCCCAACTCACCATTCATGAACATCTGATCCAATCTGATTGGGGTACCAAGTCATGAAGAAATTTCATTAAAAATCCTTGGATGAAAATAAACCAAATTCAAACCATGCATTCTAACAAATAATTGAGCAATGGACAACCTGAGGTTGAAAGTATTAAAATTGACATTACATTTATAAATCTTGATAAATTTAGGTTTGAGTTGGAGGTTACCCAAGTTCCATGCCGAATTCATGGAATCATTGGAGTGGATAATTTTATGGAAATTACCTATCCTAATCGGAATTAGCCTCCAATCCTGTTTACCCCAGCAATGAGAAATCATATTCTTGAGTTTAGAAAAGTACCAAGGCGTATCCCCCTTCAAGTAAATAACTCGGCCTTGGATCGAGAAAATGTAATGACTTATTCGCTACTGTAAGGCCTCCGGATCATCCACAATAGAGAAACCTTTATTCTCAAGTCTTGAGACATTGGATGACCCAGATGATTCCACCTTTACTAGATCTGAAGAACCTATAAGCACCTCCACAAAAGAAAAACCCTTCTTTCTCAAGATCTACAGTTCTTAGGAATATGAAGAAATGATCGTTTCCTTTAAAATGTGTCTATCATCTTTGAATGTGAATTCCCATTACGGATTAAAATAATTCATTGTTGGGATAAAAAGGTTATCCATAAATCCAAGAAACACCATTGTTAGATTCAAGATCTTTTTCGCCCACACCTGCTCTCACCATTGTCCCTTAAATCCTTATGATTATTATAATTAATAATAATTTTCTCATAAACACAAACCTATCATATGTACACCTATAATCATTGATTGATATCTGTTATGTTTAACATTAATGAGTCCATGATATAACCATTTCCATTGATTCCTTCCCTTGGTTTATCATGAATATTTTTATATACAATATCTTAATAAAGATCACTATATGAGATGATCTATATAGGTGATGTTGCATGTATTTCAACATATAATATCATAATGTATCTTGTAACCAAATACTATAAACCATTAATATTTTGAGGACTATTTTTATGATATATAGTGAATAATTTTTTGAAATGATGTAATATATATGTATGAAATTCTTGGATTTCATAGGAATCAACATAAAATTCATAACTCTAAGGATGATAAATTTTTTATGAGATAATCGTGATTTAGTATAAAGGTGTAAATTTATATTTGATTCATAACCCCATATTTTCTTCAATGTTTTTAAGTAATTACCCTTAAGGGGTCCTCCTCTGTGACAATTGTTACACACTTGATTCAATTTTTTACATTCTTTATTCTTGTTCCATATTCTTCCATATAGAATAAAACCAGGTTCAATTCAATGATAAGGGTACAAATAGACTGGGTTAGTGGATTAGGTTTCTCTATTGTAATTATTTCATCTAATATTATTCCCACCTATATATGGTTGGATAAATTTTTTTTCCTCCCAACTCATTCGCAGAAATCTGTTCTTCTATATCCATTTCTATGTTGACTATCAAATTATATTACTAAATATTGAATTTGAAAACTATTGGGTGAAAATATATCCATAAACTTGACATCAATGTGAGCTCCATAAGAGATTAACTATTATACACTTATGGATAGAATCATTTATGATAAGTAAATCAAGTTTCATATTTTGTAACTGGGAAGCTTCATTGGGATAGATCAATGAACAATTCTATCTATGACACCCAAAATCCATGTTGATATAATATAAATATATGAAATTCCATAAATCCTTAGAATGTAAAGAATTGATAAAGAATTTATTAAACAATTATGTCCCTAAACAATAGTTCTAGTTCATCTAACAAGTATATTTCTATCATATCATTAATTTCAAATATTGTTACAAGAAAATCAAATATCCAAAAAATCTTTCTGAACCATGATTCTACCCATACCGATCCTGAATTGCAGTGTTATATTTGTGGGATATATAATTGTATTTCCATTGAGTGATATATTTGACCTGGTTCATTGGTATAATTTCCCATTTCAATATCTTATAATAATAAAAGATACACTAAACAAGATGTTGGTTCACTATATTTTTTAGTGGAATGAAATTTTTACTGGTAACCACAAGAAAGTATCATGGTCTCATTACTTTTGGAATGTCCTATATTCCCATTGTAACACCCACTAGTTAATGGCCATGTGTTTCTTAAATAATTATTTATTGAATATATTACAGTAGACTATGTATTTTTATATTTTTATATTACCAAAATATATAATTTGGAATACCATTTAGGGTATTCAATCATAGTTGGATGTATATTTATCAATAATGGTAAAAAATATCACTAGATGTGCCCATGATGATGAGATGATAACATGGATATCATTGTATAAGAAACATTTCTGTATCCCATCCACCATATTATCTTGATATTCCATATAAATAGTCTAACTATTCATTTTTATTCTCTAAAATTATAGTATCCACGCATTCTATATCTTTTCTACCATCCGAATTGAGGGACCATTGATAACATATACCTTTTGTAACATAATATCCTCATCTCATTATCATTGGAAGAACCAAAATACCAATATCCTTAGGTGACATTCAATTGATACTAATGGTTGGTAATAAATTAATCGGATATAGTAACATAATTTTTGAAACAATTTACACATCTTTCATAGATAAAACCTTAATTATAAAACAACAATATTACAAATATACTATAATATAAATAATTATAATAATTAATAAAATATCAATTTCAATATGTCGATAATTATTGTAAAAATATACAAAATAAAATATGAAAACTAGAACATGAATAAAATACAATACACAATTTACCTTGGCGGAAAAACATAAACACAAAATACCAACCAACAACCATTCTCCATATATCATCCACCACGATTGCATCATCACTATGATGTTGTAGTGAAATATTCATTATTTTTTATTCCTATATATGTTATATTTTTTATTCATAAATTATAATATGTATATGATGGGGATGAATATACAATAATATTGGAAAACAGCGATACATCCATCACATTAACCTAAGTCAAGAACCTGTTAGACGAAATTTTTAATATGAAAAGGAAATAACAAAACGAAAATAGCTATAAAATTATATATACCAAATGTATTCATGTAACCAACACTAAAACAAATTTATGGATTGAACTCACACACCCACACAATGAAAAAACAAACAATTTGTATGTTGACTCAGTAGGACCTTTTAAAAGTACCCCAAATCAAAAGAAATATGTACCCATCCTATGTCATCACATGGAGATATAATCTATTATTCCACATATTTTTAATTTAATCTATGTATAACCGAAAAATGACCTTATAATATGAATAATAATAAATACTAAATAGGTATATTCCATGTTCAAATCCCACAAAACATTTGTTTGTATGAAATTAAATTTATTCTCTTAATCAATTATTCAATGAGAGTCAACCATAATTTTGTATATGAAGTATATGAAGTTGGATTCTTAAATGTGTTTTAAAAATTACTTTTCATCTCAAAATAGGTTACATTTATTTATAAAACATTTGTCTATTGATTTATCAAAGAATTTTTAGTATTATAGAATTCAAAAACCTCTAATGAATTCAACGAGAAGAGTTATCTCATGATCCCTAATATTGCAGATATGGTTTTCATTTATCTAATGAATAAAAAATATGTACAATTGAAAATAAGATAAATAGATGATCTATGAATGAAAACTCCAATATAGACCTCCTCTAAAGATTAAAAAAAATTATTTTGAATGAGGATGAGAAATAATATTCCTACATTTCATTCTGAGGGTACAAACAATTCATCTAAATTTATATTAATAATTAAGTGGACCACTAAAATATCATAAATGATGTATCTAGTATAATATCATGAAATTAGTAAGGCATTCAGTTAAGGGGTCAAGTAAACAAGTAATTGTTTGGTGGTTAATAATTATATCTCATATTTGGGCCACATGGTTAGGCTAACTGCATAGTTAACATGGAATCCCATGGACACTAAACGATTTCATTGTTCTATGGTTACTATGAAATTTTTTCATACCATATAAAAACCATTCACCTACCAAAAATCCATCAATTGTTTTGTAAATATTACCAAGGGAATATATACGGTTTCTTATAATTTGTTTCTAATATTTAACACTCTATAAACATCCAAAAATGATTCATAACCTTCTGGAAACTTCCCCATTCCAAACACAATAAGTTAATAAAATAAAAATTCTTTCTAAAACATTGAACTATGTCAAAAAAGATGATTTTAAAAATAAATTGAGTAAAATAATATATTTCACTATATAAATTTATTAAATATGTCTTTAATTTTAGTTTTTCATTCTTAATTAGGTTCAATTCTGTAAAGGTACTCATGTAATTGGACAAATTATATTTGGGTAATAGAAAATTATACCAAAAAATTGATATTATATATATGGAAAGTAATATATAACAAAAATTTCACTTGTTTTATATTGAGAAAATAAATTATGATTATCTATTTAGGTAAGGAAAAATATAATTTATAAAGGATCAACACAAGTGAATAACTATTAAAAATAAAATCTAATTTTCACTTTTACATTCAATCTAATTTTTACCAAAATATTTTAATCATTGAAATATAATTTATATTTTTTCTCATATTGTCTCACCAATTAAATCAAACATTGAAATTAGAAATATTTTAATTATAAAAATTGAAAAAGTAACTTCAAATTTCAAACTATAGTTTAATAACCACCCAATGAAAAAACGTAAGGGACTACTATACTGAGTTTTTATAGGAATTAATTTTCGAAGGGTTTAAGTTACTAAACAATCATATTTCAACAACACTCACATTTGATGTGGTATATAATTATAATTTGTTATGTCTAGAAATTATATGCCTTTTTATTATCTTCAAATCATAAAATCAATAGATCATTTCTTTTTACAAATATTTCTCTTATAAATTCTCTTTTTCACATTTTCATTCCCCCACTAACACACCCTGAAAAAAATGTCCCAAATGAAATAATGATGGATGATAATAGAGAACATATAGATTTGGATACATCCTTTGATGTAAATTTATAAATCAGTGTTTTATGCCTTGATTCTCCAACTATGTTTCAAAGTATATATGGATTCATTCACTATATTGAAAAAATAGTATATTTCCATGTGAATAATCACATAAAAATAATCATGAATATCATTACATTTTTATCAATATAAATCCCAAAAGATATTATGAAAATAAAATAAAAAGAAAGCCTTAAAATTTTGAATAGAATGAGTTTACATTGGATCATTCTTTATTCACATTATTCATTAACCCAATACAGTAATTAATTTAAAATTATATTTCGTGTAAGCTTATACCATTATTCATGAACTTCTAAAATTTAAAATTAGATCTTGGGAATTATGAAAACTTGAGTAGAACTCTCATATGAATACTCGGAATGATTAATGAAATTATGCTTTAGTTTCACCATCAAAAAAGGTTTAATTTTTTCTATATTTTGTATAATTGATTATACATCAATGATAAGATTATAATTTATTTTTTTGGGTAAATCTTAGATGTCAAACCACATAATTATGTTAGGACTTTTTTTTCTAATCATAGTACAAAATGAACAAAAAATTTAAATAATAGGATTTTTAGTTATGAAATATGCATTAGTAGTTCACATATTAAATTATAAAAAATATATATTTTTGAGAGACCATAGTGATCATATTACTATGGTTTTATTAGTGATTATTTTTGACACATTATAAACCTAATCATAACATGTAAAAAAATTTAAAATTACAGTATATTGTGTAATTTCTGTTTCAAATGACATTTTGGAAGTTATTTTCCATAAATGGAAAATTACTTATAAAAATGTTGATCATTTTTCTATATATAGATATTTTAATCTAAACTGATGATACAGTTTCAATCCAAAAATAATTATCATTTTGAATATAGAAATTAATCCAATACAAAACTAACACATCAAGAATAATGAAATATATTTTTTGTGTTTCATAAACCATTCTCATTCTATATTATTAAATGAGGAAGAGAATGATATATTCAAGAAAAATTTCAATCCTAATCATCTAGTAAAAATATATAAGGAAGATTAAGTATATTCCTATAAAGATAAAATGAGTTAATTTTATTGATATTCACAAAAATAACATAATATGATGATTTCTTTTTTGAATAAAATGGTTTAATTTCCTACTATTATGGGAACTATATAAACCAATTTTCTAGTGTATTACCTTAAAATCCATAATTAAATAGAATATATGTAGCGAAAAATGTTATTTTCATGTAAAATATATGTCTCACTAAATTAATTAACTAATAATATCCTTAACCTAAATCTAATCCTACAAATGACCAAGAAATTTCTGAAAAGTTTTTATATAAATTTGACCCTATTGATGATAACCAAAGAATAATAAAAAATACTAGAAAATAAAATCATATTCTGCATGAAAATTAAATTTCATAAGAATTTTATTCACATGATTATGATAAAAATGTTTCTAGATGTATGATAGGTCCCTATTATTCATAAGAATGTTCCCAAAATGGTCATATATTGTATAACCCATAACTAGCCTATCTTAGAA
Source organism: Viscum album (assembly GCA_963277665.1). Classification (NCBI taxonomy): domain Eukaryota; kingdom Viridiplantae; phylum Streptophyta; class Magnoliopsida; order Santalales; family Viscaceae; genus Viscum; species Viscum album. The sequence continues at coordinate 87,412,351 of OY728156.1, read as the reverse complement.
GATACCTGACACTAAAGTATCCTATTGAATTATAGTTAGATATGGATTTTTTTTAATTCTTAAATTTATATTCTAGGATTTCCTCAATAGGTTTTTTAAATAATATTACAAAAATTTTATAGATTTTGGAAGATATGAGTTCAAATAAAAAAATTAAAATTCAGATAGAATGCTAAAATAGGAATACATATTTCATTGGTGATACAAATTACATTAACAATCATATAAAAATACCAAATAACCCATAATATTTCTTTTAATATAGGGTAATGTGACTTTTATGATGCAATACTATAAAATCATGATTCCAAAAATGTCTTTAATAACCTATTTACTCATCAATACTGGTCGGAGATTGAAAGTAAAGTAGTGTTTTCTTCCAACATTCCAACTATAGTAAAAAATAAATCTATTAATGTTATTGAGGATTATTTTGTTCTCATAATTAACATATTTTCCATGTTGATTTTTATTTCATTAATATTGAACATGTCAGGTTAATTACACATGCACCACTAGTTAATTGGGGACCCTTTTGAAAAGCATATAAAGTACTAATCAAATTATACAATAACACATTTTCTCAAAAATATGAAAGTTATATTTTTCATTTTAAAAATTTTATATCCATGAATTACAAAATAAGAATTATTTATATTTTTTTTATCCATATTTATAGGTTTTAAATTGAAACTAATGAGTGAGAAACTTCTAATTTTGAAAATAAATAAATAAATTTTAATAGAATTTTGGATAATAGGGAAAATGATTACATTTAAATTAAATATAATCTAAAAATTTATTTAATGTACTATAATTTGAAAAAAATAATGGAATTTATTTTATCATATTAATGTTGAATATTCCAGATCATTCGATACTCTTGAATGTGATCCTATTAAATTTGAAATTTCTGAAATTATTCTCTATGAACCTATTTCAATTTTGAAACTAGTTTAATCATTATAGTTTTGATGTAGTGATTTTGAAAAATTTATATGTTAATATTATCTTGAGGATGTTGAATTTGATAACCTTTATAGTAAAAATTCTGATCTTATGCATTCAATCAAATAAATTATATTTGTGATTGGGTAGGGTAAATGGCTTTAAGATATCCAATTCACCCAAAAATATGCTAAAATATTTTCATATTAGTGGTGAATTAAAAGTTAATATTGGTTTTATAGACTCATATAAACCTCCGATGAACCAAAAATTTCACCAAAATTGAATCTCAAAATTCTTCATGAAATCATCATATTTTCCATCTTAGGTGAGAATGAATAATGTTATGTCATCTTTTCTATGGAGTTGGAGAATAAAATGAAGAACTTAATTCTATTATTCCTTATTAAAAATTAAAATAAAATATGATGAGACCTCTCAAATTTATCTCAGATTAGACTCTTTGATTGTTGGTTGATAATTTTTCAAGATGAAAATGATAATCCTATGAGACAAACGAAACTGAAATTAAAAATAATATAGTTCCATGTTTTTAGTAATAAAATAATTATCTAATTGGCTAATGTAATCATATTATCCATATCGAATAACCTTTGGGAAATACCCATTCATGTTTTCCTTAAAAAGTGAGTACTTAAAGTGTTAAAAATGGATATTGTGAGATTGTACTTGTTAGAATAAAAAATAATTGGAGGATATCTATTTATCAGACGAAAATTAATTTTGTGAATAGGAAATATCATTTCCCAACTCATTAAAATGATAATATTATCGATTGATTGGCTGTAAAAAACATGTTATTTTTTTCTCAATTTATTTTTTTTGATAATTTCAAATTCATATTACACACACTGATGAAGAGACTAACACTTTCATATGTCATTATTTACCATTTAAAGTAATATAATTCCCTACGTTTTATATAATGATACATAAATATTTCTATTGAACCTGATGATGATTTCATTGAATTATATGAATGTTTAATCATGGTATTTATGGATGAATTTGGTATTTATTGATCTCATATTTAGAAATTTTTTAAAATATTAGTGTTGGACTATAAAACATGCAGTGAACGAATACTATTCTTTAGTGTGTTAAACTAAACATCAATGGTACGCAAAGGGACCATGATTTTTCATATTATTTATAAATATATAATTTATGTCAATAGCTCTTTGATTGAGGTAATTTCTTATCTAACTTATAGAAAAATGGAAAGAGTTTTGAGATCCTTATTTTTTTCATTCTCAATTTATGACATTCATTAAATATATTTGTAATTAATCATTCCCTTATCCGAATCCCACTAAAATATTTCTAACTTACCATATAAAGGAAGTAAAAAATAAATCATTATAGAGATTAAAGAAAAACTAATATCCCAACCTATTTTATAATATCCATAATTGGGATTTCCCTTTAAATTAATAACTCATACCATTAATTTATCTCGTAGCCAATTTTGAGTCAAAAAATTGGAAAATTATCATGTTATCAATTATGAATTTATTTAAAAAGATAATTATCAATCCAATTATATAAAAATTGTGAATTATATTTTAGCAATTATCATTTCATTATATATGATTATATGGTATTTTTTGGGATCCAACATAGTTATATTTATAGATCATTTTCTAATATAATATTTGATGATGGTCATCATATTAATCAATGTATTTTGAGAAGTAACTTTTAAAATAATACAATGTTAAAATTAAAGATATTAATGGAATATTGTACTTTTTGGATGATAATTTAAGCCAAATTTTAAATATTTTCATTGAAAAAATCTAGGTCTAGGCATCTATAAAAAATTAATCTTATGAGGAATTCATTGATATTTAGACTAAGTGATAATGGATTTATAAAAAAGTAAAATTTGTGTATACTAGTAAAATAACATATTTTTTCTGAAACAAATATAAGGAAGTTAGTTATTCAAAGAACTATATTTGGCATGACCCTTACATGTTTCATGTTGGCAGTTACCAAATTATAAAGAGATGCATATTTTTATTTAAATCCAATCATTTTGGATTTTTTTTTGAAAATGAAATTATTGAATAAAATTTTTAACTCGGTGAACTATAAGTAATGTTTTTTTTTGGTTTCTGTTATCTAAAAAAAGTTCAATATGATTTTTAATTTTTTGGAAAACATGTAAGGGCATATTGTTAAGATAAATATTACAAAATAATATGAAATGACTCATAAAATACTTTTATTTTTAGATATATTTTTTATAGGGTATGGATATCATGTGACCATTTTCCAACTCTTTTAGAAACCTATACACCATTCTGTTTTATATTAAGTGTTAATGTGTGCAGATAATAATCCCGAGAATTCTAAGGATGGATCTTTTTTGGGATAGACATGTACATGAAATTATTCCTTAAATTTTTTTTTGAACATGCAATTTAAATAAATCAAGGGAATGCACTAATAAAATTTAATATTACATGGATTTTTGAATAAATATAGAGTTTATAATAGGTTATATACACCCTTTCAATGAGTATGTGATGAAATGGATGAACAATCAAATTGGGTAATCAATTAAATTTTGGAAAAAAACGTGAACCCAAATTACAAAGATAAAATTTTAGGATCGATTATTATGTTTGGGACTATAGATATTCTTTTAAAATATAAATTATGAGTTTAGGATTTATACTTATTATGTAATATCATAAAAAATAATGGTTGAGTTGGAATGGAATGAATTATGGGTTATAAAATACTAGTGCGTGAATATATTTATTCTAGAAAAAATATAAAATTATTATGATAAGAGGGGTATGAAATAATAAGAAATAATTATCGATTTTCAAAGGTATTCATAGATAAAAATTCTATTTGGGATGAATTATCTTCAATAAATTCATCACTGAAGGAGGTATTTTTGTTCTACAGATGATCATAATGATAATATTTCTAGGGAAATTTAAATCCAAATTTTCATAACCATTATTCATGTGTTATATTTTTTATTTTTGTGGTTTCAGTGTAAATTTAACAACCATTAGTAAATCATTCATTATTAATGGATCCTAATTGAATCTCTTTAGAAAGTTTTCATGGATCATCATAAAGTTATATAAAACTGAATCAATAGGTTGTTTCATTATAATTTGTTTTCTCCTTTTCTGATCATTTTGATACTTAATATTATTATTACATGTAGTATAATAATAAAATTTCTATAAATATCTTGGGGGTATATAGATGATTAATTTAGAATATTTTTATGTATTATTTTTTATTATAATTCAATTTTTTATATTCTATTTTAATTTTTCAAAATGGTTTTGTACTATTTTTAATTCAGATTAGTGTGATTTAAATTCATTTATTCTTTGTTTTTAATGAATTTTAATAATAAATTGAACAACCATGTAAACATTGTATCCCAATAAAATGAGTTAACTAATTTTCAAAAATAATTCCATTTAAATGAATAAAAAACATACACTGGAGATAAAACATTGAAAATATCAATAAAATACCTCTAAAATGTTGAATAGTTTTTCTTATATCACATTATGATATTTATATTAACCTATGTAACATCCCATGTTTTGGACTGGGTAATATTTCAAACACAATTTATCTTTTAATATTCAGTGGATGTTATTTTTATTAAACTTGTCTTTATAGTGTAATTCCATTTGTGGGAACACATAAATGTGTTTTTAGGAGTTCTTAATGGCCTAAGAGATCTCATAGGTGTTCAGTCCAATTATACGAGTGTGGGGATCCAAATACTCAGTTTCGGGAGAAGTTGGAAAATTCACGTGATTTTCCTAAAATCATGTAGCCCACCCTAAAAAACCATGTAACATGTGTGGAGACAATGAGTTTATTTCTATTTTTGGTGTAATTACGATAACTAGGCATCATTACCATGTAGTAATTTTGTTCCTATTCACAAGGAAAATATTCCTGGTTTGGGAATGGTTTCACATGACATACACATGAGCAGCGAAGGCCCATGCATAGGTAATAGTCGATGAAAAATTGGAACACAGTTTGTCCAACCATGAGGCCATACCTTGTTCCTGTTTAAAAGTGGTGATTTATGATTTTACTTTGTTCTATTTTTAATTTTCAATTATTTTCCTCTTACTACATGTGCACAGATCCTCTACCTAGATTCTTGAAATCCAACATCTTTCTAAGGTAGGATTTATGCTATCTTCAACGTCCATTCACTTCATTCAGTGATTTTTACCAAAATTTATGCCTCTAAATATGTGATACACACATATATTCTCCTATTAGTTTTAATCTCCATATCGTTGGAACTACATTCAACTGAGATAATTTTCCCAATTTTTATTATGATTTTTTATTTCATCTATTACTCCCGAATCAGCACAAATAAATACTTGATCATAGATGTCTGAATGATCATTTATATAAGGTAGTTGGTTTATATCTTCTCCCTCATAGTATATCTGCGTTATAATGTACACCATTAATCCACACTCATGATTCTAATTGTTTTCCCTTTAAAATGTTAAATTGGTTACATAATACCATGTTAATTAAGATATATTTATGTTATTATTATAATTAAATCTTTCGTGGGTTTTCACCTCAACTTGAACAATGATCTTGTGGTGATTTGTTTTCATAATTTTTTCTATATGACTCTATATATTATTAAACATCCATTATGGGGTGTTATTTATATACTCATGATTTTAAAGACTTATTATCTAATTAATTACGTCCATGTTAGGTCAAATTATACCACTTATAAATGAAACCATAAATGAATTAAATTAATTAAATATAATAGCCTTTCCACCATTTATAATAAACCAACCATTGAGGTGATTTTTCTAATTAATAAAATTGGGAAATTTAATTAGATAATATAATTTAAATATGTACATGTCCCTCTTTAATTATTCATAGTTTGTAATAAATGAATTTTTATGACATGAAATACATAATTATTTATTTTTTATATGTGATGGGTCATGAAAATGGAAATTTATTACTTTATTGACGATAATTTAATGGTATTAATAGTATAGATGAACCCATAGTCTGTGAATAAATATAAACTGAATTATATGAGAAAGGATCCAAATATCCTTATGTTATACTTGTTTCCGCATTATGAAACATTATGATAAGGGATCACATGGAATGAAGTGTTATAAAAAAAATTTTATAATGAGAGGAAAATTGGTTACGGTCATTGAGCATGAAATATAAAACCCCTAATTTTTGGATGATGGGAATCTCAGCTCACATCACTTAGGAGGTTGTACATTACGTCTCACACCCACTCGATTGGGAAGATAGGCATGGCAGTCACATCCATGATAAGGATGAAATACATTTATTCATATCCTTATTGATGATGGATGTGTCTATGATCGATTAATTATAAGAAACAAATTTAATTTATTTACCTTGAGACCAATGGATTGGATTACCCACATTACATATTGATATCTTATGTGACTGATGTCCCTTATAGAGTATGAAATTATTCAGAATATTCATTTAATCTCGAGTCGCTTCACAGGTCATAATAATACTAATCATGTATATATATTATGATTGTTATTATTTCAATTCAGGGGAATTAATACATGTGTCCATCACTACTGTAGGTACAACTTTACAGACATGTGGTGTATTTATACATAGTACCAAGATGTTATGGTTATCCTTGTATCCATTAAGAACCTTTGATGACTGGTATTATTTTATTTATTTACAGATATATTGATATACCATTACGTTTCTATATTATATATTCAACGACTTAATATTAGTAGACCTAATTGGTGGTATCCTTTTGACTGTTTCTCATACCATATTTGGACCTCTCTTGAACTGGGGTACCCAAATAGAATAGATGTCCATTGGTTCAGGTTTATGGTATTTTATTTTGTTTTTCATTTCCAAATGATAGAATAGGAGGAAAGGACTGAGCCAAATATTAGGATGCTCATAAGTATGGACCTTCCAGCTGTTATATATCCTTATGTACTATTGATTTATTATGGTTATATTTTATTCTTATATATAATAGTCACAAGGACATGAATTTCTATATATTTGACATTGAAAATTTCTTATTCTGTTAGTAATAATTATTATTCTTATGATACATGTAAATTTATATTTCATCTGATATTTATTATCTCTTATACTATTGTGATACTGTTATCATGATAGTAAAATCTCCCCACCATAAAATAAATTGACCCCAATTCTAGTTGGAAGCCTCTCTCTTATGAGGAGGTTCGATTGGGGCCATGTTACCTACAGGTTTGATAGAACACTTTAGTGTCTTCCTAGTTGGAAGGTAGTAAAATTGAATCAAAACCCTTTATTATTCATTTATCTTACTATTTTTTGAATTGTTAGACTTTAGATTATGAATGCTTTAGACTTTGGTAAATATCTATGCTATGGAGTGATCAACTAACACACGGGGAAATGATCATGTGGCACAATATGGGATTTGTTTTTTGATATTCATTTTGAATGGTAAATATGATTTCACCATTATTGAATGGTGTTAGTTTGATAATTACCCACTAAGAAGAGTTACAATAATTTACCCTTGGCTAGGAATAGAAAGGATGTCACATTACATTAATCATTATAGGCACATAGTGATTCACCTTCCATACATATTGCATTATATTAATGTTAAATTAGTATACTTTATGATGTAGTGATATTTGGTTAGAGTGATATTCGATGATTAAGTGATTTATTTAGCATGTTTTCAAATATATTGTAACACCCCAAATATTCAAAAAGAATAATATTTTCATTTATAAGATAAATTACACACAACACCACACATTGAATGGAATTTAACTTAATGAGACATTAAGATATATTATTATTTTTTTAAATTCAATCTATTGTATAGCCATCAATGCACACAATACTTATTTATCTTCAATTACATTAAATACATAGTTTTTTAATAATGGTTTCATTACATGAAAGATATATTTTTTCCAAATTCTATTAATATTATTTCAGAAATTATATCTTACAAATTAAATGGTTTGAAATTAATAAGATGATAAAAATTGTTAATATTTATGGTTGAATTTACTCAATACCAATTAATAAGAAACGAATATGAAAACAGTTGAATAACAATGAAAATTTTTTAAAAATAAACTACTATGATGAGATGATGGAATTTTATCAAAATAAAATAATAAACTAATATTATTGTATTTCATTATTCAATTTTATATAGAATAAAATGTTTTGAAATTAGTTCTATAGAATTTATAGTCATAAGATAAGAACAAATACAATTTTATGCATAAAAATGTATTTTTTAATGTTATTTTAACTACCTTTTAATGGAGAACTTGTTTTAAAACTATATTTTTAATAAATGTTATTTGAAAAATTAAATTTTTTTAAAATTAAAAATTAAAAATTATGTTTGGTAAATTTTTAATTATTTTTTGAGATACATATTTTTTGAGTAATTTTGATAATTACATAATTTTATTTGAAAAATAAATATGTGTTTATATAATTTATATTGATAAATTATATTTTAAATTAGTTTTAATTTTAATAACTGCAATTAGAAATTAATTAAAACAGTTTTTTATTTAAATAATTTTTATACTGAATTTTTATATAAAATCATTTCAAGAAATTGAAAATTTTCACTTTATAACATTACTTTATCATAATGTTTGTGAGATTAATTTCAAATTACTAATAGCCGATTTTATGTATTAGACATGGAAAAATGGATTTTGTATCTATAATAATAATAATTCATAATTTCTTATAAGTCCAATATAATTTTTTACCAAAATTAATAGTGATAATTTTAAAACATAATCACCCTGATTAAGGGAAAACGAGTTTACCAAGTGACAAAACATTAATCATAATCATTAAAATTACTTATAAAATTTATAAACACCCTTTAAATAGCCATATTCTGATCCCTCACACCATATTATATTTTTTAGGAGTTATTGGGATAATATTCCTTTAAACTGACCAACATAAAAATTTTAGTGAATAAATTAGAAGAAAAAATTATTTTATTAATTGTAATTTATATAATGATTTTGGATATGATAAAATATGGCATAAGTTAATATATTCATCTCATATTGAAATATAATTTTTTTATCAAAATATTATAATTTATGTTTTTTGAGATGTATTATTTACTTTAAATTCTTAATAAATTTAAATATAGTAGTAATTTATTTAAAATTCATCTCAAAAATGATACTAAAAATATTAAACATGAAGTAAATATAAATAATTTTTGTATTATATAAATGTTTTATATTATTAAAAAATAAAAAAATGGTTATAAAATAATAAATTTTAATTATATCATCCAATTGATATTTTCAAATTCAAATTAAATAAATAATGTCAAAGTTGATATGAATGTTATTGTATTATAAATGACTCTTTATTAAATGATTAAAAAGTAATAAAGAACATATAATATTCCATGATATTTTTAAATGATAATAGATATTAAATTTGGACCATTAGGGGAAGAATTGATCTTTTATAATGAACAATTGACACCAAAATAGTAAATTCATCGTTAGAGTGGTTCAGGATAATTGTAGCATTTTTGTGCACTACATTCTCTTATGTTAAAGTTAATATAAAAAATAAATTGGATTTTTTTAAAATCATATTTTTTATTAATGGGTATATAATTTTTAATAATTTTAAATTCAATTTATTATTTGTGGATAAATTATATAGTCTAGAAATGTAGTTACCATAAAATAAAAGTAATGGTAAAAACAATTGAACATTGATGTTATCGAGAAACATGATTAGAATGTGTTTATTTTTGTGTTTTTAAGATGTTTCTATATCATAATTTCTCTAAAATATTTTTTTTCAATTTCACTGGCATAAAAGGTAAAATATACCTCCAAATAGTGAATAATATTCGATTATTTATAAGAATACCACTCTCCCTCAACTACAAAAGGTACTCATTCTCCAACCTTATTCAGAAATCTCAAGCCATTTTTCTCATCCAATCTATGACTAAATAAATCCTCAAAATTAATCCCCAAATATTAGAATAATTATTTTGTTTATAATGATACTATTAAATAATTTAGTGAAAACCATGGGAGGATACCCGAAGAAAAGGTAAGGTTATTCTAAAACTATTTTTATATCATTTCCTTATCAACCTAACTCAATAATTATTATTACATGATTATATAATATAATTATTATAATATATACACTGATATATTTATTCTATTATGGGTATGAGCTACAACATTAAACACTTCCATCAAATGGGTTACGAAATCATTTCCCGTTGGTATCAGAGATTACCGCCTAGCGGACAGATGTCGTTCGTTTTTCCATTACCAACATTAAAGGTTGGGAATAATGATGGAAATAATATTTATATATAAAATATATTATATTTTGAATTATTTATTATTATTTAAATATTATATAAAAAAACCTTCATGGTTTCCATTATTTGGTAATATGATAATGTTATTCATGAGTACGGTGAACTACCGCCTTGTGAAGTGACATGATTCATTCACACATTACATGGAATGTTTTAGGTTTAATTTTATATAGATATTTTGATATATATATATTATAATATTGATAATATAAGGATTATATATATATATCATTAAATTTTCTGTTTTTAAATACAATAATAAAATGGAAATAATGTTCATGCCTACTTATGAACTACTGTCTCTATGAATGATGTATTAAATTTATAATAAAAAAATTATAGATTACCATAAATTCATATATATTAAGTATATAAGATATTATCATAATTGTTTAAAATATAAAATATATTAAATAATGATTAATTTAAGATTAACATAAATCATAACTCAAAACATAATTGAAAAACAGGAAAATTAACTCTTATAATGATGAAAATAATGAAATATTATTAATGAATAGGTAATGATATATTATAAATAAATCATTTATAATATCCTAAATATTAATATCCTTATGTAATAAATTAGTCAGTGTTTTAAAACAACTTTACATGTAGATACATCACGTCTAACTAAAATAATGTGTATGGTAAGTTATTTTTTTCAATATAATTTCCATTGAGAGATATTTTTTATTATGATCCAATTCAAATTTATATTGTTCATATAATTCTCCTTTGACATATCATATAATCATTAATTAATTATTATTTTTATTATAAGTTTCATTATTAATTGTTTCATCCAATTGAGATTGACATGAAAATTACCAAGTGATAAAGTTATTAGGCAATATCATTGTCATTTCTGATTGTTACCTTTCATTTATAGAAATAACTTATTTGTAATAATTAATCCATATATATACTGTTTATATTAAATATCCATATGATAATATAGTGGATATGAAAATTTCCTTAATCGTATATAATTTTTAAATACGATGTATACATTTAAGGTTATTTTGTATATCAGGGGAAATGTTGATAAATCATTATTCAAAACTCAATATAGGTATTTTATAGAAATACACGTTATTAAATTTGTAATTATATATTTGTGGAATGATTTGGACCTAATTACATGGTTGGTTCCTGATTAATGATAGCCCCTTGAGGCATCGATATTCTAATTATATAATTATTTTGGTTAATCTTGTCAAGTTTTTACCCTATAGTTTCAAACTATATTGAGAAAATATAATGACTTTAAAGGATTCAAGTACATAAAAATCATGGAGTCCAATATTTAATTACATACATAATTCATAATTAAATTATTATAATTATTTATAATTTTACTATGATCAAATTCTATGACTGAGTTTAATTATCATCTTATTGATTAAATGACATGTGTGTTCTGTTAATTTTCTTTATATATTTATTTTGAATTATTTAATTCATTAAATTTATTTTGTGTTCTATTATTTACCTCTCTATATTGATTATTTCTCATCGAATTATTTAAATGAAATTTTCTTCAATTATTTACTATTGAATATTGTATATGATTATTGAATTACGATTTCATCTATCTATACATAACCGTTAATGATAATATAATATCAAACATATTTTTTTCCACTCTATAGGATCCCTTTATGTTTATTATGACTTATATATAGGGTTATTCTAGAAGGAATATAGGTATTTTTCAAAAAATATTTAAATTTATGTATTCAAATGGAATGTTTGACTCATGTATGCATTTAGTTTACAAAGAATACTAAAGTGAACTGTCTATAAAGATACATTAAAATGTATCTTATGGAAATTTTATAGTAAAACGAATTAAAATTGGGCTTATTAGAGTATGTATTATTAAATTATGTAAAAAATTAATTTTAAAATAAACTATGGAAACTAGTTTTAGGAAAATGTAGATTAGGGAAAATAACCCTACGATATAATTCAAGGACAACTACATAAAACCATCCTAATATTTTGGTATGGTAGATATTTTGTGGGTTTTCCTTAAAATACATACCTATATTGCTACAAAAAGTGTAATTAGTCATAGAATATATGTTCCTCGGAATAATTACTAAAAAAATGGTATATTCAGATTGACACAATTATCACCTAGTTCACAACAAATTTTCTTATAGAGTAGTTGGTTTTACGCTTCATAGGGAAATATTTGGAAAATTAAAAATTTCATTATAAATAATCAAGAATAATTTTAATAGATAATTACTATTAATGACATAGGTTAAACCCATGAACTTTGAAGGAAATATTGGGAAATAAAACAGAATAAGTATTTACTTAAATAGATTCAAAATTATTAAATTTTAGGAGAATATTTACCAAGACTATATCTGTTAAACATATAATGAATTTTTTTTATAATGATAGAATCAAATATGTATTCATTAACATAGGGAGTAATGGATACCATCATAGGTTAATTCGTTTAAGATTGATCATTTGTTCATACTCTTAAACACCTCTTTCAGGTCTTCTGTGGTAGGAATGTACCAATATAAAAGATATTTTATAAAAAAACTAATGGTAATAATATCTTTTAGTAGATGAGTTATTTGTGGAATAATTTATTTATATTTTATCAAATTATGTTTAATGTTATTGACATAATTTAGGGTTAACATGGTAATTGTTAAAAATTCAATAATTGTCAAATGATATTATCAGACATTGTAAGAAAATAATAAATTTAATTTTGTTGAAATCATTAGTTAATTATTATTTAATGATTAATTTAATTTGAATGACACCCTTCATATTTTATATGTACATTATATGAATCATAATAATAAATTTTTTAAAAAGAAAAGGCTATATGCCATTTGAAGAAATCCAACTTATCAGAAAGGCTATATGGATCAAATCCATTTCCAAAGGGTAATATGTGTTTAACACTAAACACTGACCTATGCAACGTCATGGACAAAATTACACTATTTTAGGTAAAATATTTGAAATATATATATTAATGATGAACCAAAAGTGATTATTTTTAGGATTAAAGATTATTTTATTATATTGGATATCATTTATTATATATATTGGTTTTGGAAAATTGTTATAGATATGATGATTTTTTTCAATATTTTGGATCTAATGACTTGTTAAAAGAGAATTTAGTGATTCAGGTAAATAAATTAATTTTAGGATATTCATTTCATAATGTAAATTATGAAAAATAAATATTTCAAATCAAAACCAATGGATGATTTTTTATAGAAATATATCAATTCATTATATTTCATTATCTTCGTAGGTAGTAAAATAATTAAACATTTGGAAAATGTTCTTGATAAATTCTATTCTTATAGGGTCATATATATTGAACTTATGGACTTCTAAATTAGTACATATTTATGGGTTTGAGGACTAGAAATTTTTATTTATCAATCACTTGATTTTTATCAATGACCTCAACAAATATCTATACATATTTATTCATTTCCACAATGTTCTTATCTTTACATTTCACCGATGTTCTCTAATTTGGAAACTATTTTATATGTTATTTCAATTGACCTTTATGAGTAATTTTTTCAAATCTTATTATTATGTGGGTTTTTCAATTATGGTATTTTAAAATATTAAACCCTATAATATCTAGATGATTTTTAAATTATGAGGATGCAACCTATTTAATGTGGGGATACTTTAACACCAACAAATAAAAATATAATAACATTTTATTTGATTTCATGTATTAAATGAAACACTATGTGTAGAATGAAATATAAAATCATTTTATTTTTTAAATGATTTCATTTTTTAATAAATTAAATATAATCTATATCTTGCGATAAATACAGTACGGAGTTAGCTTTCATTAAACACAACAATGTTTCTCTTCAAAATCATGTGTTATATACCAATCTATGTTTGACAAAATAATATTAATATAATTATTTAAAAGTAAAATTATCTCCTCAAAGTAAAATTGGATTTATTTAATAAGATTATATAACTTATGATAATATATTGCTAAATTCATTGGTTAACAATTATTAGAAATAAATATGAAAACCAAATGAATTTAATGGAAATATATTTCTAAAAAACTATTTTTTAAACTAAATGAGGTATATATTAATAAAATATATAAACTATTATTAGTGGATGGTATTAATGAAATTTACATATTATAATATGTTTTCAAATTAATCAAATAGATTTCATACGAATAAAATAAAAAAATCTATATTTAATAGTTAAAAAGTATATTTTATAATGGTATTTTTTTCACTTTTTAATTGACCAGTTCTTATAAAACTAAATTTAGATGATTTTTAAAATTTTATTTGAAAAATAACCACAATTTTTTAAATAATATTATGAAATCTATCATAGGGTGAATATTTTGTTTTTTTCTTAGAGGAATAATTTATTATCAATACTGGAAAATATTTAATTGGAATTGAAAAATATAATTTTGACTAAATAATTTATGTGGCTGAATAAAATTTTAATTTTTTTAATTTTATTTATTTCCATTTTGAATTTAATAATCCCATTTTTTGGTCATTGGAATCATTTTAAAATGAAATTTGAAAAATATATTATATATTTTTAATAATCATATCTTATAATATATAATAAGTACATCTAAAAATTTTACAAATATTAATAGTGAATAAAATTAAAATTAATCATTGTAATTATGAGAAAAATTAGTTTATCGAGGGATTAAACCATTATCTTAATGAAATAATTACCTGTAAACATGTCCAAAAACCATTTGATGTCAATATTATGAAACTTCAGACCTTATTATATTTCAATAGGGTTAAGTGGGATATTATTCTATGAAAGAGACCTTTATAATAAATTATATTAATATAAGGAAAAAACATTCTTTTCAAATATTTAATTTATATAAGTATTTGGGATATGGGAAACATATAACATTCCCAGTTATGTATAACATTTTGATACAGAAATGAGTATTTTATAATGATAATTTATTTTAATTTTTTTAGAAGGATTAATTACATTAAATTCTTAAGAGATTCTAATGCAGCAATTATTTGGATAATAATAAACAAAATTAAAAGACAAAAAAATTATTAAAAGTGAAGTAAATTGTTTGAATTATAGTCATCCATTAAATTTTTATATGATAAAATAATTATAAAATGGAGTAAATCTAATATTTTTTAATTCCATCATTTTAATGATATTTTTAAATGGAAATTATATAAAATAATGTCTAATTTTACATTATTGTTATTTTATTGTAGGGGAAATTTTAATAAAATAATTAAAATTAATACATTTCATGTATTATTTAAATTCTAATTGATATATAATATGTATAATAAAATGAAAAATTTATTTTTTATGATAAACATATTTACGCAAAAATGTTAAAAACATTGTTATCACGGTTCGGGTTAAAACAATATTTTTGGATACTATATGCCCCTATTTAAAAGATAATTTTGAAAATAAATTTTATTTTTATGTATAATATTTATAATTAGTCGGTATAAAATTTATAATATTTCTTAAATCAATTTATACCTAATGGATAGATTACGTTGGACAGAAAAATAGTTACCTTAATAAAAACAAATATGGTAAAAATATGGAATCGTAAATGTTAACAAAGAAGATGATATAAATGTATTTTTTCGTGGTGGAGGTACTTATCGACCACAATTCCAATGTTATCTATTATTTTTAAATTATATTGGCACATGTGGTATGTGATACCTCTTAATAGTGAATACTATTGAGTATATACTGGAATACCAATCCTTCTAAAATATAAGAAGGCACTCACTTTCCCCATTCATCACTCTTATCAAGTCATTTTCATTATCCAATAACAAGAAAAATCACATACCTACATCCCTACCAATATCCTGTAAGACTTAGAATGGGATGAAAAGAAACCCATTAACGGTTTAGTGCAAAACTAAGAAGGACACATGATGGATATGTAATATTCCTCTAAAATAATTTCTATTTTATTTCCTTGATCGACTCCATAAATTATAACTATATAAATATTATATAATATATATAGTATAATATATGTAAAAATATTGTTAAATTATGATTTTATGGCCTATCACCTCACCTACATGAATCAAATGGGTCAAAAATCATCATTCCTATGTATAGAGGACTACCACCTCGCAAACTGATGTTTTCAGTTTTTCCATTACCACCATTAATGGTTGTGAGTAGTGATGGTAATAATATTTATAAATGAAAAATATTTTACTTTTAACATATTTATGATTTAGGAATTATTATATAAACCATAAATTTATAAATTCAATTTTGTGGGAACATGATAACATCATTTGTTTGAATAGTGAACCACCATTTTGACATGCGATATGATTCGTTCACATATTACATGAAATCCATAAAGGATGGTTTGAATAAAAATAATTGAAATATATTACATAATAATGATAATTTAATGATTACATATCAATTATTTACATTTTATTATTTCATTAGAATAAGAGAATGGAATGAAAATTCAAGTGTATGTATGACCAACAGAGTCCATGAACGATGTATTTCATTTCATATGACCATATTTTATGTGTTACTATGAATTTATATACAAAAACAATATATGATAATTTAATTATTGTTTAAATTATTTATCATATTAAATCATGTTCAATGTAATAAAAATAAAAATAACAAGTCCAAACATACCAGAAAAAAGGCAATTAACAACTGAAAATGAAGAATATTTTGAAAGAATATTTATGATATGATAAAAAGATGATAAAAAAGAGTTATATATGTCATCATTAATATTAATATGGTCCCAGAATAAGAAAATAACCTGATAAAATCAATATCCATGATGTTAAATTATGTTAAAACAAATGTGATCCTAAGGCATGTGATTTTTTTTAGATTTACATTCCATATTGACTTATTTATTATTATAAACAAAAGATCTTTTATGTGGTGTATATACTTACTTTTTTTAATGTAATAACATGAATACAACATTATTCAAGGGATGTTATGTTTAAATTGTAATTATTTCCTAAATGAGAATTTTACTTTAAAATTCCCAAGTGGTAAATTTCATTGTGCAATCTAATTTTTTTTGTGATTTTTGGATTTAATTTACAACTATAACTTCCTTTTAATAATTTATCATTAAGAATTTTTTTTCAGTTAAATATTCATATTATTTTAATATCCATAACATTATTTCTAAATATGTACACAATTTTTTTATGTTGTATACATTAAATTTTATTTTGTATGTCTTAGGAAATGATGATAAATATGTAATATTTACTCAATACAAATATATGATGATAATGAAAATTATTAAATCGATTATTTATGTTTTAGTAAATATGTGAACATGATGACATTGGTGGGTCCCTATTAATGATAGATCATCGATTCATTATTAGTCTCAAGGGACAAACAAGTTGTCCTAATCAAATTGGTTCTTAACCAGAACATTTTAACTTTATTAAGAATATATATTGATTGTAAAGATTACATGATCTTGGGAAAAATAGTTTCTGACAATTATGAATTTCTTATATTTTTAATTCGGATAATATTACCTATAATATTTTTATTATGATAATATATTTGGTTGTATTTCAGTCTCATCTTATTGACTAAATGGACAATGTGGTAGGTAACATACATTTCCTTATCGATTATTCTTTTTCCGTTTATTTAAATAGATTTTTATTGTTATTGATTTACCCGGAAATATTGTTTAGGCCTTATCTATCCATTTTAATGTCATGTTTGTTAATTTATTTACACTTAATTGTTGATTATTCTTATTTAAAGGTGAATTACTCCACTACACATACCCCAAGTTTAAAATATGAGCTCACGATTATTTTTTTCCTTCCCCTTGGATTCCAAAATAATTATTTATAATGATATAAAATAACACTCTTTAAGGAAATAAGTCATCTTAAAAAATATTTTGTCATTTGTGTTTCCAACTGGAATGTAGGACTCATGTATATATTTAGTTTAGGAATAATCATATTGTGATCGGTCATTCAAAATGAATTTCGATATATCATATTCCAATGTAATTGTACCATGAATTGGCTATGATATTACTGGGGTTTTGGTCAATATATATATCTTGTTTGTCTTCAAAACATGATTAGGTAATTAAATTCCATGAAATCCATATTTTCTTTTCATTATATCACAACTTGTTAAAATTGTAATAAATGGTTGGTAAAATAAAATGTATATTCAAACTAAGAGGTATTTTCCTATAGTGATTGATGGAGGAATTTTATTTAACAAACTAATTTGGATATGTTTGATTTATGGACCATTGGTCCCATGTGATGAAAATTTTATGGTTTTTATTAAATGGGGAAACAACAACAATTTATTATGTGTTTGGTCACCTATAATATGGGGAGGGAAAACCATATAATCAAACCATTACACATGAATTTTATATATTACCAAATCTTTTTTAAAAAATTGGTTTCAATCATATGAAAGGAAATTTCAATTTTTATGGTTATGTAACTTTATAACATTGGAAGGATAATCTATGAAGATGAATCATAGTCCCCGTAAGTGTATTATAAAAATGAAAATCTTATAAGATATGATTCTAAATGTATAGTCTGGTAATTCTATTACATAGTCATGAAGACCTATATAACTAAATTACCAATTTCCCAACATGACCCAAGTAGTCCATGTGTGGCATGTTTCTTATGTGAAATCCTCTAAGGGTTTACGAAATATTAATATTTAAATAAACTATTATTGTTTATAGATACGTGTTGGGTATGATGCGACCCTCATAGGCCACTATAATTTTTTTTATTTCATTAATACATAACCCCATTGGGTTATGATTATGAAATATAGGGATGGTTATTTAATGTTTCCACACCCACTTATATGGGTCCACATATAGAAATTTTGTGGAATCATTGTTGACCCATCCCCTTTTTAATTTATAACAAACTTACTATATAATTTTGATCTATACTTATATGCAATGTTAGTTAACTATAATTTTTATAACATCGTAAAATATATTTTCCCTTATATATTTCCATTTAAATTTTCATTAATTAAGATAAATTTTAATTCATATAAGTAAATAAGTTATTATTTAAATCATTTTTAGTTTAAATTTCCTACAACGTGATAGGATTTTACTTCAATAAATATCACTTGGAAATAATTTTGATACAACATTCATGTATACGTCTTGGCACCAAAATGGGATAATAAGACGAAGATATGGAAAGCCTCAAGGGGCTACCGCACGAAGACCATTCATAGATCCCCAATCGCACTACTCCCGCCACAGAGCAAGGAGTCGGGCTTCTCCACGAACAGAGTTGACGTTCACGAGGCCGCCGTAGAGCATGGAGGTGGTCACGCTCTGCGAGCGCCCTTGACGTTTGCGAGCCCGTCGCGGAGTAAGGAGGCGGTAATGCTCCGTGACGGCACATTATATTCAAGAGACCACCATGAAGCAACGAGATGGTAACGCTCTACGAGGACCCTTGACATTCGCGAGCCTGCCGTGGCTCAAGGAGGCGGTAACGCTCCACGAATGCACTTGAAATTCGTTAGCCCAACACGGAGCAAGCTTCATCTTCTTGCTAATCAGGATTTGCTTCTTTGTGCCTCTCTATTATAAGTACCATCCTCCCCCCATGTCCCGGGGATGGATCATCCAACCTTTCGACTTCCTTTTAGAGACCCGAATCTTAACATACATAGAAATTACATTACTTTTGCGGAATACTTAGTAAATAACAAAAACACACACACTCAAGAACCGTAATAATTTAGTGTCTTTGGAAACTCGGAATATAATATTCTAATCGTGGTGAAAGATCTTCAACATCTCCTATAAAGATATTCTTCTTTTTTTTAACCTAAATCCTTTCTTTATATCCTGGGGAAAGGAAAACATAAAAGGGTGAGCTGAAATGCTCAGCAAGGGTAAACAAAAGAAATAACAATCACATCATATTCATAAGAACATATCTTTTTGAAATCATAACCTGCAAAAGAGATCATAATTTCATAACATGGGATAAATCATAGTAGTGAAATGTAATCCCAATAATCATAACTTAAAACATGAAACTTTGTGGCATACACACATAATCATAGAGAATCATTTCTTATTAGTCAAGACTCATTGCCAAGACTATCTTAGTGGACAAAGTCCCTTTCTGAACCAAGTTCACTCCACGTTTCAATCCTGTTTTACTGAACCGGTATAACCTACAGTTCCGGCCATGTCTATCTCATGAGATATAAAATCTTTACCCAATGCATTGGAGGGAGATATAGGTCCCACCCATCTCATAATTATACCATTCTTATGTGTGCCACAAAATCATAAACCATACATCATAGCATTACCCATTTAATAAAAATGGGAATCTTAAACATCATGACATAATAAAACAATTCATATAAGATAAATGAATTCATAAAAATATTTCTATCACAACATAATCATATCAATGTAATAATAGGGATATAAACAGAACCCTATATTATCTTAGATGTAAAATAAATTTGATAAAACACTTGAACTCCATTCTTGAGGAAAATATCCATTCTACTTCAAAAACACTTTTCCTTTCTTAATATGTCATACAATTCTAAACTAAAAGAAGTTGATTAAAAATAAACTTGAAAACTTGTAAAGGAATATTCTTGGAAATATTGTTTTAAAAATCCATTCATGTCGTATAAGTTAAAAAAACCATTCTTCTCGTACTTTTGTCGAAAAAGTCAAAAGTACCTCGTACGAAAAATGACAAAAGATTCCATTCATATCTTTAAATAAAAACTCACTGAAGGGTAAAATTGGATTTAAACAATTGTAGGTGGATGGAAATAACATTACATATTGAGGAAACATGGATGTGGATGATAAAATACACCCCAGTAAATACCAAAGTATAAAAAATCTCGGATAAAAATGATATTGTGATATTTTCCCTTTCCTTAGGTCCGATTTGCTTCGTAAGTGTCCAAACCTCATGTATAATGATTTAAATAATGTTATTGAATTATTCCAGAATCATAATTATTTTTATGATATCATATATGGTCATATTCTTAGCTTCTTATTGGTAATATTTCATTATTACTTGTTATTCGGGTGTTTATTACTTTTTGTTCTTATGCGTGTTTTGTCGAATAAATTCTTATTTTTCTTTTTAGGATATAGATACCACATTTCCATAATGGTATTAGGGTAATATATATCATATTAATTCATTAAATTCATTTATATAATCATTATGCAATGAAGATCATGTAGAACGAGTCACATCATATCGTGGAGACAGTATTCCGTACGTACGCACGAGCGATGATATCATTCCCATGATTGTGGAATTGTATTGGAGTATATATATATTATTTCAGAATAAATATCACTTTACAATAATCATATATAGTCATTATTTACACCATTATACCCATCCAAGTAAGGTGGTGGTGGAAAATAGATTACACCACGACGTGGAGACGGTATTCCGTACGTACGCACGCGCGGTGATTTCGTTTTCTGTAGGATGGATAGATGGTGAAATAGGGTTGTTTAATACTTATAATAACATATCAGTATATGAGTGATACTGATGTTATTACTTCATAATGAAACAATTAAATAAGAAGAAGTGGAATAAGAAATAAAGATGAAAGAATCGGTAACAGGCATTACCTCTTCTTTGAAGGGTTCTTTGAGACCTCCTTTTAGGGCACTAAAATTGGTATTTGAAAAAGACCAGGACCTCTAGGATGTCTGTAGGGAATTGGAGAGAAGAAATTTGCAGGGTTTGGCCGATCTTTAAGGCTCAAATTGGTGTGAGGAAGAGAGGTAGGAGGTTCCCTTTTGTAAGGGAGGAGAGGGGCACCTTTGGAATAACTAAAAATATTATTTTATTATAAAGTCAAATTCGGTTTTTAATAGCTCCAAATTGATATATTTCGAAAATAAGGTGGGTATGGGTCGAAATTCTCTAATAAAATAAAATTTAGACAAGTTTAGGTATCAATTTTAACCTTATCATTTAGATTTAACTTTAAGTTAGATAATTTAACTTTTACCATGTCTTCTGGTTTTCTTATACTATAAAGTTAATAAACATACTATATCAAGCCAAAAGAACCCCAAGTTGTTTATTATTAATATATATAACCTTATCTAAGTCATTTGGCCGAACCTTAGATTTTTAGGAATAAAATAACAATTAATAATATAATATTTGTTTTAAAAACTATTTTATGTCAATTTTGACACTATTTAGTAATTGATTTTTGTGAAAATCATAACAGAATGATTAATTCAAAAAAAGTTAATGAAATCAATTCTAACATGTCATATAAACCTAGAAAATTAGTATAATTCATAAAGAGTCTCAAATTACATTTATTTGGGTATTTATAACATCAATTATGTCAATATTTCATTAATAAGATATTTACTGCATCATATTTGTGTCATAAATAAATTAACTTATTTAAAGTCTAAAAATTACAAATAAAATATCATTATGTAGGAAATATTTTAGGTTTCTAATTAATATTCATAGTAGAATTAATCTTATATATAACCCTATATTAAAAATGATTTAGTTATTAACCTTTGATTTTAACTATTTTAACCATTCTTTAAATAAATTGATAATAAATGTCCTAATCTAATCAAAGTGGGCCTAAATGGTCATATTTCATTCATAAGGTTGTTTTTGATCGAATTAAACTTATCCAATAGAATTAGGACATGTGTTTGGGTAATAATAATATCATTTTTACCCTTAACTACCCTATTTACTTTTAACCGTGGTAAAAAAAGTAAAAAGTTACTATTCACCAAAAATTATTTTCATCTCATTGAACCACATTTTAGTCCTTGATATTAACTGTGTCTCTTGGATTTTTGAAATTCTACTCACAGAAGCGGTAAAATTAATTTTTATGAAAAATTCAGTTTTTTTAACTACCACTTAGTGGTTTCACTATTCATCAAAAAATTAAAGTTTCCAGAAAAATACCAAAAATTAGGCCTAAGATATATTTTATATTATGAATTCAAAAATGGTGTTTATTTTACCAAATTAAAAACATATCTGTTACATTAACCAATTTAAAAATTAATTCCCGTCGTCAAAACAAATAGCATGTTTTTAAAAGATAATAACTATCAAAAGATTGACACTTGTTTATGTCTGGTTTAATTGTGAAATTACATCCAATGAACAAAATTGTATTAAATTGTAAGAATATATTCTAAATATACTTTAAAACCACTCAAATTAATAATTTGTCACTATTTATTATTTTGATTAAAAAAGTTTTTTTAATTAAAATTTAGTAATTTTCACTATTCACCAGAATATGAAAGTTATCCGAAAAGTACCAAAATTTCACCCTAATCTAGTTTCGATATTCCGAATCCAAAAATGAAGTCCATTTTGAGAGATAGAATTTCTAAAATTTTAAAATGTGGTTATTACTATTCATAATGGCTAGTTTTAATAATATTTTAATAGCATATCGTTGTTTAGTGAAACTCGGTATTGCGTACTACACATGCTATCGAGGAAGGTCTCGATTGCGTGTAATGCAAGGCAAGTCAAATATGTGTGTTGTGAAAACTACTTTTGGTGTAGCGTACAACACAAGCCATTAATGAAATTAAAAAAATATTTTTCATAAAATCTCAGGGTGTTACATTCTACCCCCCTTAAAACGAATTTCGCCCTCGAAATTCATCGGGGTTATAAATGGTTTACTACTTGAAAGTTTCTTTAATAGAAACCCACATCGTAAAAAGTAATACCAAAACCATTCTTTAAAAAAAAGTATGAAACGTAACGGTTACCCAAATAAACTAATCACTAGGTTTCCACATAGGTGAAAATATGGATATGGAAGAGAAATCTAACCATCATGTTCTGATGGAGAGTGGTAGAGAACATGGCTATGGAAAATCCAGCAATCACAAAGCCATAAATTTGTGACGGTCTAAGTTACCATCTAATTCATCAGATATAAGAGCAGTAGGACAACATTTTTGGTTTTCAAGAACATTTCCCTAAAGTTGATGAAATTGGAATTAGAAGAAATACTTTCGTGATTTTGGTACTGTGTCACCGTTGGTCATTATTTGGACAATTTCCACTTCATCTCTTAAAGAAATGAAGTTGGACTTGTCATTCGTGAAGTGTTAGAAGATCATGTGATAGAATGATGGGTCATTCCATCTGTCTCAAACAAATGGTTACAAAAGTTATCAAAAATACATAAGACCATATATGGTGAAGTTAATCGTATACGATTCCAAAAATAAACTTATACTTCATATATCATACTGCGTAATAAAATAAAACTAGTTTCTACTAACCAGGACCTTCGTGTAGGCCAGTGGTAGGCGATAAAGGCCAGTCGCACTTCGGTTGTGGGTTCGATTCCCATAGCCTTCTCCGACGCGATGGGTTTTCGCCCATCCTGTAGGTTGTCCTTTTTCTAAAACTACATTACTATAACATCCCATAAATAATATCGAAAAAACATCTATCCTTAAACAATACTAACTTATGTCCAACATAATCCATTCCAATCTTTAGGATTATCCAAAATAATGTTGTCTAATCTCATATTATAGTGAAAACGATTACCAAAGAGTTCATACAAATAGCATGTTAATACCATTGTTGATCCCCATATATCATGAGATATGTCTTGTTGGTCACATTCCAAACATTCGAAGGCCTTAATCATGTATTCTCTTGAGAAAAATACCCATTGAACCTTATTGAAAAATGAATGTTGTTTAAAAGTTAACTCTTTCCGCATACAGAAATCCTCAAAATTCTATATACTCTAACCATGATATCACTTAGTCCTTATATCAATCATGAGCTCATGAATACTGCCAAACATTTCATTTGCTCATTTTCCCTTCATTATGCGCATATCATCTTTTTTTCCAAAAATATCTCAATCACTTTCCATGGTTACCGGTACCATAAAATTATTGAAAACCACAATATAAAAATACATAAATATTCCAATATTCCACGATACTATATACAACATTATTTTGGAATCCCATTACATAAACACTTAATCATTCCACCACATCATTGTCAAATTCAACATCTCCAATATTGATCGCATTTGACTTCCCGTTGCCCTTTGCCTTAAGTGGTTTCTCATGTCGATCATCCCTAACCCTTGGATTAGGGCATTTATTATCATAATGCCCCATTTCCTTGCACTTGAAGCATTGAAGTGTTGGTGGTGCGTTCTTTGCAGTCTTTTCTTTATTCACATCATTAGAAACCCTTTTTCCATTACTTCGACACTCAGCTGCTTGATGACCTTCTTTTCCACACTTAAAACTTTTTCTAGTCCCTTTAAGGCAATCTCCACCATACTTCTTTCCACACTTTTAGCATAAGGAAACATTAATCTTCTTTTCACCATTATTCTGATATTTCTCCTTGAACTCCATCTTTCGTTTCTTGTCAAAACTATGAGATGGATAAGTAACACCAACTTCCACTTCTACCTTGATAGAACAATGCACACTTTCATCATAGCTACTGAAGTCTCTTATAGATAATTCCCTTCGAAGATTTGGTTTTAAGCCACTGAAGAATCGATCAACTTTACTTTCTGGTTGGATGATAATGCCTGATGCATACCTTGCAAGCCTTGTAAAATTCGTTTCATATATACCAACAGATTCATCATCCTTTTTCTTTAGTTCAAGAAACTCCTTCTCCATCTTTTTTTGAAGAATACGAGGGAAGTACTTATTGAAAAATAAGTTCTTGAACTCATCCCATTCCATGGACTCAATTTCATCTCTTGGCCTCGTATTGTTAATAATATTCCACCATTGATCAGCTTGACCTTCCAAACGATATACTACTAAGATGACTTTATCATGTTCAGAACATTGAAGAACTGGAAATATCTTTTCAATGGTACTGATCCATTTTTCAGCAACAAGTGGATCAGAAGACCCACTGAAAGAAGGTGGACGTTGCCTCATGAAGGACTCAATAGAATATTTTTCCCTTCCCTGCTCATTTGGAAGTACATATTGATTCATAGCTTGTGTAAGTATAGAAATAATATTCTTTCACTCCATCTCCTATAACATTTGTTTTTTAGGAGGACAATCATTGCATTTTCCATTGCATTGATCAACACGGTTCATTCTGGTTCCATCCATCGTCTAAAACCCAAAATGAATAGTGTGAGAGTCAAAAATAATGCTAGGGAAAACAACATAATAAAGGGGGAGTACCTTAAATATATAACATCTTGGGTTACCGTAATTCTAGTACTATAACATATACTTATACTTAACCTTAGGGACATCCCTAGACATACCTTAGAAATATCTCTAGGGATCTCACTAAAGTTCTCGCATCCTGGTTTCCAATGGTTGACTAAACTTTTCCTCTGATACCAACTGTAGAGACCCGAAGCTTAACGTACATAGACATTACATTATTTTTGCGGAATACTTAGTACACAACAAAAACACACACACAAGGACCGTAATAGTTTATTGTCTTTGGAAACTCGGAATATAATATTCTAATCATGGTGAAAGATCTTCAAAATCTCCCATAAAGATCTTCCTCTTTTTTTTAACCTAAATCCTTTCTTTATATCCTGGGAAAAGAAAACATAAAAGGGTGAGCTCAAATTTTCAGTAAGGGTAAAAAAAATAAATATCAATCACATCATATTCATAAGAACATTTCTTTTGTAAATCATAACCTGCACAAGAGATCATAATTTCATAACATCGGATAAATCATAGTAGTGAAATGTAATCCCAATAATCATAAATTAAAACATGAAACTTTGTGGCATACACACATAATCATAGAAAATCATTTCTTATTAGTCAAGACTCATTTCCAAGACTATCTTAGTGGACAAAGTCCCTTTCTGAACTGAGTTCACTCCTCATTTCAATCCTGTTTCACTGAACCGGTATAACCTATCGTTCCAGCAATGTCTATCTCATGAGATATAAAATCTTTACCCAATGCATTTGAGGGAGATATAGGTCCCACCCATCTCATAATGATACCATTCTTATGTGTTCCACAAAATCATAAACCATACATCATAGCATAACCCATGTAATAAAAATAGGAATCTTAAACATCATGACATCATAAAACAATTCGTATAAGATAAAGGAATTCATAAAAATATTTCCATCACAACATAATCATATCAATGTAATAATAGGGATATAAACATAACCCTATATTATCTTAGATGTAAAATAATTTTGATAAAACACTTGAACTCCATTATTGAGGAAAATATCCTTTCTACTTCAAAAACACTTTTCTTTTCTTAATATGTCATACAATTATAAACTAAAAGAAGTTGATTAAAAATAAACTTGAAAACTTGTAAAGGAAGATTCTTGGAAATATTGTCTTAAAAATCCATTCATGTCGTATAAGTTAAAAAAAACATTTTTCTCGAACTTTTTTCGGAAGAGTCAAAAGTACCTCGTACAAAAAATGACAAAAGATTCATTTCATATATTTTACTAAAAACTCACCGAAGGGTAAAATTGGGTTTAAAAAATTGTAGGTGGATGGAAATAACATTACATATTGAGGAAACCTGGATGTGGATGATAAAATACACCCTAGTAAATACCAAAGTATAAACAATCTCGGATAAAAATGAGATTGTGATATTTTCCCTTACCTTAGGTCCGATTTTCTTTGTAAGTGTCCGAACCTCCTGTATAATGATTTAAATAATGTTATTGACTTATTCCAGAATCATGCTTATTTTTATAATATCATATATGGTCATATTCTTAGCTTCTTATTGGAAATATTTCATTATTACTTGTTATTCGGGTGTTTATTACTTTTTATTCTTATGCGTGTTTTGTTGAATAAATTCTTATTTTTCTTTTTAGTTTATAGATACCTCATTTTTATAATGGTATTAGGGTAATATATATCATATTAATTCATTAAATTCATTTATATAATCATTATGAAATGATGATCATGTAGAACGAGTCGCATCACATCGGGGAGACGGTATTCCGTACGTATGCACGAGCGATGATATCATTCCCATTATTGTGGAATTGTATTGGAGTATATATATAATATTTCAGAATAAATATCACTTTACAATAATCATATATATTAATTATTTACACCATTATACCCATCGAAGTAAGGTAGTGGTGGAAAATAGATTGCGCCACAGCGTGGAGACGGTATTCCGTACGTAGCCACGCGCGGTGATTTCGTTTTCCGTAGGATGGATAGATGGTAAAATAGGGTTGTTTCATACTTATAATAACATATCAGTATATGAGTGATACTGATGTTATTACTTCATAATGAAACAATTAAATAAGAAGAAGTGGAAGAAGAAATAAAGATGAAAGAATCGGTAATGGGCATTACCTCTTCTTTGAAGCGCTTCTTTGAGACCTCCTTTTATGGCACTAAAATTGGTCATTGAAGAGGAACAGGACCTCTAAGATGTCTCTATGGAAGTGGATAGAAGAAATTGGTAGGGTATGGCCGATCTTGAAGGCTCAAATTGGTGTGAGGAAGAGAGGGAGGAGGTGCCCTTTTATAAGGGAGGAGAGGGGTACCTTTGGAATAACTAAAAATATTATTTTATTATAAAGTCAAATTCGGTTTTTAATAGCTCCAAATTGATATATTTCGAAGATAAGGTGGGTATGGGTCGAACTCCACTCATCTAATATAATTTAGACAAGTTTAGGTATCAATTTTAACCTTATCATTTAGATTTAACTTTAAGTTAGATAATTTAACTTTTACTGTGTCTTCTTGTTTTCTTATACTATAAGGTTAATAAACATACTATATCAAGCCAAAATAACCCCATGTTGTTTGTTATTAATATATATAACCTTATATAAGTAATTTTGCTGAACCTTAGATTTTTAGGAATAAAATAACAATTAATAATATAATATTTGTTTTAAAAACTATTTTATGTCAATTTTGACACTATTTAGTAATTGATTTTTGTGGAAATAATAACAGAATGATTAATTCGAAAAAAAGTTTATTAAATCAATAAAAACATGTCATATTAACCTATAAAATTATTGTAATTCATAAAGAGTCTCAAATTACGTTTATTTGGGTATTTATAACATCAATTATGTCAATATTTCATTAATAAGATAATTACTGCATCAACATTGTGTCATAAATAAATTAACTTATTTAAAGTATAAAAATTACAAATAAAATATCATTATGTAGGAATATTTTTTATCTTTCTAATGAATATTTATAGTAGAATTTATCTTATATATAACCCTATATTAAAAATGATTTAGTTATTAAACATTGATTTTAACTATTTTAACTCTTCTTTAAATAAATTGATAATAAATGTCCTAATCTAATCCATGTGGGCCTAAATGGTCATATTATATTCATAGGGTTCTTTTTGTCGAATTAAACTTATCCAATAGAATTAGGACATGTGTTAGGGTAATAATAATATCATTTTTACCCTTAACTACCCTATTTACTTTTAACCGTGGTAAAAAAAAGTAAAAAGTTACTATTCACAAAAAATTATTTTCATCTCATTGAACCAAATTTTAGTCCTTGATATTAACTGTTTCTCTCAGATTTTAGAAATTCTACTCACAGAAGTGGTAAAATTATGTTTTATGAAAAATTCAGTTTTTTTAACTACCACTTAGGGGTTTCACTATTCATCAAAAAATGAAAGTTTCCAGAAAAATACCAAAAATTAGGCCTAAGATATATTTGATATTATGAATTCAAATATGATGTTTATTTTACCAAATTCAAAAAATATCAGTTACATTAACTAATTTAAAAATTAATTCTCGTCGTCAAAACAAATAGCATGTTTTTAAAAGATAATAACTATCAAAAGATTGACACTTGTTTATGTCTGGTTTAAATGTGAAATTACATCCAATGAACAACATTGTATTAAATTGTAAAAATATATTCTAAATATACTTTAAAACCAATCAAATTAATAATTTATCACTATTAATTATTTTGATTAAAAAAGTTGTTTTTAATTAAAATTCAGTAATTTTCACTATTCATCAGAATATGAAAGTTATCCGAAAAGTTCCAAAATTTCACCCTAAGCTAATTTCGATATTCCGAATCCAAAAATGTAGTCCATTTTGAGAGATAAAATTTCTAAAATTTAAAAAGGTGGTTATTAATATTCATAATGGATAGTTTTAATAATATTTTAATAGCATATCGTTGTTTAGTGAAACTCGGTATTGTGTACTACACACGCTATTGAGGAAGGTCGTGATTGCGTGTAATGCAAGGAAAGTCAAAGAGGTGTGTTGTGCAAGCTCCTTTTGGTGTTTCATACAACACAAGACATTAATGAAATTAAAAAGAATATTTTTCATAAAATCTCGGGGTGTTACATTTCTAGTTCCCAAATCGCGAAGCACCTTCTGCTCTATGAACCATGAGCTATGCGAGCTACTTCTGCTCAATGAAGTGCCTCCCCTTTGCCTTTTTTAACCCCCTCATTTGATATGGATTTATTTCGTAGAGCCTAATGGAATTCATGAAGGAAGATGATCCCCAAGGGGACCCTGGTCATCGCTGAATGTTTATGCTTCGTGAAACATCCTTCTTATACAGGTGATCCACATGCTAAGTCGAGGTCACTGTACTTTGCGAAGCACATCGCTTCATGATACCTTGCTTCCTGAGGGTCCTTTGATCTGTAGGGAAGTGCTCTATTAATGCCTTTCCACTTTGTGAAGAACCTTATTTACGCACATCTTCCCTATGCTTAGGCTGAGGTGGCCTGCTTTGCGAAGCACACCCCTTCACAAGTACCCTTCGCCACACGGAGAAGCATAGTTTCACAAGGCCCCAGTCTATGAACCCTTCTTGTTTTCAATTAATTTTCCTATTCAACCCTCCAGGTTTTCAAAATGTGATTTCAAAGTCCCTGGGATGATACTACCCGTTTCTTTGCTTCACCTCATTCTTTATTGCATAGGCATGCAAACCGATATTTCTTCTTCGCATAGCCCTGCTAACATGGACCACCCCAATGGTTCGCTCCATAACAATCCTTATCCACGACGTTTCATATCCCTTCACATCACCAAGGAGCAGAAGTTACCGGTTATATATGTCCTGGGGGTGGGGAGAAAATCCACCTTTTTCATGTTTTAGAATGTTAAACTATCAAGCACCATCGTCCTAAGCACATGACATTAAACTATGACCTTTCCCCATGCCTCGCACGCGGGGTTCCACCACCGTGGAAATTCTGTATTCCAAATTTCCTCCACAAGGATGAGATCTTCCCTCACAAGGGAGGATATCCTCTTTATCGGAATGGAATTTGTCCATGGGGAAAGGGAAACCATCCTGGTGTAAGCCCCTAGCTTTTCTTGCCGGGGGTAGCATCCCTGCCCCTCCTTTCTTCTTCGGTCCCATGGACCATGGGGGAAATGGACACCAGACCCCTCCTTTATTCGGTAACAAATCCCTCTCCCGCTGAGCTTTTTCACCACCGGGCCTCCATCCTGAAGTATGTACCAACTTCTAGGGTTTTTAACCACACATAAGCCCCTCTCTCCCCTTTGGTCTGCTTTTAAGTTCCACTTCACCTCCAACAAACACACCTTTTGTGATGTGATCTTCAGGTCTCTACTAACTCTTGTTTCTCACACTGAGCATGAATCACATGGTCTTATAGTGAGCACCGACCATGACATATTATTTGGGCAGCAGAGTGTAATCCCCACACTTCTTGAAATACGAGGACTTTGATCCTTTCAAAGGCCAGGTACATAATAATCCTCCCTGAGGATCAATCCCAACAACTACTTATCCTTACCCCTTCACGTTGGTTCACCTTCGTCCCCAATGATGTTAAATTGTATCCACTATTCTAAACAATGAAAATATTGATCTTTTCTAAGGTAGGGTGCGTAGGAATCCTCCCAGAGGATCAAGCCCACCACCGTCCATTAGTCGTTCTGATTTTTTTTTTCACATCACTGTACCAAGCCCTCATACCATGAATTACACGGTATTTGATCCTTTCCATGGTATGGTATGTTGGTAGCCTCCTTGTTGTTCAACCCCACCATTCACCTGGTCGTTCCGGCCCCATTAATGTTGGTTCAATAACACCTTGGGCAGCCTAGAGTGTAAGCCCCACACCACTACCTGAACAACGTGGTCCTTCATCCTTGCTAAGGCAGGGTACGTAGAACGCTTCCACGAGGTTCAACCCCACCAGCCAAGGGACCTAATGTCCTCCTTCATGTTGGTTCACTCACACCACCCGAACTATGAGGTCTTTGATCCTTTCTAAGGAAAGGTATGTAGGAAGCCTCCACGAGGTTCAAGTTCACCACCCATTGGTCATCCCGACCCCCTTCACGTTGGTTTACCATCATCTTGGGCAGCCTCAAAGTGCAATCCCCAAATGCCTCCATCTGAACTATGAGGTATTTGATCCTTTCCAAGGAAATATACATAGGACGCCTCCATGAGGTTCAAGCCCAACATTCGGTTGCTCCAACCATATTCAAATCGGTTAACCCCCATCCCTCATGACGTTAAACTATGGACCTCTTTCAACGGTATTCCATTATCACTCCATTTAGTGGTAATCCATTGTCACTCCATTCAGTGTTAAGCTATTGTCACTCTATTCAGAAGTATGTCGTTGGAACCCTAATCTACGGTAATCCGTTGTCTGATAAACTAGGTCGACTTCGATTCCATGCCACAGGGATATATAGGAAGCAACTTCGAGGCTCAAGCCCAAAACAATCATCATCCTCATGGTGGTTACATCCCATTCACCATCAACTTCATTCAACCATTCCATCATCCATCCTTATTCTTACCTAGGCTACCATATCCCGGTGGGATCATTCCACCTCATACCCCATTCCCCTCTATAGTAACTAGGAACTCAACCATGCGTTGGCCCCAACATTAGTGTTCCCTCCAGGGGTTGCACCCATCAGATCCACTCTAGTCGGAGTTCTGATCAGTCCAATCCGTCTCTACCAGACGTTAAACGTGCGGAATACCCTGTGTAAGACATGGGAAGCTGAGGAAAACCTCAGATACATGCCTATTCCAGAAAATTCCCCACAGTTGATGAGGGATGCCTCGGGCTTACGCGCCCACGAGAATCCCTATAATAAGGGACAGAAGCCAGACACACCAGTGATGCCCAACGTGACTAGTCCCCTGGCTGAAGGTTCTTGCCCTGACCTGACCCCTTGGAATGTCTTGACATAAGCAGTGTAATTAACTAGTGTCCATGATGATATGGCACTAGGAAGAGTTTCACGAACGATGTATTTAGTCTATAAGGGAGACTCAAACTAGGTGACAAGTTATAAGGAGGAATCCACGAAAGGAAGAACCGGCCTCCCATCATCCCATTTTGATCATGGAGAAAACATCCCTGAATAAGACATGGATGCCACACACCTTTGGAAAGAGGGAATGCAGGGAAACAATGGTGTGTCCTCCACAGAAAGATGTGCGCACGCCCCAACAAAAGTTTTGGAAACATAAATGGTGAACCAGACGTGAAATTATTCTCCTCAATATGGAGATTAACAGCACTCGAGGAATCAATGGATTGATGTGTTGCCGGATCCAGTTACATTCTACCAGGTCCAGCTAAGGAAATGGTGGGACTAGCGTGAAACTAACCAGAATATGGGGTAGTAGAATGTTGGACATCTCGTTCTGTGACATTGTTAGCGTGGATCCCTCTTATCGTCCATGGAATACGGGATGGCACTGGGGAATTTGTCTTTTTTTCCTTTGTCTTTTAGCACTGATGAGTTAATCTCCCTACTTTCAGGAATCAAGTTACTACTTCAGGGATTCGATCACCACCTTCCCATCAATGTAGGGGCAGGGGCAGCCCCCACATGACCATTTCATGTGGTGTCACCTCTTTCATGACAGCCTCTAAATCTATGACCACGGGGCACCCACTCCCCCTATGCCCATCCGAGGACATTCAACGTAGGGTAATCAACGACCTTGTGTGCTGCTACGAGGAGGAGGGCATAATCTCAACTCGGGATATGGCCCGGTTGGATCTGGAGGCGTTTACGCCTCATCGCCAATGCTGACCCCAAGGGCCTCGCAGGGAGCCATTACTCCCAACCCCGATCTACAGCCGTTTTAGTAGCCTGTCCCCAGAGCTATTTGATGGATCCCTGCCTTACGCTAATGTGGTGGGTGAAATCTAGCCCAGCCTAGACAGAGTCCCATTCCAGGGGCTACCAGTGAGGGCTCCCACCCGGTCACATCAGTGCCACCACCCAGTATTTCTAGAAGAGGATATGGTAAGCTTTGTACCTACATCACTAGCCTGGTTCGTCCGACCTGCCACCAGCGTTGAGCGCAAGCTGAGGAGAATGCCCACCGAGGTGCGTCAACATAGACGACTACTATGGCCCGAGCCACAACTGATGCATATAACAAGTTCCCGGCATACACAGAGCAGGGTCACTTATATTCCAAACCAGGATTGAGGCCCCAGTCGTGCCACGGGTAGGCTGGGTCGACTCTCTTGGTCGCCCGCACAAGCATTGGACGCTGCGAACCAACCCGTAATGATGCCACCCCGAACAGATTTCCTCCCAATACCACTACCATGGAAATCATGGGCCTTCCCCGCTCTGAAGCTCGTCATGGAGGTCTGCCCCAGGCCACCCCCAATCCAAATGAGGGTCATCCCTACAACGATGTTACTCAACACCAAAACCTCTCTCGTGCCCATTTCACTAGGTATTGAGTCTTTTCTCTTACCCCCAACCCCTGAGGTAGGTACATTGCCCATCCAGGCACTCTTAAAATATGGGGATCCTAACCATTTCCTCTCAGCAGCTGGTGAAGGTCCTCCTCGCCTAGGCAACCATAGGGGTGAGGGACAGCCTCGCTCCACCTGCACCCAGCATAGAGGTACTACCTGTGTTCAGCTAGACTAGTACAAGGGCCCTCTTCGTACTGAGTTCGCCAGGGAAAACAAGTGTGGAGGTCCTCCCCATGCTTATTCCAGTTTCAGTGGATGTGGAAACCCTCTCAACCCTAGTACCTGTGCAGCCCAAGGACCTCGCATTAGAAATATTCCCTGTCCTAAGGAGCCATCCAGGGGAAGGAAGTTGGGTCATCACCCCCATAAGAGATATTCTGAGAAGGTCCAGACAGAGATCAGACCAGTCCCCTTCTCTAACTCTGAGGCGGAGTACGACTCAGTATGGGAACCCTCCTCTCACTCATCTGAGTCAAGGGCTGGGGCATGTATGAGGAAAATCATCTTGGTGCTCCTAGAATTCAAGGTCCATTGGATTTCCACCTCCCTCCGTAGGTATAAACAAGAGGATAAAATTTGTTGACCACGAATGTTACGGTCATGCAATCTCTACCATCATCACTGGAAGTTCCCTCTACCCCACCAAGAGATCACATAGAGCTATTATGGGGACTAATGGCAGGCGAGCAGTGTCATAACCTATCACCAGTAGCCCTATCCCCTGAGCCGGGAACAGTGATTGTCATCCCATCCTATTCTAACCTAGCAACTAGGTCTCTACACTCTTAGGAGGACAACCTGAGAATAAGCGGCCAGTCAGCCTGTACACATTACTCTTCACCGGCCAGCCTGTCGTCTCAGCGGTCTGGCTCAGTACTGCTGTGAGTTCCTTAGACACCCCCAGTTGATGAGTTGGGCAATCAAAGGCTAGACCCTGAATCTCAGCTGAGGAACATATGGAACATCCTCGCACTAGGACACTTCCCGGAGAAGTTATGGCCCGTGACAACATTGAATTTCTTCATACCATAATCCCTCACCCTAGAGGAAGTTGATTGTTTCTACCACACCCTCTGGGTGATGCATTTATGTCTTTGTCATCAGTGAGTGGTTTATCCAATGATCCAATTTTATTTCGAAGACATCAGCGAGCAACGCCATTTGGTTGATTTGGTTGCACTCATTTTGGCCCAGCGCCCCGAGTCACCGGTTCGCCGTGAGGCCCTCCAGCAGCAATGCATTCAGAGTATCAACTTACTCTGCAAAATAATCGAGGATGCTACTTCCCACATGAAAATAGGTTACTGGGTGCAGTATTCTACCCTCCTCTTCAGTGCTATCTAGCGTCATGCCAACATTCTAGTTGACATCGAAGACATGCCCCTGAGAAGGGTCATGGTCAACATGGCTGACAAAGTTGATGATGAGGGCGAGCTAGAGATTCTCGATGAAGACTTACCCCTCAAGGGAGTTCCACACCCATTTTACACATCGAGAAGGATTTATCGTTAGCATAAAAACCTACATGGTCTCCCTACTCCAATCGAGGCATTGGTACTCAGCAGGAATTCTGTTAAAGGAAAAGAGCACGTCGAAGCTGCCAAGCACTCCGACCTGTCTACCTTAGTGCAAAAAAGGTGGAAGATCCTAAGAAGGACACCTTGTGCCGAAAACATGTTGAGCAGAAGAAGTTGCTCCAAAAACACCTGTCTAAACACATTGTAGAGCCATGACCTGACTAAGGAAATCCTATGCCAATACAGTAGGGGAAGGAATAACTTCCCCTTGGCGAGCTACCCTCAAGAACCCCTGATAATGATGCTCCAGTAGATAGGGCTAAAGCCGGAGCTCATGGAAAGAGGGAACAGAATGTATCACCAAACTCTCCTGAACGGAACATCAATCCAAGGAATCCTTCCAGAGTTCCCCCAGCATCCACGCAGGTTTCTCAACTAGCCACTCCATGAGCTGCTGAGCCGTTTTATCATGTTGAAGAACCCACAAATTCGATCATAGTTAGGGATCCAATTCTTGATAGGGACCCCCACCCAAATGATCCAATGGAAGTGATCATCACCCAGCTTGAGGTGTTAGAAACACGTAGGTTGAAATTCTACCTGATAGAAAGCTATATCCGACATGGGTGGATGATATGTCGACACCTCCTGATTTCGGGAATCCCACCTTCTACCCCATTAACTAGACAAGGGACCCGCCACAACACCTGGCCTACTTAAACTCAATGTGTGGGCACATGATAGGGAATCCATCATAGTAAGAGGCTTCTAAGCTTCACTATTTTGTTCAGACATTAGAGGGGCTAACATTCATCTGGTACAGGCAGCTCCCTGTCGGATCCGTAACCAACTAGGATGACCTTCGTAGGCAATTCCTCTACTATTTCAGCTCTACCACCCAGAAAAAAAGCATCACAGACCTCTTCAAGTGTAAACAAATGCCTAATGAGTGAGTCGTATAATTTCTCACTTGGTGGAAGAGGCTCACATACTCTCTTGAGATGCCACTAACTAAGGAGAAATTACTAACAATGTGCATATGAAATGTCAAGATGGAGCTAGTTTCCTCTATAATAACCCATAACTACCTCGGAGGATTCTGAGACTTCTCCAATAACACCCAATGCCTAGACGAAGCCCTGCAATAGGACATCGAAGTATGTCTGTTGCCCACTGTAATTCCAAAAATATGGGCTTCCAGAGCCGAGCCCACCATGGTGTCCCAAATAGTATCCCCTTGGAAACTAGAATTTCTACCAGTAGAACCAACCCCATAGCCTTGTAGAGGCCCTCCACCTCAGGCATAGACTCCGGCTCAGTAGCGTCCACCTCAAAATCATCATGAGCCTCCGCGAAATGCGCCTCCACCGCCCATGAGGGAAAATCAGGGTCTGCCTTTTTGACAGGCCCTTCCAGCTCCTCACTAGTGACAGGCTCCAGGGGATCCCTTTCCGGACAATGGAAAATGTAAATACTCATTCAACGAGAATCAGGTCCCTAGTTATTTCAGAAGTTCCATGGAAGAAGGGATCCTGCGTTTTCATGAGTACAGAAGGCTAGAAGAAGAGTACCACATTAATTTCCCCAACTAATTCCCCTATCATCAGATCCTGGGGCACACACTCTAGTAGTGATATGTGTTCAATGACTGGATTCAGGACCAGGTTAACAACAACATAGTCGGGAAGGGCCCGACACCACCACAAGTGGCATGCATCTTCATGAGGCTAGACAATAGCTGTGACAGCAGGGGCGAGTGGCAGTAGGTTTATAACCATGGTTCGTAGAAGTATGATGACTGTATAGTTCATAAAATGGTTTCTCATGCCTATGGTATCCTTCGTGCACACCTTAATCATCTGGATCCTTCAGAGGCTGGAGTCACCGCTTATGCGTCGTTGTCCTAGCCAATATCTTCCCAGAAGAGCATGAATCGGTGGTACATGGGAAAGAAACATTCCCCTCCAATTCCATCAATACCCCACACTCTCAGAGACTTCATGACCCCTGAGATGTGGATTTTTCCCAGAATCCAACCAGTGGTGGAAGACTCTTCAAGTGATAGTCAAGGGTACACTTCGGTTAATACCGTGGAGTTGGAAACTCCATATATGACTCCCAACGACGGGGAGCGCCAATCGAACCTCCCCTACATCCCTAGTTGATGCCAATGTTAGTAGAGTCATAGCCATATGGGTCATCAGGGCACATCAATTGGAACCTATAACCAATTCATGCATTCCACTAAGACAAGACAATAGGCCTAGTGCAGAGCTCAGCACGTGTAGCCTTTTCATCCAGTGTCGTTGGGTTCACCTCCCCCACCTTTTGTGATACTAGATCTATAAGAGATACCTCGACCATGACACGAACAGAATCACCTAGATACAGGCTGATCTTAGTCATCTGGTCCTCATCTGGCAGTTACTCTTCAGCCTTTGACTAGCGAGCAATGAGATATACCCAACACCAGTCAGCCACCTGCGCAGTCGGGAAGGCCCGCCATGCCTCCTATCACAAAGAGACCTCATGAAAGATGAAGTTATCACCTGGAATGGAAATATAATTTCCTAAAGAACCTTTCTGGAATCCCAGCGATGCTTTCCATCCTAGAGGCCCTTCACCTATCATCAGATATGCATGAGGCCGTCGCTGATGCTTTAAGAATCCCCCTCCAGTTTGAGATAGAGGTAGCAGCTGTAGAAGATTTTCATGCTAAATCAGTTGAGAACTCTGAATTCTAGGCCATCATTTCATTCTATGGAGAGGATGAAGACTCTCCCATATAGGGCCACATCCGACCATTGTACATCATCGACCAATTTAATGGCATGGAGGTTCTCTTCTTCCTTGTTGACACTGAATATATGATTATTCTTATCCAAAAACGGACACTGCGAAAGCTGGTGTTATCCGAAGATGACCTGGCCCCCTCTGATTTATGGATCCAAGGATACGAGAGGAAAGAGAAGACCACATTTGGTATGATTTTCTTGATGTCCCAGATCGACAGCCTAGTTGTCAGCACCGAGTTTATGGTTGTCACCCAGGACACCGCGTACAATGTATTGATGGGTAGACCATGGCTCCACCTACATGCGACGCTCCCCTCATCATATCAAAAGTTCCCCAAGTACTACCTTTATGGTCGAGTCGGAGTACTCCAAGGTGATGCATCTCTTTTCTCCTCTTGTAACGCCCATTACGTGGATGATGACTATTACAAATGCAAGGACAAATAGATTTAGGCGAGTGAGGTTGAGCCCGCCACGGTCGCAACATACCCCTGGGAAGGTTTGGATGACACCTACGTCTTCCCGATTCATCCATTGGAGGTCACAACCCCTGACATGCGGTAATTTTTTTTGTCTCTAGTACAATAGGGAAGAATATTCCCAAGTCAAGGCGGCGATGGGAAAACACCTCGTACTTATACACAAACCAGGATCAGGTGATACCGGAGCCTCCTACCCCCGTATGGTATCTGGATGTCCGCCCCATGGCAACAGAAGTACATCACACATGTATGTTTTGTTGGGATGGGATTAACTTGATCAAGCCGACAAACCACTACTACTTTGATATCATCAAGTGTGGCCCCTTGGGCTGATGAACAGATAAGATCGGATTGTTTGCCCTCATTGCTATGGTTTTGGCAGCACGTGAATCTCCCAATATGCAATCCACTATTTCCCAAGTGGGTACCAGCCTCCTGTCGGGATCCTTTGACCCATAGGATGCACCTCTCGAGGTAGATCCCCCCTCCTTAATCGAAGATGATTATATGAAAGATGCTCCCCGATATTTGAAGAGGGCGTCTCTACTACGGTCTATGAAATTTGTACAGGTGAACCTTGGTAGTTAGGTAGACCCGAGACCCACATTGATCAGTTCCACCATGTACCTCAAGTAGCAGTAGTGGTACATGTATTTCCTGAAGTATCATCGTGATTTATTCTCATGGAGCAACGACCAGATTCCAGGACTAGATCCTCATGTAGCCTTCCACCGCCTCGGTCTCCCTGCAAATCATTGTTGGTTCAAGATGCCTCCCAGAATGATGCACCCTTCTCATTGTTCCATGGTTGAGGACAATTTTGACAAGCTTATTATGGAAAACTTTTTCGAAGATGTACAATTCCCCAAGTGGCT
This sequence comes from Viscum album, assembly GCA_963277665.1. Lineage (NCBI taxonomy): Eukaryota > Viridiplantae > Streptophyta > Magnoliopsida > Santalales > Viscaceae > Viscum > Viscum album. Next base: position 87,371,299 of record OY728156.1, on the reverse strand, counting down.
AGACAAAATTGTGCTAGTCAGGAAGAAGAACGAATAGATCAGGGTCTTCATCAACTTCCGAGATCTCAATCGTCACTGTCTGAAGGATGATTTTCCCCTTCTGGTGATAGAATTTCTGATCGATCCTACTTCTAGGATCCAAAACTTCTTCTCCATGGATGGTTACTCTAGATACCACTAGATAAAAATTTCCCCAGAGGATGAGGAGTCCACAGCTTTCAGGGCGCCCAAAGGCACTTTATTTTACTAGATCATGCCCTTTGGCCTTATAAATGCAGGTGCCACCTATAAGTGGTAAATCCACTGCATATTCAAGCCAATCCTTGGGACATTGGTGGAATGGTATGTGGACGGTCTGGTGGTCAAATATCACCAACACCGGGACCATCTCAAGGACCTTGACAAAGTGTTCGACTTCCTCCGTTCTCGACACCTAAAGATGAACCTGTTGAATTGTGCCTTTGGGGTCAACTCTGGGATGTTTTTTGGATTTTTTGTTATATACCAGGACATCAAGATATACCTAAATAAGATCAAGGCCATCAGTCAGATGCTTCCCCTGAGAAATATTTGGGAGCTTCGAGGTTTCCAAGGCCACATAGCCTACATACGCCGATTCCTTACTAATATAGCTGGAATGTGTACTCCATTTTCCCAGATCATAAAGAAAGGATCTACCTATGAATAGGACAAAGAGTGCTAGACTTCATTCAAGGAAATCCAGTAGTATCAACTCCAGCCTCCGGTCCTATTTCTAACCATATCTATAAAACCCTTGATCTTTTACATGACTTCTCTAGAATGATCTCTCAGCACTCTCCTCGCCCAGAAGAACAATGAGGTAACTGAAAATAGCCTCTACTACCTCGTGCCCATAATCCTCAATATAGAGACCAGATACCCCCCCCCATCGAAAATAATTTCCTTGCACTATTATTTGCAGTACAGAAATTGCGACACTACTTGAAACACCATGAGGTACAGCTGGTGTCTCGGGTAGATACGGTGAAGTACACTCTAAACTGCCCTGTGTTGACTGGTCGTCTAGCATGGTTGGCAGTAATCCTCCAGTATTTCGACATCAGGTTCGTGACTCAGTGGGCTATCAATATAAAAGCATTGGAAGATTTTTGAGCTTCCCATCCAACCCTTATGGACCAGTCCACGGACCTGGATTTTCCTGAAGAGGAAATCCTCTCAGTAGATCATGTCGTCCCATGTTGGCATATTCAAATTGATGGTGCCTCTTGGAGCCCGACCGGCAGAAGTCTCAATGATCCCAAACTCAATAGTTTAGGCATGAGTATTGTCTTTATTACCCCGTCACAAGATATTCTACCGTATTCATTCCTTTTGTGGGAAGGCTACCCCAACAACAAGGCAGAGTACCAGGCTCTTATCACTGGCCTCGAACTGGTCCTCGAGATAGATGTACCCTATTTTCATATTAAAGGATATTCTAAAGTAGTCATCAAGTAAATCAATGGTGGCTATGTCCTCATAAAGCAAGATATCATACCATTATTGGAGCGCACCCTCCCACTAATGGCCCATTTTCCATCTCGGTTGGAAGTTAATCATGTCCCTCAATCATAGAATGGTCGAGTCGATGCTCTGGCCGGCCTAGCTACACCACTTCCAGAACCTGAGAAGGATGATCTGATTATACACGTGGCACATCTGAGATTCATTTCTCACGTCACCCCAGATGAGGAAGATGACCTACGAGTAAGCCATCTTACCTCCAAAGCCTCCACGTTTGGACCCCTAGGTTATTCAGATGTAGTGGTTGAAATGACTCCTGACTGGAGAAACCCCTTTGTCATGTAACTCCATAATTGTGACCTTCCAACTGATCGGGTCGAGAATGAGTGAATCTGATGCTTCGCGCTGCAGTTTACCCTCCAGAGTGGCCTCAATGATGAGAAGATCCTCTACAACAATGGATTAAATGGTGTTCTCCTTTGTTGCATCCAAGGAGTCAAGATATCATAGGTAATGCAGAAGGTTCATTTTGGTACCTGTGGGGCTCACCAGACATGGTTGAATATGTCCCATCATATCTGAAGACTGGGGTACTTCTTTCCCTCCATGATCCATGACTACATCTAGTTCGCCAAGAGATTTCACGCATGAAAAATTCATACTAACTTCTTGCATCGGCTGCCAAAACCTCTCAACTCCACCATGTACTCTTGACCATTCGCAGTATGGGGACTCGATGTCATGGGACCATATCCACCGGTGATAGCTCGCAAGTATAGGTTCATCCTGACAGCCACAGATTTCTTTTCCAAGTGCGCAAAATCAGTTCAGCTCAACGATTTCAAGGCCCACTCTATCATTGAATTTGTGAGATACAATATCATCTACTAGTTGGGTACTCCTCATGCCATCCTCGCCGATAATGACACCAACTTACGAGTAGCTGAGTTGAAGAAACTATATGACATGTACAACATCCATTCAAACCATACATGCCGCTACCACGCGCTGGAAAACGGATAGATCGAGGAATTCAATAAAACCCTCTCTATCATTTATTAGAAAATTGTTGGTCATAACAAGAAGAGTTGGGAGAAAAAGCTCCCAAATTCCATCTGGGTTTATCGGATGACTTCTTGTAATTCCTCCCAGAGGACCCCATATTCCCTAGTGTATAGAGCTGAGGCCTTCCTGCCCATTGAAATCCATACACCTTCATTACACTTAGAGGTCTATGACCAACAGGTTCCATATAAGGTATCCGAAATTCTTCTAGGTGAATTGGATGCACTTGAAGAGGATAGGCTCTGTGCCCTGCACAATATGAAAAGGCATCAGAATAAGATATCTAGAGTCTTCAACAACAAGGTTCGCCTCCTCTCTTTTTTACAAGGCGACTTGGTATTGGCCCTCCATACACTAATGATCCCTGGAAGGAAACCACCCAAGTTGGTGCTAAAATTGGAAAGAACATACATAATTCACATGTTTTAATAGAATAAAGCATACTCCCTGGTTACCATGGATAGTGAACGTATAACACCTCCCACCAATGCCATTTTTTTCAAGTGATACATTGCTTGAGCTAGCTGGTCCATCATGAACCTAAACTGTCTAGTCCTACATGACTTTAAACTGTGCATCGTCATGCATGAAGTTAAACTGAATCTTCAGAACTATGTGTGTCTTGATTCCCATCCACATGGGATACATAGGAACACTCAATAATTTCATCTTGAGCCCAACCCCAATACTATTCTCTTTGACTATTCCCCTTGGGTATAGTTCTCACGGGGGATCCTTGAATGATATGGTGTAGGATTCCTTATCCCCACTCAAGAAAAGATTATTACAGTCACACCATGTCCCCCCTCCCAGTTCATTTATCCTCCCACGTCCTTACCACATGACGTTAAATTGCATGGCCCTCAAGAACTATGTACAACTTGATTCCCTTCCATATGGGATGTGTAAAAACACCCAGAAATTTCGTCTATTGGCCTAGACCTACCCTGAGAACCTCCCCTCAGGTCAAGACATGTGGTGTGGTGTAGGTTCTTGCCTCAATACACGTCAATATCATCTCTATTCCTCCATTCGTCCCACTCCCCAGGGGTGTCCGCCTCTTTCACTACCCTGCTGAACTTTAAAATGTATGGGCAAAACTATGCTTCACCCACTCCTTTGATGGGGAATCCATCATCCTTCCCATCTAGAAGGGCCCCCAAATGGCATGGATTCCAGGCCAAAGGGCACTCCTACCACTTCGAGCCAACACCCTCAAGGATATTGAGAAAAAAATTGATACAAGTCTGACGTTGAGAATATGGTCAGTGGTCGATGCTCATTTGTTGTCACATTCTAGGTCACTGTAGGGACACTGTGTTTTGAACATGGTCAACATCTATCATTTTTTGTTAGGAAAACCCCAAGATGCCCCAAACATTGAGTGAAATGGTTCATTTTTCCCCATTGTATATCCAAGCGATGCAATCCCATCGGGCGATGCCAGTCCCTAAACCTCTATATGGAAAGGGGAGCCAACCCCAGCTCCTTGTTTCTCACATCGAGAACTGCTCACATGGGATTAGGAGATGTGATGAGGAGGTAATCTCACAAGAGGTCGTATGGCTACCATTGGCCAGGATGCCAAGCCTTAGGCACCTCATCCTTTCCAGGCCCCATCCCAAGTTCCTATTTATGGTTGTATAGTGTGGTATGGGATTATGTCCTCATTCAAATCGGGTTAATCACTGTGTCTTAAACCTCCCTTGTTTGGGGTATCTTACCCATTTCATCATGCTCACTACAAGACGTTAAACTGTGAATTAAGCAGGCCTTCCCATCAAAGGCCCAGCCTCAGGCCCCTCTGCCTTTTCTGGCACCTAGTCCAAGTTCCTAATTAGGGTTTTATGGTGTGGTATGGGACTATGTCCTCATTCAATTCGGGGTAGTCATCTTACTGTACCCCCCCTCATTAGTGTAACACCCTGACCCCAATTACGCTGAGTCGGTGCATTATTACATAACATTGGCATGATCACAAAATATCATGTCTCGAATGACCGATTAGTTTAGTAGCCTTGGAATCACTAGATACATTCATAAAGTTTACATTACATCATAAAGTGAAAAAATACAACAACATATTGTCTTCATATCCCCTCATACTATCCCTTCATGTCATTCATAAAATAATTCTTCACATCCTAGGAAAATAAAACATTGAAAGTGGTGAGCTCAGATGCTCAGTAAGGATAATAATATAGAGGAATCTTTCATAAATAATCATAAACATTTAAGGAAATGTATAAATAAAACAAAATCCATTTTAACTTGAACTTTAGAATAATATGGAAATGATAAAATGAAATAATGAAATTTACTTATTCACATGTATATTATACTAGTTGAATAACCACATGAAATATCAATAATCACTTTCATAATGATGGAATGCATAATGCCAAACTATCATAACCACATAGTCAAGGCCTTGTGCCAAGACTACAAATAAGATTTTGTCAAGGCCTTGTTACAAGACACTAGTTTGTCTCATGAGACCTACCGATGCATTGAGGAGCTATATCGGGCTCCCCCATAACTTATTAAGTCCAATTCATTCCTCATATGAACAGGTTTAAACATAACATAAAAATTCATATTAAAACTAGCATACGAAATGTCAATACTTTCTCCATTAACCATGAATGGTATAAAAATACCATATCCACATTAAAAAATATCAAAATACCTTCAATACAATATGGGAGATGTGTATCATAATTAATCAACATCAAATATGCTTAAAATCCTTCAAAGATGTTGTCATAGATGAAATCAACACCATTTGAGAGAAATATCCTTTTTTTTAAATCATTTAAAAGTAAAATAATTATAAAATAAAACATTTACTTTGAAGATATTATTACAAGCTTGTAATGGATCCTTTGTCAATTTTATAATGGTGTAAAATAGCCACAGCTGCTCTATAAGTTAAATAAGACATTCTTACCTTAATTCTGTCGAAAAGGTTAAAAAGGACCTCGTTTGGAGAATGATAGAAAGATTCCTTTCAAACCATTTTATAAAAATTCAAACAAGGGTATAAATGAATTTAACTCATATTCTATAAAATAGTAAGAATGTTTTGAAATAAAGTTTTAAGAAACATGGATGTGGATGGTAAAGATGTCCCAGTAGATAATCAAGTATAAACAACCTCGCATAATGATGAGATTGTGAAATAAACCCTTACCTTGAACTTTTCATTGGTTGAGGGTACATTAACCTCCTCTATAATGGTGAAATAATTTTTATTAAATTATAAAAGAATCATATAAATTAATATGATATCATATATGATCTTTTAACATTTCTTTGTTAATAATATCTTAGTATTGTCGTCGTTTTTGGTGGTAACTTACTCGTTTTATTTTATATGTTTTGTTACATAAGTCGTGTTTGTTATGGATAGGTTGTATCGTATTCATAAACAGAATTATATCAAGTCCTTAAACATTATTCTTAATCATAAAATGAGAAATATACTTGAATGGATATGATGGGGAATGAATCTCATCACGTTCGTGGAGACGGTAGTCTGTACGTATGCACGAATGCTACTTCCATTTCATTTATCATATTAAAAGGAATCAAAAAAATAATAATACATAGGTATATTATTATTCCAGTATAATATAATATATTATATGTTTTACTTATTTTCATTGAAACCATCCTTTATATGTTCCATGTATGGTATGAACGAGTCATATCACATTGAGGGGGCGGTAGTCCTCACTTCGTCAAATGAAATTATTGTATATATATATATATATTCAACTTGAAATGAATAATGGTATGCTATAAAATGGAATTACAGAAGCTTATATATAAAATAAATATCATTAATATCATATTTAATTGTAGTACCATCATAATGGCCACCATGAGAGGTGGTAGGAGATAATTGAACAATCATCATTTCGTGAGGAGTTTGGTTTCCATCCACAGAAACATTATGATCTTCACCCATTAGATAGAAGTGCATGTATGTGTAGTTCGAATTCTTATCATTACAATATCCTAGTATATTTAGTATACTGGTGTTGTTACAAAATATTAGAATAATAAGAGTTTAAGTGTTGGAGATGTAAAATAAATGAAAAGAAGCTAAGAGAAATCATTACCCTTAATTTGGGTAACTCCCATTGGTTTGAACCAAAAAGGACTCTTGAAGTGCCTTCTACCTATAGTAATGCTTCTAGGAAGAGCATAGGGATTTAGGGATCTTAATTGAGAATAGTTTGGTCAATCCAAAAGGCTTTATAGGTTCGAGTAATTGGTTAGAATTGGTGTCCTTTTTTATGGGGGGGAGGGGCTCTTTAGAAAAAACATAACGTTTTATTTTTAATAAAATCAAACTATGTTTCTAATGGCTAAAAAGTGGATTATTAAATGTCTAAAGTCGTTATTGGTCGAAAAAATCTCAACCAATAGGTTTTGGACAGGTTTGGGTCACATTATTAACCTTATATTTTTTGTTTTAACTCTTAGTTAATTAGTTTGACACTTACCATGTCACTTTGTATTTTTATATTATATGGTTAATAAACATACTATATACTTCTAAGATACCCCCAAGTGGTCCACTAATGATACACCAATCATTATATAAGTCCTTTTTTCAGAACCTTATATTTTTATGAATAGAATATCAATTAATAATATAATATTGGTTTTAAAAACTCATTTATGTCAATTTTGAAACTATTTGGTATTTTGTTTGTGCTAAATTCATTACAGGATTATTACTTCGAACCTAATTCATTTAATCAACCCTAACATGCCATAGTAACCTATAAAATTCGTTTAATTCATTAAAATTATCAAATTATATTTATTTGGGTATTTATAATATAAATTATTTTAATATTTAACTAATAAGGTAATTACAACATCATCATTGTGTCATAAATAAAATAAATTATTTAATGTCTAAAAATTATAAATGAAATACCATTATTTTGGAAATCTTTTTAAATTTATAATTAATATTTATAATCTAATTTATCTTATTTATAACCCTATATTAAAAATGTTTTAGTTATTTAACTTTTATTTTATCTCTTTTAAATCTTCTTTGAATTAAATAATAATAAATGTCCTAATCTAATTCTAGTGGACCAAAGAGGTTCATATGTTATTCCTAAGGTTGTTTTTGGTCGAAATATACATATCCAATAGAATTATTACATGTGTTAGGGTAATAATAATATCATTTTTACCCTTAATTTCGCTATTTACTTTTTTACTGTGGTAAAAAAAGTAAAACGTTACTATTCACCAAAAAAATATTATCTGATTGAACCACACTTTTCTCCTTCATACTACCCGTGTCTCTTGGATTTTTGAAATTCCACTCACAAAATCGGTAAAATTATGATTTATGTGAATTTGCAAATTCTCTTAGGAGATAGGTAAAAGACGGTGAAAATTTCAATAATTTTTTTTATATATATAATTATTATAAACTGACTCTAATGAATTACATTGAACTTATATAGGTATTATGTATCTATTTTGACCTAAAATAAATTTAAATAATATAAATAATTATTTAAATAAAAATTTTGTTTTAAACTATAACTCAGTGTTTTTCACTATTACTCAAAAATAGAATGTTTTCAGAAAAATACCAAAATTTCACCCCAAGATAATTTTGATATTATGAATCCCAAAATAATGTCCATTTTGAAATATAAAATGTAAAAAATTTAAAAAAGTGGGTATTACTAATCATAATGGCTAGTTTGATGTGTTTTGGTGTGTTTGAACTCGAAGTTGCATACAACACACACTACTGTATTATTGAAAGAGAAGCGTACCGTGGAAGCTTGGGGTGTTACATTATCCCCTCCTTCAAATAAATTCATCCTCGAAATTTCTAGAATACTACTGCATGAAAAGACTCGGTTGGTTCTTCATCATAATTTCATCGGACTCCCACATTGCCTCTTCCATCTATGGATTTTCCATAGAACATTTACCAGACGATTCATACGGGTTTTTAGTAGTTTTTCTCTCATATTAAGAATCCTGGCGTGTTATTCGCAATAAGATAGATCGACTTCCAATTCTACTTCCTCATAAGTGAGTACATGTGTTGGGTCAGGCATGTATTTTCTCAACAGCAATACATGGAACACATCGTGAACTTTGGAGAGATTTGGTAGCATTGCCAAACGATAAGCTACAGCCCCGATTTGTTTTAGAATTTCAAAAGGTCCTATGTACCTAAGACTCAATTTTCCTTTTTTTACCGAAAATTATAACTCCCTTCCATGGAGATACCTTCACGAAAACATGATCTCCTACCTAAAATTCAAAATCTTTCCTTCGGTTGTCAGCATTGCTCTTTTACCTACATTGAGCAGCTTGGATGTGTTTTTGGATTACCTGTCCCTTTTCCATCGTTTCATCCACCATTTCTGGGCCCACGAGTTCTGTTTCACCAACATCATCCCCACAGGTTGGGGTGTGACATCTCTTTCCATATAACGCTTCTTATGGTGACTTCTGAATACTCGAATGGAAGCTATTGTTATAAGAAAATTCTACCAGAGGAAAATATTGATCCCACTTACCCTGAAAGTCAAGTGAGCAGGATCTCAACATGTCTTCTATCGTTTGAATAGTCTGTTAGGATTTTCCTTCTATTTGAGGGTGGTAGGAAGTGCTCAAATGAAGTTATGTATCGAGGGCTTCATGAAGGCTTTTCCATAATCTTGATGTAAAACGGGTATCATGATCAGAAACAATCGATAGGGGTACTCCATGATGTCTCACAACATCATTAATATATAGTCTTGCTAGACGTTCTAGGGGTAGATCTTCTCTTAGAGCAAGAAAATGTGCTGACATTGTAAGACGATCAACAATGACCCATATTGCATCGTTCCTTCTAGGAGTCTTTAGTAGACCCATGGAAACGTCTATCATGATATTCTCCCATTTACAATCAAGTATGTGAAGAGGTTGCGATACTCCTCTAGTCTATTGCCTTCCAGTTTTCACTTGTTGACAAACCATACATCTTGACACAAAATTAGCAATCTCCCTCTTCATGTTGTCCCACCAGAAATGTTCCTTCCAATCTCTATAAATTTTTGTGCTCCCATGGTGTATAGAGAAATTGGAACTATGAACATCATCTAACAATTCCCTTTCTAGATCAGGTATATCAGGAACAAAAAATATCTTCCCAAATTTCAAAATTCGTTCTTTATACACAAATTCTTTCAATCTCCCAACATTCACAACTTTAATCTTGTTTTCAAATTCTTCATCACCGGTTTGAGAACTCTTAATCCTTTCTAGTAAAGATGGTTTGGAAACCATTTGAAAAAGTATCGATGTTTCACCTTCCATGGTGATTCCCATATCCATATTCACTAGATCCATGTATATAGGATCCTTTTCAACTCTCATCTCATTCAAAACTCCATGATCCTTTATACTCAAAGAATCTTCCACCTTATTTGCATTCCCCGGGTGATAGTGTATATTTAAATCATAATCCTTGAGTAATTCAAGTCATCTCCTTTTCCTCATGTTGAGTTATTTTTGTGAGAAAATATAAATCAGTCTATTGTGATCAGTATATATCTCACATTTTTCACCATAGATATAATGTCTCCATATCTTCAAAGAAATGATTACAGCAGATAACACAGGAACATGAGTAGGATGGTTTTTATCATGAATTGTTAGCTATCATGAGGCATATGCAATAACCCTATCATTCTACATAAAGACAGAACCAAGTCCCTTTTTTGAAGCAACACTATAAATAACAAATCCATCATTCCCCGATGGTATAGTCAAATAGGATCATTGACTAATAGTTTCTTTAGTTCTTTAAAAACATTTTTCACACTCTTTGGTCCAAACAAATTTAACTCATTTTCTTGTGAGCATCAATAATGGGATAGCCAATTGGGCAAAATTCTGGACAGAACGTCGATAATAACCAGCTAAACCAATAAAACTGCATACCTCGGTTATACTCATTGGTGCTGGAAATTCTGGGATTGCCTTGGTCTTGGAAGGATCAACAGATATTACATCCTTATAGATAATATGGCCATGAAATGAAATCTCCTAAAGCTAGAATTCACACTTGCTAAACATTCCATATAATTCATGTATTATCAATGTCTTTAATATAATGCGCAAGTGATTTTCATGATCTTCATAGATTTTGGATTATACCAAGATATCATCAATATATACCACTAAAAATTCATCAAGATATTCCTTGAAAGCACTGTTCATTAGTTCCATGAACACAAAGGGTGCATTAGTCAGCCCAAAAGGCATTACTGTAAACTCATAATACATGTACCTGGTTCAAAATTCTGTCTGCGGAATGTATTCTTTCTTCACACACAACTGATGGTATCTAGACCAAAGTTATATCTTTTAGAAGTATTGATATCTATGTAGTTGATCAAATAAATCCTCAATGAGAGGTAGGGGATACTTGTTCTTTATTGTTATATCATTGATATCCCTGTAGTCGATACATAACCGCATAGATCCATCTTTCTTCATAAAAAAAATAACATGGGCTCCCCATGGAGAAACACTAGGGATAATAAATCCCTTACTACTCAATTACTCTAGTGGTTTATTTAGTTCAACAAATTCAATAGTGGTCATTCTATAAGGGAACTTTGATATAGGCCTTAAAATAGGAATTAAATAAATGGAAAACTGATTTTCTCATTCTGGAAGATGTCTAGGTAAATCTTCTGGAAACACATCTACACATTCTTTCACAATCAGTACATCCTCTATTTAAAAATTCCATTCCTCACCCATAGTCATTTCATTATCTTCCTCTCAAATAATTTAATTATTTGAGCTACTTGGTGTGGAACTAGATAAGAGTTAGGTGGTGACGATTCTACTCTAAAGATAAGGTATTCTTTATCATCATAATAAAAAATAGTATCCTCATTATTCTTACAATAAATCATCGCATCATGGTCTGAAATCCAATCCATAAACAGGATAATATCAAACTGAATCATAGGTATGACGATGAGATCAGCAGATAAAGAACATTTATATTCTCTAATGGGAACTAATTCACAGAACATTGTTGCAATGATATTTCCCTTATGAGTTTTAACTGAAAACTCCCTTGTTAAATAAAAGTTGAAATATCTAATTTTCTTATAAAATTTTAATGATATGTAACAATGAAATGATCCAGAATCAAATAATTAATTTTCTAAACTTCAAGAAACCATTAAATTACCTGCCACCACTTCATTCAGAGCTTCTACATCAGCAGTATTGATAGCATAAGCTCGGCCTTGATCCCTGGGCCTTTTTTGAGGTATGTTCTCATGAAGGTTAAGAAATTCATTTGCATAATGTCCCATCTCCTTGTAGTTGTAGCATTGAACATTGGTAGCTTCTTTATTTCCCTTGCAATCACAAGCTTGGTGGCCTTTTTCACCACACTTGTAACAGACTCCCATTTCATTCAATAATGTACCAGGGTGTTTCTTCCCTCATTTACTATAGGATGGATATTAAAATTGTCCCTTCCTAACCTAATTTCCATTCCCAGAGTGATCATTAGATCTCTTCTTCTCTTTCATTGCCTTAAATTCATATGACTTAATGAATTCCTTTTCTATTTTTATAGAACTTGAGACAATATCTTCGTACAACGAGAAGGATTGTGAGACTAATGCTCTACGGATAAATGGTTTTAACCCATAAAAGAAATGATCAATATTTCTTCTTGGGATATGTATATAGTCTACTGCATGCCTCACTAACCTAGTAAAGTTAGCCTCATACTTTGCGACATTCTCATCCTCTTTTTGTCTCAGACTCAGAAATTGACTTTCCATATATGATCGATGGTCATGAGGAAAGAATTTTTCTATAAAAATATCTTTGAAATCCCATGATTCTATATTTTATACTTCATCATCTTTCTTCATGTTTTGAATCCAATGAACACCATTAATCAACACCTCTAGTGAGGCGGTAAACTGCCATGATAACTTTTTATCTTTCGCTACTCCCGAAGGCATGGAATATTTTCTCAATGGAATTTATCCATTGCTCAGCTACTAGTGGATTTGTACCCCTACTGAATGTAGGTGGTTGTTGCCTCATGAAGCGAACTAACATTGATCATCCATGCTGCGGATCAGGGTGCTCCAAACAGGTAAGTTTATTATTTATAACCTCAGTGAGTTGTTCAAGTACGGTGATTAGATGATCAACACCAGATGCATCACCAGCTCTTCTATAATTATCATGAGCAGGATGGAAATCCCTACATGGAGTGCGTGCATTGATACAGTTTCCATTCCTTCCACTAGGCGCCATTTATAAATAATGGAATAAACTACATTATTCTATGAATCAAAATACATAATTCCAAACTTGTAAAACACTTAACATAAATTGAACAGTTTATGGATATAATCCATAATCATAAAAATGTTTTCATTTAAGAAGTATATAATTATAAAGCCTTCGTAATTGTTTGTAAAGGAAATGAGAATTATCCTAAGAATATCCCCCGGGAGTGTCGTAACCAAGAGTGCATTAAGGCCCATTATCGTGCACCAGTTCCCGTTCACGTCTAGCTCAAAGAGATGTTTTTGGGTTTTACCCCTAGGTACATCTGTTCCAGAGCCACCTCTACCTGCTCATTTCCAGATGGGGATGTATTTCTCAGAAAACTCACAAAATCTCTATAATAACAAAATTCTAGGAAATTCTTCTATACTAATCCTCAAATTCTTTCTTAGGGCTATGTGCTCTAATCAGAGTTTATCTAAATATAGATTCCAAGGTTTACACTAAAATTTTAGTGATACCAACTGTAACGCTCTGACCCCAGTTACCCAGAGTCAGTGCCTTATTACATAACATTGGCATCATCTCAAAAGATCATGTTTTGAAATACTGATAAGTTTAGTAGCCTTGGAATCACTAGATACATTCATAAAGTTTACATTACATCATAAAGTGAAAAACTAAAATAACATCTTGTCTTCATATCCACTCATAATATCCATGCATGTCATTCATAAGATACTTCTTCACATCCTGGGAAAATAAAACATTGATAGGGGTAAGCTCAGATGCTATGTAAGGATAACATTATAGCGGAAACATTCATAAATAAGCATAAACATTTAAGGCAGTGTATAAATAAAACAAAAGCCTTTTAAACATGAACTTTAGCATAATATGGAAATGATAAAATGAAATAATTCCATTTAATTATTCACATGGATATTCTACAAGTCGAATATTCACATGCAATATCAATAACCACTTTCATACTGATGGAATGCATAATTATAGACTATCATAACCACATAGTCAAGGCTTTGTACCAGGACTACAAATAAGAATTTTCCAAGGCCTTGTTTCAAGACACTATTTTGTCTCATAAGACCTACCGATGCATCTAGGAGCTATATAGGGCTCCACCCGTCACTTATTAAGTCTAATTCATTCCTCATATGAACAGGTTGAAACATAACATAAACATTCGTATTAAAACTAGCATATGAAATGTCAGTACATTATCCATAAACCATGAATGGTATAAAAATAACACATCCACAGTCAAACATATCACAAAAACTTCAATACAATATAGGAGATTTGTGTCATAATAAATCAACTTCAAATAATCTTAAAATCCATCAAAGAATGTTGACATAGATGAAATCAAAACTATTTGAGAGAAATATTACTTTTTTTAAATCATTTAAAAGTAACATAATTATAAAATAAAACATTTAAATTAAAAATATTCTTATAATCTTTTATGGGAAGCTTCATCGATTATATAATGGTGGAAAATAGCCGCACCCGCCATATATAAGTTAAAAAATACATTCTTACCTTAACTCTATCGAAAAGGTTAAAAAGGACCTTGTTTGGAAAATGACGGAAAGATTCCTTTCAAAAAAATTTATAAAAATTCAAAAAAGGGTATAAATGATGTTTACCAATTTTCTATAAAATATTAAGAATGTTTTGAAATAATTTTTTATGAAACAATTATGTGGATGATAAAGCGGTCCCATTAGATAATTACGTATAAACAACCTCGGATGAGGATGTGATTTTGAAATAAACCCTTACCTTGTACTTTTCCTTGGTTAAGGGTAGTTTATCCTCTTGTATAATGGTTAAATAATTGTTATTAAATTATAAAATAATCATATACATTAATATTATATCATATATTCTCTTTTAACATTGCTTTGTTAATAATATCTTCATATTATCATCGTTTCGGGTGTTAACTTACTCGTATTATTTTATATGTTTTGTTAAATAAGTTGTGTTATTTATTGATATGTTGTATATTATTCATATAAATAATGATATCATGTCCTTAAACATTATTTTAAATCATCAAATGAGAATTTTACTTGAATATATACTATGGGGAATGAATCTCATCGCGTTCATGGAGACGGTAGTCTGTACATACGCACGAAGGCTACTTCCATTTCATTTTTAATTTTAAATGGAATAAAAAAAAGAAAAATATGTATATAATTATTATTTCATAATATAATATATTATATTTGTTACTTAAGTTCATTAACACCATCCTTTATATGTTCCATGTATGGTATAAATGAGTCATATCACATTGAGGGGGCGGTAGTCCACACTTCCTCAAATGAAATTATCATATATATATACAACATGAAACGAATAATGGTTTTCTATAAAATAGAATTAAATAATCTTATATATAAAATAAATGTCATAAATATCATATTTAATTATAGTTCCATCATAATGGACACCATGAGAGGTGGTAGGAGATAATTGAACAATCATCGTTTCGTGAGGTGTTTGGTTTCCATCCACAGAAACATTATGTTTTCACCCATTAGATAGAGGTGTGTGTAAGTGTAGTTTGAATAATTATTATAAAAATAGACAAGAATATTGAGTATACAGGTGCTGTTACAAAAGAAAATAATAAGAAGAGTTCACGGGATGGAGAAGTAAAGTAAAAGAAAAGTAGCTAAGAGAAATCGTTACCTTTAATTTGGGTAACTACCTTTGGTTTGAACCCAAAAGGACTCTTGATGTTCCTTCTACCTAAGTTAAGGCTTCTAGGAGGAGTATAGGGATGTAGAGAGATTAATTGGTAAAAGGTTGGATGATCCAAAATGCTTAAGAGGTGTGAGGAATTGAATAGAAGTGGTGTCCTTTTATAAGGGGGAGGAGGGAATCTTTAGGAAAAACGTAATGTATTATTTTATAATAAAATCAAATTTGGTTTCAAATGGATCCAATGTGGATTATTCAAATTATATGGTGGGTATAGTCCTAAAAAAACTCGAAAAATAGGTTTTATATAGGTTTAGGTCACTTTATTTACCTTATCATTTTGTTTTAAGTCTTATTTAATTAGTTTGACAGTTACCATGTCACTTTGTATTTTTATATTATATGGTTAATAAACATACTATATACTTCCAAGTGACCCCCAAGTGGTCCAGTAATGATACAACTATCATTATATATGTCCTTTTTCCAAACCATTGATTTTTAAGAATAGAATATCAATTAATTATATAATATTTTTTAAAAAAACTCATTTATGTCAACTTTGACACTATTTGGTATTTTCTTTTTTCTAAATTCATAACAGAATTATTACATCGAAACTAATTCATTTAATAAACCCTAGAATGTCATATTAACTTATAAAATTAGTGTAATTTATTAAAAGTTTAAAATTATATTTATTTGGGTATTTATAATACTAATTATTTTAATATTTCACTAATAAGGTAATTACTACATCATCATTGTGTCATAAATAAATTAAATTATTTAATGTCTAAAATTATAAATAAAAAACCATTATGTAAGAAATATTTTTATCTTTCTAATTAATATCTATAATATAATTTATATTATGTATAACCCTATATTAAAAATGTTTTAGTTATTTAACATTGATTTTATCTCTTTTAACTCTTCTTTGAATTAAATAATAATAAATGTCCTAATCTAATTCAAGTGGAGAAAATAGGTTCATATTTTATTAATAAGGTTATTTATGGTCAAATTATACGTATCCAATAGAATTAGGACATGTGTTAGGGTAAAAATAATATCATTTTTACCCTTAATTTTCCTATTTACTTGTTATAGTGGTAAATAAGAGTAAAAAGTTACTATTCACCAAAAAAATATTTTTATCTTATTGATCCACATTTTACACTTTGATATTAACCGTGTCTCTCGGATTTTTGAAATTCCACTCACAAAAGCGGTAAAATTATGTTTTATGTGATTTTGAAAATTCTCATAGGAGATGGTTAAAGACGGTGAAAAGTTCAAAAAAAATTTTATATATCTAAAATTATTATAAACCGAATCCAATTAATTACACTGAACATATATAGGTATTATATATATATTTTGACCTAAAATAAATTCAAATAATATAAATAATTATTTAAATAAAAATTCGGTTTTAAACTAAAACTCAGTGTTTTTCACTATTAATCAAAAATTGAAAGTTTTCAGAAAAATACCAAAATTTCTCCCTAAGCTAATTTCGATATTCCAAATCCTAAAAATAAAGTCCATTTTGAAAGATAAAATTTATAAAATTTCAAGAAGTGGGTATTAATTTTCATAACAGCTAGTTTGATTGGTTGTGGTGTGCTTGAACTCGAAGTTGCATACAACACACGCTACTGTATTATTGAAAAAGAAGCAAACTATGGAAGCTTGAGGTGTTAAAATTAGGGTATCTTACCCTTATGTGAGATTCCATAACTATGTATGGCATGATTCCCATCCTCATGGGATACATAGGACCGCCCAAGCATATTGTTGTCGGGTCCAGCCCCATCTTATCCCCTTGGCCCACATTCTCCCCGAGAGAGGAAGATATGGTGTGGTATGTGATTATGTTCTCACTCATGTTGGGTGTTGTAACAACCATGTCATTTACCTCCTCCTCTTAAGAGTTTTCCATTCCCTTGTTCTATCTTTGTCTTTTCAAATCGGTCGCACTCAATATGAGCCCTTCGGCCCTCTTCGGCGATTCACCAATTTGCCAAAGGGTACTCTATTTTAATACCTGGAATGTCAGACTCTAATCGGACATTCTTTCACCCATTTTTAGGCTTCATGTTCTCCCTCATTAGTGCTTCCATTACCTTTCACATCCCAAATGGACCCCCCAATGGCATGGATTCTAGGCCTAAGGGATCTCCTACCATTACGGGCCAACGTCCACTCAGGTTCTAGACAACAAATCGATAAAAGTCCCATGTTGTGAATATGGTCAGCGGTCGATTCTCATTTGTTTGTCCTCATTACAGGATAACATGATATGAATGTTGTGTTTCAAATATGATCAGCAGTCATCCTCTATCAACACACCAACCCCATTAAGCCCGAAATGTTGATTACATGATTCACATCCTTCTCCACCTCATCATGTCCAAGTAGAACATAAAAATTCTATGTACTATTCCTCAGTGTGCATCTGCACGTTAAGAGGGAAAATCCGTAATAAGTCAATCATTCAGGGCTCCACCAATTTCCCCTTTTCCTATATTTAACGTTTTTCAAATACCTTATCCACCCATGTTTCCTACACTGAGTTCGACTCACATAAGCTTAGGGATTGGGTTAAGGTTCGACTTTGTTTGGGATAGTCCCACTTTTCTATGGTCTGAGTTCTAAGACCTTAAACTAAGATATTTTCATATTTCCCCTTCGTAGAACTACGTATGAATTGATTTCCATCCTCATGGTATATGTAGGACCACCCAACGTCTACACTTTATGTCCAACCCCATCTCTCAGAAATCTGTCTTTCACCATGGCCCAATGGCCTACCCTTGCCCTGGGAGGGGAGTATATGGTGTGGAATGGGATTATGTCCTCATTCAAATCGTGTTTTTAACGACCATTCCATGTACCTCTCCCTCCAGGGAGTTATCTATTCCTATATTCAATACGAATATCTTCAAAATTGGTTACTCTCAAGTTGAGCATCCTCTTCGACCCTCGTTAGTGATGAACCAATCTACTTAAGAGTACTCTAGTTTAGCGTTTGGAGTGTCAGATTTTACGTGGACATGCTTTCGCCCATTTTGCAGGCTTCGTGTTCTACTTCATATGGGCTTCTGTAATCTTCAACACCCGAAGGGACCCCCAAATTTCATGGATTCTTGGCCTAAGGTATCTGCTACCATCATAGGTCAATGTCCTATAGGGTTTCAGACAACAAATCGATACAAGTCCCGTGGTGCGAATATGTTCAGTGACCAATGCTCATTACGTTGTCCTCATTACAGGCTAACGTGATATGGGTGTTATGTTTCGAACAGGTTAACATTCATCCCAAATCATCATGAAAGCCTCTTTATGCTTTCAATGTTGGTTACACAATTCACATCATTGTCCACCCCATCATGTCCAAGTGGAATTTTGACACTCCTGACACTTCCTTCAGTGCACATTTACACGATTAGGAGGACAAAGCCCCGATAAAGGCGTCATTCGGGGCTCCATGCAGATATCCCTTATCCCTAGTCCGAGCTCTAAGACCATAAACTAAGATCTCTTTTAGAACTACATATGGCTTGATTCCCATCCTCGTGGGATATGTAGGACCACCCATATGTCTCGTTTTCAGGTCCATCTCAATTGGTAGCTAGTTTCTCCTTCCCCTTACCCTCTTACCTCTCTTTTGGCCCCTTGGCCCAAGGTTTCTTTCATGGAATCACATACGGTGTGGTATGGGATTATTCACTCATTCACATCGACTATTTTTTATTGCAGTATGCACATTCCCCCTTTAGCCTCGTATCTAATATGTATATGCCACATAATGTTTAAATGCATGCCTGGTCCCATCACATGACCCTAAAGTGTGACATTATCATCCTGGCCGCACGATGAAAAACGAAACTGCATCATGACATCCTCACTCAAGGGGACACCACGTTTGGTATCAGTCACATGCCATACAATTTTTCAATGCCTTCATATGGCTTGATTCTTTTGGAAATGCTGAGACTTTCTATTCTAGGACCGTTGCTTCACAAAAAAAACAATCACCTTAAATGAGAAATAAGGTAAATCAAATAACTCTTCTTTTGGTGCGAGGGCCACACCCATATGCCCCTTGTATCCCTATAATTGGTACCTTACCATGCCACCCCTTAGAACTATGTATGGCTTGATTCTCATTCTAGTGAGATAAGTAAGAATGCCCGAGAACTTCCCCACTAGCCCAGCCTAACAATCGTGTCTAGTCCCTTGACCTGAACAATTCCCCATGGAACACATGGTAATGTGGACTCCAGGTCCTGATTTACATTGGGTTTTATAATTACCCCACCAGGTGTCTCCCACGTTTCTTACAATCTATGGTCCGTGCTATATGACCATAAACTAAGACCACTCTGCGTCCTTTCAGCAAGACATTAAACTGCACGACATCTTCCAGAACTATATATGGCTTGATTCCCATCTGCATGGGATACGTAGAGACACCTCGGAATTTCTCCATGGGTCCATCCCCAAGAATCATAAATCCTATTCCTCCTCATTTCCGGCTCCCTCGCCAGAGAGGTCCTGTCTAAAAGAAGGAATTATCCATGATCAAACTGATGTGGCCATATAATGTGCTTCCACCGAGGTGGCATAATTTCTAGAGTGTTTGATTCTGTTCGAAAAAACCATCACTCCACATTTCACACTTTGTGTGCCCCTTATTCAGAACATCATCCACTTTCATGTCAAATTGATCCCCCAAATAGTAGGGATGATCGGCCTGTGGCCCGCCTATTGTCCTGGTCCAACGTTCTAGAATACTAATGGATGACATTTTGAGTCAGGCCCCATGTTTTGAACATGGTCAGCGGTCGTCCCTCATTTTTTCTCCCTATTCCAGGCCCACACAATAAGGATACTATGTTTCTAATGAGGTCAATAGTTATTCTTTATTGTCACGCCTCCACCACAGTGTTCTGAATCATGGGTATAATGATTCACACCATCCATTCCCATCTTTTTAAATTGATTCATGTGACCTTGGTGTTACCCCATTCGTGCACAAGAGCACAATAAGAAAACGGTAATTTGGTCATCCGGAGAGCCATATTCTCCAGTCAGGTATCTCCCATTTCATCCCAGAAATCATGGCTAGTTTTTCAAATCCCATATTCCCGATGCTTGGTTTTCACTGTTACATTTGGATAGGGGTTATAGGGTGGTCATCCCTTGTTTCTCACATCATTCCCAACCCACATGAGTTTAGGGAATGATCACTGGATGCTCCACGAATATCATGAGAATGGAATAAACCAATGTAAATAATGGAACTCATGCATGATATGGCACCAAAAAATCAAAGCATGAATGTATGTTTGAGGGTTAGTAATCATTACAGTACCCGAGGGTCTCTTCCCCCAATAGAAGAGAAAACCTTATCAAAAGAGCATAGCAGCTCCACCACCCTTTTGCTGGTGGCTCCAGGAGTTGCTACCTCCAGTTCAGCTCCTGATCCTCCTCAGTAGTGATAGGGAACAATTCATTGGCCACAATCCGGGCTCACTCTACGTTGGTCTGAATGACAGTCATCTCCTCACATGCTCGCTTCATTCACTCTTCGACCTCCGCCAACTAGGATTTGAGTGGAAATATGAGCTATGATTGTGTGTTAAGGGAATCAGAAAGCTCATCCACCCAGGCCTGCAGCCATTGAACCTCATCTTCAGCCTCCCCGAAGCCTCTAGATGTTTACCGCTTTCCTCTGCTACCATCCCACACCAAGGCCATAGTCTCACTCCCTAATATTTTCTGCCATAAGATCTCATCCGAGCATGTGGGGACGTTGGGAATCCACTCCACCAACACACAGTTCACGTTGTCATCAGTGAATTATATCCATCTCATCCAACCATAGTGCTTTGGGGTGTCATCAATGAAGTGCTTGATCAGCTTCCACAATCACTGATAGAATATCTTCTTATACTCTTCGTTACAGGTCTTCTCGTCCCAGTCGGCGTGATTGGCAAGATAATACATGGGGAACACCCCCAGGAACTCTTCAGTAGGGTCATCAAATAGTGTTTGATCGGGCATGACAGGACTTGGACAATCTGATCAATCCTCATCATCAGATCCTAACTCAATGATATTGGGTTCATCCCTACTAACGGTCCCACTAGTGATTGGGTGTGCCGCTGCTTGTTCATTTTAGTGCTCCGCCTCCACAATCATTGACATTCCCCTGTGAAAGACACCTTAAGAAGCCCCGACCAACCTCGACAAGGCGACCCAAGCAATTTGAATAATTTTATGTGCCAAAAAATGGACATGGATGTCAGTAAACATGGTTAGTCGATGACAGTCATAAAATTGGTAGAGGAGACATACATAGATCAAATTATGGGTCTCGTTCTTGTGTTGATGTCATGAGGACCTCAAAGCATGGTCCCTCGTATCCGGTCGGAAGGTGTGAAAACTTCGGAGGGGTCACCTCAGGTTTCCTAGCCCCGATCGACATAGAAATAGATGTGGCAGCAGGCATTGATCATGAGGTCCTGCATCAGCATCCACTAAGGGTTGTGAACAATTTATATATATAAGACTCTCCTGTACATTTCAGATGTTAACAAAGAGACAAGAATGACCTCAAAGAAAGTCTCATTGATAGGGGTTTCAAATGTTTTACCTCAAGGGCATCTGCAAACTCTTCATGATCTGAGTCTTGATCTCCAACTTCGCCCTCCTCAAACGGGCTCCCTCTCTTGCCCTCATCTCCCTAGGAGGACTCTTATGATTCATCCGGATGAGGGAAGAACTCTCTTAAATCAGTGGTCGTCAACTGTGGGGGAGTAGTGTAGTCCAGAAGCACGTTGAAATGATCTGTCATTGGATGTGGGGCACCCCAGGAATGCACAACGTCCTCCACCTCTGCCAGGTACCGCTCTGCATCTGCATGGGGAATCGCGAAGCCGTCTTGTATAGGTCCTATTCCATGTAAATCCATCCGGAGATAGTTCAGGGGCAACAAAAACTCGGTAGGGATGAGGAATTTCCTATTGTCTTCCCATATGTCCCATTCCATCGGAACGAAAACACCCTCAATCATGTCGATATGGCATAAAAACTTCCCTGGATCCTGGGTGAGTATCATGAGGAATCCTCTCAGTGGCCTCCCCTCTGGATGGATCTGTTTTTTGGGAACCACACGGTCTTCTACCACTGCAGGATCTAAGGTGGTTTCCTCACCCTCAACTGGTGTGGGGCTCGCCGCCACAGAAGCCCCACCACCATGGGATGTCCTTGCTAACTTCCAGCCCCGACCACGAGGTCTGGGAGGTTCACCGTCACCGACCCGAACGGTTGGTTGCTTCAGCATATCCCCAAGATAAGTCTCCTCCCAACGTATGGAATTATCCTTCAACAGCACAAAGATGATGGTAGGAAGAAGCAGTTCATTACAAATCTTCTCGTCTTCCCGTATGAACATGAGCCACATCTGCCTCATCAGACACGAGTGTTCCTCGTGGCACACCTCCAAATAGACCCATGGGGTCAGTCGCTGCATATATCAGAATTGCCTTGCAAACTGGTGTGCACTGTACAGCTCACAAATTGGATTGCAATCCACCCTTTCCACCAGGACTCCACCTCGGAAGGCATAGAAATATGCCTGGTGCTCTTCTGTTCCCTAGCCATCATCATTAAATACCCCCTTCAGAAATAGAAACAGGTGAAATTGAACTCTTCCACCATCCACACCCAGTCCAATATAAAAGGTGTGGTAAACTTGGCTAGAATGCTCCCCACGTCATTCAGGATTGTTGGGCGGAAGACCGAGCGGAGAAGGGATATAGGTTTTGGGTATTCGTAAATCCCCCCTAATATGTGCTACTATCCACCCATACTAGATGTGGAATGGCCCACATAACCTATGTGGCCTCTTCCCGTCGCTAACATGACACATCATTTTATACATTTTGGTGAGCCTCATGATTCCTAGTTTTACCCACCATCCTATCACAAACGTGGACGCCATGACAAATGTGCTTGGGCCAACTCTCATGTTGGTATCCCTCACTGGCATGTTCCACCCACATATAAGAGCCATGATAAATGCCTCCAGCCTGACTATTGGTTGTTGCTCAGTGATGACGCTAAACCCCTAGGTCTTCCACTAGATGTCCTCTAATATCCACCAGTACGAATGCTCCTTGCCCCGTTGATCCCCCTTCGGGCATGTTCGAGGGATCGCTGGGAACTATCAGTCTACCGGGAAATTCAGGAACTACTTTAACCACCAATTAATGTGGAAATATCTCACTGGTTCTCTGTCCTCTCCCTACTCCAGCTCCATCAATTCCATTGCCAGCCGCGAAATCTTCTCCAAATCCTCCCACACGCTCATGACAGGGAGGAAGTCATTGTACATAGCCCCCAGTATCGGGACCCACTAAATTTGGTGGACACCCCACAAGCTAATACCAACCTCCCCGTGGTGTAAATGGAAGGTGTTTGTCCTCGATGATGACCTTCTCAACAGATCTGGAATTAGCTATTTTGGTTGATATATGTGGAATTGAGAGGCCCAAGACACCTCATTCAAACCCACTCCCCTCTGCTCAACCATAATCTCCTAACATCAGGTGCCGACCCTGTAGGCCCATGCCCAATTGTCTGTGAAGTTGCCTCGCTGGCATAGGTACCATTCCTCCCACCACCCCTTCCTCGGGTTCCTCAAAGATACCATCAGTATCATGTGGTACAGATGAGGAGACGTCTCTGGATTCAATGCCTTCCCGTCGACATTATTCATTATGTTAAATAGGTATTCAACCATAATGGGTGTGAAGTCTTCCTGTGCATGGCCATCAGCCGCCCTGAACCATTGGCGCTGGCACGACGTACTACTAAACGAGTAAGCAGGTTTTTACCTACCTGATTCAGGGATGAAGATGTCATCCCTCAGCCCGAAGCAATATAAAGGCATCCTTTTACACAGTGGATAGTTCTTCTGGTTCTCTAATAGCAGTGACCCCAGTGGGTCATGGTCAGAGTGGCTATGTACTATCACTCATAGTCCCAGACTATTCGCCATCTAATCTCTCTGGGAGACATCCACAAGAACCCCCTTGACCACTTCATGATGAGCCTTTCTGTTTTAAAACATGGATGATTTTCAAGTTGGTTCACGAAGCTTGTTCTGGGAGATCGTTCACGAAGCTTGTTCATAGAGTCCTGCCCACACCTTCATGCACAAGATTGTGAAGCACTAATGCGGAGTCAAAAACTAATTGTGCGCCACAAAGGGAAGACCTGATTCGCAGAGATCAATTTCGTAGTACGCGGAGTTTCACGAATAGAGAGCACAAAATGACAATTTCACGGAGATTTTAAAGGTAAAAAGAGAGTTAATCTCCCCTTTATATAGGCGACGACCTTGAGAGCTTCGGGATGCATCCCTTACGCGCCGAGCATCACAGCAGGATCGGCCAGCACATCGCCTATCCACCTCGTGAACACTCTTCGTGATATATATTTTCCAATGACTGAGGATTTTGGCAATTGACCCTTAGACATAAACCCTCGATTTCCCCATGGATCCAATTATGAGGGTGGACATTTTTTGGCACGAAAATGGGAGAAGAATATGAAGAAACAGAAAGCCTCAAGGGGCTACAATGTGAAGACCATTCGCGGAGCCCCAATAGCATCGTGCCCGCCACAGAGCATGGAGGTGGGTTGCTCCGTGAACAGATTTGACGTTCGCGAGGCTGCCACAGAGCAAAAAGGTGGTCATGCTCCGCGAGCACCCCTGACGTTCTCAGTCACGCAGCCGAGCAAGGAGGTGGTAACACTCCGCGACCGCACTTGACATTTGTGAGCCCACCGTGGAGCAAGGATGCAATAATGCTCCGTGAGCACCCTTGATGTTCACGAGCCTTCCACAGAGAATGATACGTCTTCATGCGAAGAAATATTTGCACCGTGGCACCTCTCCCATATAAATACTGGCCTCCCCCCATGTTCTGGGGAAGGATCATCCGACCATTCAACTTTCCAGCTCCTGAATCGCAAAGTGACTTCTGTTCTATGAACCATGAGCTATGAGAGGTACTTCTTGTCTATGAAGTGCCTCCCCTTTGCCTTTTTTAACCCCCTCTTTCGAGATGGATGCCTTTCATGGAGCCTAAGGGCCTCTATGAAAGAACGGGATCCCTAAGGGGACCTGGGTCATCGCAGAGCGTTTATGTTTCACAAAACACCCTTAATGTACATGTGATCCACATGATAAGGCGGGGTCACTGTACTTCATGAAGCACATCGCTTCATGATACCTTGCATCACGAAGCACCTTCGCTCTGCAAGGAAGTTCTTTGCGAATGACTTTCCACTTCGTGAAGCACCTCTTATATGCACCTCTACCCTTTGCTTAGGTTGAGGTTCCACACTTCATGAAGAACACCCCTTTTCAATTACCCTCCGCCACGCGGAGCAGTAGAGTTTCACAAGGCCCCTACCTATAAACCCCTCTCCTTTGCAATTCCTTTTCCCATGCGACCATCTAGGTTTTCACGATGTGATTTAAAAGTCCCTTGTATGATACTTCCTACTGCGTTTCTTCACCACTTACTTCTTCGCATAGGCACGCCAACGACTATTGCTTATTTTCATAACCACGCAAACCTAGACCACCTAATGGTTCGCTCCATAACACCCCATAGCCATGGTGTTGTATATCCCTTCTCTTCACCAAGGATCATAAGGTACCAGTTATGTATTTCCTAGGGGTGTGGAGAAAACCCACATCATCCGAGCTACAGGACATTAAACTGCAAAGCACCATCGTCCTCAGCACATGACGTTAAACTATGACCTCTCCCCGTGCCTCACACATGGGGTGCCCCCACCTTGGACATTCTGCATGACCACTAGCCTCCATGAGGATGAGATCTTCCCTCACATGGGATGATATCATTTTTATTGGAATGTCCTTTTTCTGCGGGGAAAGGGCAACCATCCTGGTGTAAGCACCTATATTTTCTTATCGGGGGTAGCATCCATTGCCCACTTTTTTGCTCCGGTCCCAAGGATGAGGGGGAGGGGGAAATGGAACCGGACCCAACCTTTCTTCGGTAACAAATCCCTATGTTGCTGGGATTTGTTTCCACTGGGACTCCACCCTATAGTATGTCCCGACATCTTGGGATTCAAACCACGCATAAGACCCAATTTCCTCATTGGGCTGCTTGTAAGCCCCAATTCACCTAAAATAGAATCACCTTTTATGATGGGATCATCAGGTCTCTACTACCTATTGTTTCTCACACTGAGAATGACTCACGTGGGCTTAGAGTTATCACCGACCCTTACATCTTCTTTGGGAAGCCTATAGTGTAACCCCACACATTACAAACTACGAGGACTTTGATCTTTTCCAAGGAAAAGTATGTAGGAATCCTCCCTGAGGTTCAACCCCAACACCTACTTATCATGCCCCTTCAACTTGGTTTACCTTCGTCCCGCATGACATTAAACTGTATCCTCCATTCTGACCTATGAGGACAATGATCTTTTACATGGCAGGGTACGTAGGATTCCTCCCTGAGGATCAAGCCCACCGCTATCCATTGGTCATTCTGACCACCTTCACATCAGTGCACCAAAACCCCATACCATTAACTACGTGATAATTAATCCTTTCCAAGGTAGGGTACGTAGGTAGAATCACTGAGGTTCAAGCCCACAATTCACCCGTTCATTCCGGCCCCATTCACATCGATTCACCAACACCTTGGGTAGCCTAGAGTGTAATCCCCACACCACTCCCTGAACTATGTGGTATCTGATCCTTGCTAAGGCATGGTATGTAGGAAGCCTCCACGATGTTCAAGACCACCACCCATGGGACCTCGGTTCCTCCTTCATGTTGGTTCACTAATGCCACCCGAACTACGAGGTCTTTGATCCTTTCTATGGAAAGGTACGTAGGAAGCCTTCACGAGGTTCAATCCCACCATCCATTGGTTGTCCTGACCCCCCTTCACATCAGATTACCAACATCTTGGGCCGCCTCAGAGAGTAAGCCCTAAATGCCATCATCTGAACTACGAGGTCATTGATCTTTTCCAAGGCAAGGTATATAAGATGCCTACATGATGTTGAAGCCCAACGTTCAGTCGCTCTGACCATCATCATGTCGGTTCTCCCAAATCCCGCATGACGTTAAACTGTGGACCTATTTTAGCAGTAATCCATTGTCACTCCATTCAACAGTAAGCCTTTGTCACACCATTCAGCGGTAAGCCGTTGTCACTCCATTTAGTGGTAAGACATTAGAACCCCAATCGGCGGTAATCCCTCATCAGATGAACTACGTAGACATTGATTCCCTATCACAGGGATATGTATGAAGCCTCTTCGAGGATCAAGACCAAAAATATCATCATCCTCATGGCTGTTACATACCATTCACTATCCACTTCATTCAACTGTTCCATCATCCATCTTAATTCTTACCCGGGCCACCACATCCCGGTGGGATCATGCCAACTCATACCCCATTCCCCTCAACAGTAACCAAGAAGTCAACCACACATTGGACCCAACATCAGTGTTCCATCAGGGTGTTCCACACATCTGATACACTCTAGTCAGTGTTCTGATCTGTCTGATCTGTCTCTGAAGGACGTTAAACTTGCGGTATACCCTATGTTAAACATCAAAATATGAGGAAAACCTTAGATACATGCCTAAAGCATATGATTCCTCACGTTCTAAGTGGGATGATTCAAGCCTCGATTCCCTCGAGAATCCCTATAATAAGGGACAAAATCCAGACATGTCAGTGATGCCCAACGTGATTACTCTCCTGAATAAAGATTACTGACCTGACCAGACCCCCTGTAATGTCCTGCTAGAAGCAGTGTAATTACTTGGTGTCCATAAAGATATGGGTCTAGGAAGAGTTTCATGAAAAATGTCTTAAGACTAAAAGGGAGTCCCGTACTAGGTGACGAGTTCCGAGGAGGAATCCACAAAAGGAAGAACCAACCTCCCATCATCATGTTTCGATCAAGGAGAAAATATCCCTGAATAAGTGAATGATGCCGCCCGCCATTGGAAAGTGGGAATGTAGGGCAACAGCTATGCATCCTTCATAGACAGATGTGTGAATTCCCTAATGAAATCATCATAAACAATACCTTATGTTGTTTATTATATATAGTTATAAGTACAATTTTCATAATAATTTATACATGAAGGTTAATTTTATCCATGAAATTATTAAGGATTATATATAAATTAATGAATCATATCAAATGAAACATTATTTTGGTGTTCGTTTCTTTAACCCTCGAGTAATGATAATTTAAATGTTTTCCATGGATGAGAATGTGAACATTTATCATAGTCTTATGTTACTTTTATAAGGAAGAATTGAACTTAAATTATAAGAAACATGTCCTAGTAAAATCAACTATTCATAACCTAGTTTTATAGTTGAATTATCCGGTTTGAGTAAGGAAAATGCATGATTTAAGTAGATTTCTCAAAAATTTAAAACCATGGGGAAGCTAATGAATTGTTTCTGACATGGGGTGTGATTTGGGTGTCATTTATACCTATGAGAAATCATAGTTCCATAATGACAATAAGTATGGAAATGCAGTCGTTTGTTAATTTTTCCATTGTTATGGGGGTGAGAATCATTTATTTCTTGGTTTCAGAGGTTTTGGGTAGAATATGCTATGACTGACTGCTATGAGGGTTGTGAAACACTTTTTTCATCATATGTAAAAAATTACATGGGAGGTTAGAAACAAAATATTCTATCATATGGTATAATGTGACTCTTGGAAAATTAAATTTATGGTTGATGGGATATTGGATTCATATATATTATAATCATATGGATAATTTTATTTTATGTTATGATTTGAAAACAGATCCTGGGGGAGTATGAATTGGTACACACTGTAACTTTCTACCTGATAAAATGATCAAATGTGTTGTATGAGTATAATATTGAATAGTGAGGCCTTGATCTATTAAAAAATCGTCACCAGTCATCTCTATGGTAGGGAGATCCATGATTATTTAAAATATATATCATCCCACTATTTTGGATGATGTCCCAAATAGGATAAGGTGTATGAAATGCTTGTCAGTTTGTTGAGGCCTTATACACAAAGCTATGGTTCATATGGAAATATATTTAGAGGATTTTCCCTCATTCGTCCAAATGTAAATATGATATAGATTTATTTTATGTTTTTCATTTCTATCTCTTTTCATGTTTGATATTAGTAAATCTATGTTGGTGACCACTAGGAAGCACGATCGATGGTGAGCGGAGCATGTTCCATGGATTGATTTTTTATTTCAGTAAATGAATACTTGAACACTCAAAAGGTGGGGATCATTATTTTACACACATTTTAGCATTTCCATGTATTATAGGGAGAAAATGCATGAAATTAACATTTTGAAATGGTCATAATTTCTATTGAACTCTGATGGGGATAATATGGTGGAAACATGTATATTTATGCAAGGCAACAAAATGAGAAATTTTTTTCCATCTACCTATCCTTTAAAAATATCACTAGTTAGGGAGTGACTATATTAGTTCTCTCATATTAATCATGATATAATTAAGGTAATAAAGATATAATTATTAGTTAATAATGAAAAATTATAATAAAAAAAATATTTTCAATGTAAATCTGACATTGGTGTTTTGATGGATTCCTTCATGTAGTTGGTTATGGTTAGCTCAAAACTATACTAAACACTTCACAATATTTATGACGATAATATTATGATTATTCCTAGTAATTAATGATTATATCTAGTTTTACTATTGTCTTATTAACAATTAGGCTCCCTATATTGATATCATATAGGAAACAATGAGAGAGCATTGTTTATATGTTGAGAAAAATTAAGAAGTGATTTATTCTCAATGCATATACACCGTGAAAACAACACTAAGGAAGCATGGTTTTTTATATATGAATGTTTATTTATAAGTAATTATTGGGATCAAAATTATGAGTTAATTGTAAAGAATCATTTGAAATAACAAATTTTACTTTGTCTTGACCTCCATGATTATTTTGTTTTGTACTAAGTTTGTGTTTTGTATACTTGACATTTCAAATTTTCACTTTTGTATAATTTATTAATATAGAAGTATAGAAACCATTTATATGATAATTTTATAACATTAGATGATTTTGAGGGTAATTAGACTATATTTGGGTTGGTGTTTTTAGTTAAACTGTTAATTATCTAAAATTTCTAGATCATTTATACACCCATGATCATGATAAAGAAAACAGATTAAAGTGGAAATATGGAAAATGAAATCTCCAAAGTGTAGTTATGATCTTTGTTGAACATGAAAAAAGAAAATCAATAGATACCTCAATTTAAATGAATCATGATTGTGTTTTGAACGCGTCATTTTTCTATGCACAAAATTTTTGAAAATAGTATTTCAGGCGTGTCTTGGTTTTTTTCTTCTTATTTCATTGACTGTGTCAGTGAGTAACTGCTTTGGGAACAATTTTGGGAAGAGACAAGTCTAGTGAATTTTTTTCCATGTATTTTAATAAAAAATCAGACTTAATGGGATAATTGATTCCATTAGGAATTCAACCATATGTTATTATATGGATCACTTCAATAGAATTATAGAAATCCTTCGAGAATTTAAAATAGAGAATTATGATAGTAACAATTTCGTGACTCAAAATTATCCATTAAAACTCAGGAACCTATGGTGAGGAGTTCCAAAGTATGTGTGATTAAAGAGATTATAATGGGTTTATTAATCTTGATTGAAGGTATTAGGGAAGTTATATTTTGTGGAATTATTTAGAAATTCAAGCATTGACTCATGTTTCTATGGATTTTTTGTCACATTATTAATGGAAAGTTGGGTGAAGTGTTGAGAATTTAGATACACAAAACCTATGTTAAAATATTGCATCATAAACTAAACATGTCATGTTTTGTTTTTTTTGGTTTTCTCAAGGAATATAAGATATGTGAAATTATATGTTGGGGAGGTTGTTATGTCCTTTGTTTTTTACCAGGTAACATTTCCATGAGAATTTCAATTATCCCTTTTTGTGGTCGAGAAATACTTTAAAATGAGCTTTAGAATATTATTCAAATTGTGGTGAAATTTAATTTTTTTAGACTTGGTAAGAGGAAACATAAGTTCCATGGGGTTTACATTGTGTTTTTGGGGTATTGGATTCCAAATAGTTAATTTTAGGAGACGCTAGTAAAAGTGAATGGTTTTCCTAAAATCGTACGACCCACCAAGAGAAACAATGTTTCGTATTTAGAGGGGATACATGTTTTTCACACTATGGTATTACAAAGTTCACTAGGTAATGTTACCATGATAGTATTTTAAACCTTTTCATAGTGATGATATGAATTTTTTATTCCCGATTTCACAAAAAATGCAGAAGAACTATTCAATCCCCATACATTGGGTGTATCCCATGAATGGGTGGTTTCCGATTTGGCTAAATGTGCATCAATATATTGAATCATTTTAGATGGGGTGTTTTTTTATTATATACTTTTATCTTTGTATGTTTCTCTTCTTTCCCCTCCTCAATATGAACATATCCATTCCTTAGGATCTTCGGCTCCTTCCTCCCTCAAATGTAGAATTGCAGCTATCTCCTCCATTTGGCCTCTATTTGTAGTGTCTTCTATCACAATGTAATCATATTTGTATATTCATCATTCCTATTTCTTCCTTTTATTGTCTATCTATATATTTTTTCACTATATTCATGCACGTTGGTTTACCAAATTTCCTTGTTGTTTTTTTATTTCATCTATTTTTAATGAAACAGACAAAATAAAAAACTTATCCTTGGATGAGTGAAGTGTCCTTGGATTTAGGTAGGTGTTCTATAACTTCCCCCATAGTGTTTCTCGATATTATAAAGTAATATGTTGTTCTACACATCACATTATCCAAGAATGGACCATTAAAATGTGAAACTATTTATATAAGACCAAGTGGCTTAAGTTATATTTTCATTACGCATAGAACTAAATTGTTGGTGTGGGTTCAACTCACCAAAACCACACTAATTGGATGTTGTTTTCATTTTATATGAACCATGTGCCTCCATATATTATTTATCCACCCTCAAGGGGTGTATTTCAATAATATTTATTTTAATTCCTTGTTTTATAATTCTGTATGTTCGACTTGTATTGAATTATTTTTTGTGTAATGGAAATCATGAATTAGTTAAATGAATTTAATACGATATCCTTGACATTGTTTGTAATTAATCATCATTTATGGTGCACTGTATTTCAGTACTGAATATTTAATGTTAATGGGATAATAGAATTTCCAATTTCACATTTCCCTCATTAATTATACATGGTTTTTGATAAATGATTGTTTATGATATTCCTTACAAAATTAGTTTGTATCGATATGTTATGTGGCCTATTTAAAGACATGTAATTAGTTATTTTTCATAATTTAATGATATCAATGGATTGGATGAACCCATTTCCTAATAATAAATTTAAAATGAATTATACTAAAAAGGATCCACTATATCTTGAGTGTTTCTTGTTTACTCTATTCAAAACTTCATGAAAATGGATCATTTGGAATGTATGATAACCTTACATTTTTTATTAGAAGTGAGACCATGGTAAGGGTTATTTATAATGAAATCCCACACCCCTAGTTTTAGGGTGATGGGAATGGAATCTTACATCACATGGGTGGTTGGTTATGATATCTCACACACCTCAATTAGGATGCTAAATACAGAGGGCACATCCATGAGTAGTATGATAGACATGGGTTTTTTTATACCAATTTTAGATGATGGGGTATAAGAGACATTAATTATTAGAGAATAATTATTTAATTTCACCTAATTTTGTTGGATGGGATATTCCTCATTTTATATGGAGATGTTATACAAATGAAATCCTTTATATAGCATGACACTATTTTGATTATCAATAGATGATGTAGTCATATCTCAGGTCCTTCTAGTTAAATTCATTTATATAATAGTAATAATAAAAATTATTATTATTATTTGGAAACCTCAGAAATAAGGCTCCTGTTCATATCCTGATAAGGTATAACATTAAATAAATATCATATATGTAAA
This sequence comes from Viscum album, assembly GCA_963277665.1. Classification (NCBI taxonomy): domain Eukaryota; kingdom Viridiplantae; phylum Streptophyta; class Magnoliopsida; order Santalales; family Viscaceae; genus Viscum; species Viscum album. The sequence goes on along the minus strand of OY728156.1, from coordinate 87,337,502 downwards.
TATTGATGTGTCAATATTTTTGAAAAGGAATTTTGGTGTAGGCTGAGTTGGGTATGTTTAGTCAGACATCCCATTGAAACCTAATCCAACTTGAATAATTTTATTTCATTCTTTCATTGTTGATATACCTTAAAAATAATGTAGTTTATATTCCCGGAATGGATAGAGTTAACACCTTTTATAGTGACCTACTATTAATATCTCATATCAGGTTTTAGATTCTATTGAACTAGGATACCCAAAAAAACTCATGTTTATAGGATATGGTTTACATATTTAACTTATGTTGTTCATTATTTCATATGAGATTAATCATATAGGACTAGGTCGGAGCACCATATTCTCATGGTGATGGCCCTTAAAGAATTTCAATTTCATTTTTACTATTTATGTATTCTTTCTACATTTCATTGACATGTATATTAGTGTCATGGATATTGATTTTTTATATTTCGAATTATCCAATTCATTTTCCATTATTTATTAATATTATATCTCCCCTACTTTTTTTATATTTCATACACTATTTATTTATTCTTATAAAAATATTCAACTATGATCATGATAGTAAGGTCTCCCCACTGTATCAGAATTAGAAACTTACTTATTGTCATAATCCTCCTTCATATAGGGATTCTCACTTGAGGACATATGAAAAATTAGATTGGGGGATTGATTTTGTGTCTCCAAGGATGATAGGTTACAATCTTGTATCAGCTACATTTCATTTTCAATCATTCAATTTTTTTTAAATTGGTGGAAAAGATATTATGAAATCATCTACAATTATTATATACCAATCTTCAGGAATGATGAGCCCATACATAGGGAAAATACAAACTATCGAGGGATGAGATTGAAGATCATTGTATTCATTGTCACATTTGATTATGATTTCACCTTTAGTGAATTGTCTGCATATGATAATTATTTATTTATTATATTTACTATTTTTTATTCTTGGAAATCTAAAGAAATAATGTAACATTGCATTAATATTTATATGAAAATAGATATTTATATTCCATGAATATCCAATTCCATGTATGTTTCATTAATATATATCATGATATAGTGATATGTTCCTTGAATGTTATACAGGCCTTCTATGATTTAGTTTGCATGTTATCATTTACAGCCTGTTAATAATAATGCCATGATTTGGTAATTAATATCCAGGTTATTTTCCTTTACTTCTTCTTATATCATTCCATTTTATTATTCAATTCAATAGACAGTTAAATGAAATAATTTCATCAAACATAGCAGTGTCTTATGTCATATAATTATGTTGGAATTATATTAAACCATCTTAAATTTACATTTTTTCGACCAATGAGCATTGTTCAGATGGGAGAAAACATTTATGAGTGTGATTAAATAGGTAACCAATTATAATTTATAAGGTGTGTGGGATCTTATAAATATAGAGGTGAAGACCATATAATCACACCATTGTTTATGATTTAATGATATTATGAAGTCAAGAGATAAAATAGGTTTCAATTATATTAATTCCAATTTTAATTAATAAGGGGAAGTACAATTATTACATGGGAATGAAAATTCATCTATTAGAACCATACTCCTTGTATATTTATACTAATAATGTAATTAATTTTGTAATTTTTTTCCTAAATAAGGGATTCATAATCTATCTCACGCTAATGATGAATCGTCTAAATAAATTTATAAAAGAACTAATAAACATAATTTTTTTATTATGAGATGTTTATTATTTTAGACCACACAATGTTTCTGAGAAAAATTAATTATTAACTCAAATTATATGGTTTATGGACCCCTGTTTGGTATGAAAATACCCTTATTGGTAACCTTTATTTTTATTGTGCATTAGTACTTAACCCTATATGTGTATGTTTATGTAATATAGGGATGGTTATTTAAAGTTTCTACAACCTCATATATTTATTCACATAAATATTTATTGTGGAACACTACTTAACCAATTACCTAATTAATTTATAATATACATACTTTATCCTTTTTAGAAATAATTGTATGCACCATTCGTTAATTAGAAAAATAATTACAATAGAAATGGTGTTTTATCACTCTATATTAGAATTTACAATTGTATTAACAAAGATTATTTTGAAATATTATGAACAAATAAATGATTTTCAGAAGATGAATTTCCAAAAATATGATATTATAAAAATGACATAAATTACACTTTTAAGCAAGTTTGATAAAACTTGCCTTTGTGATGTTTGCGGCTGGTTAAATAAAGTAAGAAGAAAGTTTCTCACTATAAATTGTTCATGCAATATAGTTTAAGAATAAAAATCTCCAATGTTTATATGTAAATTAATGAATTATCTAAAATAAAAACCTAAGGTGGTGTTCTTATTATTAAACCACAAGTATGGTTATTTCAAATATTTCATGAGTTTTGATATGGACATGAATTCTATAATTTATTGTGGTCTTCAGGGACTTTTATTAGGCTGTTTTGATCAAAAAATGGTTGAAATAATGGACTAATGATTTATTTTATCACGAACTAGTGACATGGTCGATGCTCCCGGTTTGGCTAAGGAGAAAGACCGGGTAATGTATCACAGTTAGAATTAAAAAATCATATGTTAAGCTTTTGAACCTTTTCTAATGCGATGTTTATTTTTGGTGATGTTTTTTCTTTTTAGTACTGTTATTTATAAATTTTAACCTTGGATGGATGGGTATTCATTATCTAGTTTGAACCTTGTGAATTGAGTGGGTATATTTTAATACTTTGTATAATAGGGTTACGAAATACTATGGAATTAATGACCACTTAGTGGGTTACATGGACCTTCATTTATTCTTCTATGATTGATGATTTGGGAGGCCATCAGCCAGATTTTAATTTTTATGTGATAATAATACATATGAATAATTATTTTAATAGTCCCCCAGATATTTTTTCTATTGGTCCAATAATCCTATTGATAGTTTCATATTATATACCATTATAAAAATTAATCTCTAGGTAGTATATTTTGATACACATATTACTCATCGAGTTGATAAAATAAGGAAATTATTTGTATGGATTAATTAAATAATGTTATGGAAATTTACTGTTACCCTTTTATCATTTGTAATATTTAGGTTAGATTGACCTAGTGTTAATTAGCCTCTAAGTCAGCCTAATTCACAGTGTGACATTCTAAAGAGGATCGGGTGATTGAAATACTAGCCAGCTTGTTTTGGGCTTACTACTAATGCAATGGTGCACATGGACGTAACTCGAGAGGAGTGTCACATGTACCTATAAAGGTGAATCTGATATAACATGAATTTATGTAATTGGTATCCTTATATTTTCATGTTATCACTAAATAAAAGTGTATTGGACATGTCTAAGACCCTAAATCAGTGGTTGGTGGAGTGTGTACAATTGAATGAGATCGATTTTTGTAAAATAAAGTCTATAAAACTCATATGATAGGGAGAGTTATGTTGAACAAGTTTTAGTGTGTACTCCATATATATGGAGTGAATACATGAAATTAAAATTTGGAAATGGGCAGCTTTTCTTTTTATTGACGATGGGGCTATCAAGCAAGAAATGTGTTTGTTCTTACAAGGTTGTATGGTGATGAAGTGGTTGTATTTGGATGAAACAATTGAAAAAACCATTATTTGGGGATGGACTTCGGTATTTATTCATGAGTATTCATAAATTACCTTGGGAAATAAATACATCATGAACCTTAAATAATTCACATCAGTTGAATCATTAGGTTTTTTCAATGAATGTCTATAAGTGGTGGTTTGAATGATTTCTTCATGTAGTTGGTTATGGTTGGTTGGGAATCATACCAAGCAATTAATCAAAGTAATAACGGGATTTTCATGGGTCCTCTTGGTATTTCTAGATTTTATCTTTCTCTAATCATGTATAAGTGATCATCATGTTCCATATCAAGATATCATCTAGGATATAGTGGGAGGGTATCCTTTATTCAACAATCTAAATTAAACTTTTTCTAGTTTTGATTGATATACACCATTTGGGTTGTGTTATAGAATAAATTTTATTTATTGAGATGTGGTTAATACTGAGTTATACATTGGATCCCATGTTGGAATTCCCTGGATAGACTCTTGGGTACAAAACATTTTTCCTATGACATGACGACCATGTAGGTTCCACTTTAGACTCAGTCTGTGTTCTAGATATATTGACAATTAAACTTTGTACCGACATATAGATTGTAATTTTACAAGTATGGACTTCGATGTATACAATCTATCAGCTATAGTTTATGATTCCATATATACCTAGATATTTACTAGGGTCAGTTATTTTAGTTAAAATGGTGATGGTCCAAAAATGATGGATCACGTATTCACCCATGTTTGTGCTGAGCCATGAAAACATAATGTTGATTATTTCTAAAGTTAACACCAGAATCCAGTTATAGGATTTTCTGAGAATTATTATATGAAATCCCAAGGTACTATAGATTAAATTCATCAAGGTATAGTTTTTGATCGATCAACTATCTAACATGACCGTTTTAATAAATAGTCTCCCAAATATGGCTTATTTTGTTTTCCTATTGTCTCATTAAACTCAATCAATGAAAAAATGCTTTGGGCAAGTCATTGGAAGGAGATGAGTTCCGTGGATGGGTTTATGGTCATTTTAATTAAAATTTGGATTGAATAATATAATTTCCTTCTATTTGGAGTCAACAATTCATTAATATAAGGATCATGCCAAGAAGGTTTTTTAAAGAACAAGGGGAATGTTAACAAAGAAATTTCTATTGGTGGATATATAATTACTAAAAATGGGCCATTCAAATGGTAGAACATATGGTGGGGAGAACCATATTATAGGAGATTAAGGATATAAAGACATGATCATGTATCCACATTGACAGGTTTTTGTAACCATAGTCTCGATGATTATTTTTCTAAAATTGAGTATTAAGATGAGTTTATATGGCTTATGAATCATATTATTAAAAGTATGTTGGTTGGTATATTTGGAATTTGAAAACAAAACAGAGCTATTTAAAAAAAATACCCCTTATGGAGTTGGTTATTTATTTTTTTCGGTGTTTTCCAGAGCTTCTTGGGGATTATTATTTATCAGGTTGGTATGTTGTAATTTAGTATTTTTTAAACTAGGTAAAATTTCCAAATGAATATGAATTATACCATTTAGTGGACATGCAATTATTTAACATGACGTTCATAATATATTTACAATGTTTGGATCATAATAATTTAAGGTTTTTATTTATTTTAATGGATCGACAAGTGTCTCGTGTGTCCATAAAATTTTGGTATCATCCAGATCCAAAAACAAAATTTTAGGAGTAGCTTATAATAGTGGATGGTTTTGTTTTAATCATGTGTCCCACTATGAGACCTCGTGAAACCTATGAATGGAGGATGAGGGTGTTCTATGTTTTGGTATAACCATATTCAAATAGATGAATGATAATGCCACTATTTTTTAAAACCTTATAATGTATACATTTTATGGTTTTTTTGTGGATTATTTAATCATGAACACAAACCATGAAAGATCAATATATAGAAATTATCCTTTTTATGGTTCATGCACATTTTGGTAAACCATGTGAAAAAACATTATGACTCTTATAAGGTATTTTTTATGATTTTCCCCATATCTAATTTTATGTGTCTCTTTTTTTATCATCCTCTCTATGGACCTCTCCTCACCCCTACCCCTTTACCTCCTCCATTTATCTAATTTAGTCATTTATCTATCAATTATATTCAGAATCATTTTTGAGTTCCTTCTATCACAATGGAAGAAAACATTTATGTTGTTGACACATATTGCTTCCTTTTCCAGTGTTCTCATTGTTAGTTATGTTATCTTTATTAGAGAAACATTTCCCAATTTTCATAGAATTTTTATGTTTATTAAATTCATATTGAACTATCTCAAATCAAAACATGACATTGGATGAGTGACTAAACCATGGTATAAGGTAGGTGTTTATATCTTCTCTCTTAAATAATCTCCATTTTATTAGGTATGTTGTGGTATTGTATGATGTATTATCTATAGATTTCCCATTAATGTGTGAAATGTTTTATATAATACCTAACTCCTTTCAATACATTTCCATTATCCATATAATTAAACCAGCAATCCTTGTACACCTCAACCGAGTCCACCACATTATGGTGAGTTGTTTATAGTCTTTGAACCTAATTCTTCCTTGTGAAATTGAAGAACACTCATGTGGTTTTGTTTATATACTCTTGATTACAAAATGTATTTTTTTTAATAATTACATTTTAGTTATGTTGAATGATGCATCTGGTATGAAAAACCTAAATGTGTTAAATGAATATAATATAACACCATTTCCCATCTTTATAATAAAACCAAATTTGTGGTACAATGTATTATATAATAAAATGAGGAAATCAAAAGGGAAAATTGAATTTAAATAAGGACATGTCCCCCCACCAATATACCTAATTTATGATAATTACATGTTTATGATATGACATACATAATTATATTGTATTAATATGGGATGAGTCATGATTGTGGATATGGGATTATTTATTATTTATATTTTAATTATATCAATTTTTAGATGATCAAATTTCCTATTAATAAATGTAAAATGAATTATAATAAATAGGCTCCACTTCACCTTCATTAGTTTCCAATTCTTATTTACAGAACATTGAGCTAAGGCATTACATGGAAAGTAGGATTACCATTATTATATTATTGATGGAGGGAACTTAGTAAAGGTCATTGAGAATGATGTCTCACACCCCAAGGTTAAGGATGATGGGTATGGTGTCTCATGTATCTTGGGTGGTTGGGAAGGACATATCATGGATCCTTAGTTATGATTTTGATCATGGTGGTTGTATCCATGAGTAGGATGACGGAATTTATGTTTGTATACATATTTTAGATGATTGGATGCATGCCCCTTTAATTATAGGAACCTTAATTTATTGATATCACCTTTAAATTTTTGACATGATATCCCTCTTATATTATTGATATCTTATGGGAATGACCACTCTTATGTAGTATAACACTCTTCATATTATACATGGATGCTAGATTCATCTCTTAGGTAATGCCAGTACTATACTCCTATATATATATATTATTAGGAAAGATGGGAATTATGGCATGGGTCCATCACTAGTGAATGTATATATTTTCTTATATATGATGTATTTGAATATATCAATTTTAGTATATGTTTTGAAAAAATATGGTTTAGACTGACGCAAGTATGGTCGACTAGGTGTCCCATTGGAACCTAAGCAATCATTTTTACATTTATTTGTTTGATTATTTATTGATATACCTACGCACAATTGTATTTTATTTTCTGGGATTGGTTATCATTATAGACTATTGGTGGTGTCATATTGAATATATATGAAATCCTATTAAGGACACCATTTCACTAGTGTACCCAAACATACCTCTCATTTGTAGGTTTAGGATTATGAATTTTTCTTGTGATGTTCACATTGTAGGGAGCATAAGAAAACAAGACTAAGATGAAGATCAAGATGATCATGTGGGATGAACCTTTTAGATTTTGAATCTCATTATGCACTATTTATTTATACCTATTGTATTCAATATTATTTTTTATTGCAGTCACATTAATATGTATTATTGTGTATTTTCCATTGGTCATTTTTTATTACTTATGTTATTATTTTTATTCCAATAATTATTATTTTTATATTTCTTATAATGTATATTATATATTATACAACTTCTATACTCAGATCATGATGCTATAATCACCCCACCATACCAGTATTGGACCCTTGCAACATTTGGGAATCCTATAGCATTCAAGGAGGTGCACATGATGCCATTTGATAGACCATATCAAGGCACTATTTCAATGGCTCCCATGTTTGGATATTAAAACATGTTTGTGAGGCCTTTGAATCATTTTAAATTTTACTTACAATTTTCCATAAATATAGAGAGAACAAAATAATTAGTTCTTAAAAAGTAATATCATCACATCTCTCTAGACCATGTTTTTTTGAACCTTTATTTAAAGTTATTGTGGACATTATTTTATAATAATAGATCCCTTTGTGAATGGATCATCTTACTTGTTTTCATTAATATACATTTTTTTCAAGTGAGATTCTTAGACTCCATTGGAATCCCAATACATTACTAAAATAATTTTTTTCCCGTTTCACCATTATTTGATGTAAAAATTCATTATTTAATTTAATTCATGTGGGGAAAAGAAATATTATGTTTGGAAACATTATTTTGGGGTGACATTGAAATGAAAATAGAAGATATTGATTATTATTTATCTATAGAAACCAAAATTAATCTATATATTAATTAGAATATTTAAAGAAACATAAAAATAAAATAAGGTTTTTCATTGATATGATAATAAAATATAAATGAAAAATAATTCATTATTATATAAAAATATTTATATCCATATCAAGATAAGGGATGTAAGTTCAGAACACATTTTAATTTTCAAAAGATACACTTTTTGTGTCAATATCTATAATTTGTGATGCATTGATGTCATAAAAACTAGGAAACACTATTATAAAGTGAATTTTGAGAAAAAAATAATTTTTCATCTCATATATTTGTCATTTTGAATATCCATTGATATGTTCTATATAATGTAAATAATTTTTTTTTTGGATAAAGGGGAGATATCATACTTTTCTAAAACATTTATTATTTATATTTTGTTCATATTAACCAATATAATACATTTTATTCCCCAAAAATCGTCAAATTTAAATCATACCAACTCAAATCATTAGAACAACCCTGGGAATCGTGTTAACGTGAAACAATTCCTTCACAAAATTATTATTCTAGATTATGAAGTTCATGAAACATATATTGACTCATTTTTAATGAGTAATTGAAAATTATAAATCCATAATTATTTTTATCAGTAAATTTATTAATATAGTGACCTAGGATTATAATTGTAAAATATTAAAAAATTTGGATGAATATTAATTACATTACAAAAAACACAAGTTTGATAATCAAAATGTTTTAGTGTATTTGGAATCATAAACACACATTAAACTGGTCTATAGTGAAACTAAATAATCTCCCTAGGTGATAATTATAAAAAGAACTCATCTTATAAATATTATATTTATTACATTTATTTAGAGCATGGGAAAAGGAAATATTAGAAATGGTGAACATAAAATTTTAGTTTGTGTAGAGAAGGGAGATAAATAAGCATGACATGAACATAAGTGTTGTAAAATATGGTCATAAAAGTTCTAAACCATAACCTCTATATAAAAGATCAAAATCATGTGTTGTGGCATAATTATTGGATGTTTATTAGATATTAAATCATAATATAATCAAATTAAATGATCCATGAGATCATAAAATACGAATATGACATATTTTTGGAATGCACATAAGAAAAGAAAATAATTTCCATATTACCAAAGGATCATTAATATGGCTATCATAAAAGAATTAGTTCACTCCAAAAATTATAATAGTAGTAAATGATAAATCCTAGGTCTATCATGGGACACAAATCTATTTAATAAACTTGGTTCACTGCCCATTCTTGTCCCATTTATGACATGGGATATAAATATTTACCCAATGCATTTAAGTCACATATTTGTCTCACCTTGTAATGAAAATATAATTTATCTATCACATGAGATCCTAAAACATTAATCATATAATAAAATATGGAATGAAATTGGTTTTATAAAAAATTCAGTATGTCATAACCTATAACAAAGAGACAAGGTTCATATTCATTCCATCATTTCATCATAAAAAAGCCTATAAAAAAAGATGCAGGTTTCAGAAGAATTTTATAATGGAATACCCCATGTAAGAGAATAGAGATTCTAAAAAATAATTCTATAAAGTCATAATATATTTAGTGAAATAATAAAAAAGGTTTCTAGAGCTCAAATCCCCACTAAGGAATAGATAACATAACTGTATTTCATCTTAGATGGAAATGATTTTGATCAATGATTTAAACATTTCATGATGAAAATACCCTTTCTACATTGAAAAATACATTTTAAAACCTAAATAAATTTTAAAATAATTTTAATTTAAATTAATATTGGAATCATATTATATAATCATAAAATAAAAAAATGGTCCCCATTATGGGATGTTTTTTTCATGTGGAAGACAGTAAAAAATGACTTTCCCATATTTTTTGTAAAAGACAAACATTCATTGTTTAGAAGATGAAATAATGATTCCTATAGTTTCTTTATGTAATAAAATATAAAATGTGTAAAAATATATTTTAAAAATAAATTAATGATTCAAAAATGTTTATGAAAACATTTTTATAAATCACAATTAATGAAAAACAATTTTTTTTGATCAAAGACATAAATAAAATCATATTTTCATTATAAAAATTCCCAAAAATTATAATTAAAAAAACTAAATAATTGTAATATTACATAAAAATATCATGAATAACCATAGGATACAAAAATTCATGATTTTTTAAGATATGGATAAGAAAATTTTATCAACAAAAACATTAATATAAAAATCCCAATGAATGAAGTGACAATTACAAAAAAAAATCACCATCAGTTTGGTAACATTGATTTGTAAAACCCATAAAGGAATCAATTAAAATGGATCTAAAATTACGATGAGGAGAAAGGAATTCAATATATTAACATTCAAAGAGATTTATATACACATCATGAAATAGTATATGTTTATAACATAATTTTCATATCAAAGAAGGAAAATAGAGAAAAAACCCTACATTTAGTATTGAAATAAATCACCAACATACCAAAAAACATATAAAAAATATATGTTTATTAAACACATATTAAAGAATAATATTTCCATATATCATACCATATATGACCTTTTACTATATTTTTATTTTCAATTCCATGTTAAAGATAACTTTTGTTTAATAATAGCTTTGTTTTTGTTTATATTTTTTTATCTATTTTTTACCTCTTACATATGTCATGGTTATATGAGATATTAAATATTAAAAATGATATTTATATCATATTAATTCTTTATTTATTTATTTATAATAATCCATCAAATTTATTAATATAAAATGAAATAAAACATTCTCGGAGAAAAAAAGCTGTATATATACATGAATGCTGCGTCCATATTCCTAGTGGATTTAAATACATAAAGGGAAATGAAATATTATAATTTAAAATAATATTTATTTCATATCTATATCAGATTTTTTCATTTAACATATCCTTATTTATATCAATGTAATTTGATAATGAGTCATATAGATTTACGGGGTCGTAGTCTGTCGTACACAAAAACAATGTCATCATAAACCAATGAATGGATAGTAAAAAAATTTATATAGGACATGTTAATTCAATAAAGAAAAAATCAATTAAATATCATATATAAATTATAAATCCAACATTATTTATAGTCTTCAGAGTTGGAAATAGAAAAAAATTCATCTGTTCGTGAAGCTGTAGTCCACCAAACACATGAACGATGAGTTTATAACATAGTTGATTGAATTAGATATGGTTTTAATTTATTAAATTAACCTAAAATCATATAATTATATTTAAGATATTTATTTTTTATAATATAATGTTATAATAAAAATTTAGTTTGGTGAAGGAAGAAATAAAAAAACAGTTGTTCATGAATGGCACATTTTCTTCGGGTTTCTTCTTTAGGTTTCTACAAAAATAAATCCTATGATTAATTTATATCTAAATTAAGACTTAAAATGATAATAAGAGAGAGTTGATGGTATATTTTAATTTATTTGATTAGCCAAATGTGTTTTATGGTGTGATTAAAAGAAGATAATGGGTGGTCTTTAAAAATTAATGTAAGTGACATAATTGTAATTTTTCGATATGAGAGAATTATACCCACATTTTATTCCTTTATAAAGGCTCAAATAATGGATAATTGTCGATATTAGAATTTATATGGTACAAATATTTCCAATAATTAAGTGTTGTACTTGTTTATGGGACATTTTAAATGTTATCATTATTTTCAACCCCTAGTAAACCTTTATTTACCTTAACCATGATAAATAAATGTAAATTTTTTTACTATTAATTTTGTTGATATTTTATATTGATATTATTTGAAAAAAAATTATTTAAATTCCAAATATTAAATAAAATTTTCCTAATTTTGTTAAAATAATTGGAAATATTTAATTTAAAAATAATTCTACAGACATGATAAGAATGCAGGTTTCAAATGATAGAATTTTCAAAACTTCAGATTGTTTTTTATACAAAAATTCAATATAAAAATTATTTCATTGGAATAAATTAGTTTCAATGAATTAAAATTAAACTAAATTTTCATTAAAACTAATTAAAAATATAATTTAACAATTTTAATAAATTAAACATAAAATCAATTTTCAATTAAATTTTATATTTTCGCAATTCATCAAACAATAAAAAATTTCTGAAATATCCCAAAAAGTAACACTATGATAATTTTGTCATAAAAATAAAAAATAAGTGAATTTTATTTAATTAATTTTATAAAATATTCAAAAATTTATTTTATTCTCTCTCAAAAAAGTAAATAAGAAGTTTTTTTAGAAAATAGTATCTTTAATGAATATAACGAACATACAAAAAATTATATAATTTTTTGTAATATTATTCCATTATATAAAACTATAGTAATTAATATTATAAATTTTTTATTACTATTCATATCACTATGTTTATAGTCTTGGTTATAATTTTTGTTTTTAAAAAACTATATTAAAAATATATCTTGGTTTTGTTAAAACTCAGTGTCTTGTGTAACAAAAGATAACGTAGTTTTTCATGTAGAACATGATTAATTTGGGGTTACTAATAACTCAATCATCACTTAGTTTTGTGTGAGACATAAGATATCAATGATACATAATTTATTTAAAAAAAATATTTTGTTTTATTATACCCACTTAAAATGTATTTCTCTATCGAAATTCATCACGTCCATAAAAAAATGGGGATAATTTAGACTTACCATATAATCTTTTTCCCCTCTATCTTACTTTAACTATTTGTTTTAATAGAAAAAATAGACGATATGAGTGGTCATTATCCATAGAAATTTTTTTGTATGATCTAGAATCACTACCACATATTCCTCAAAAGAAATTTATTTCACCTAGGAAATGACCAGTGAGTTTATTATTTGTGAAAGGTTAGAAATTTAAATTCATAAGAGATATATATGAAACACATACAACACTATATGTATGATTTTTTTTGTAAATACTAGATTATAGAATATCATCTCAATATGATCAAAACATTCAACGGGAACAATATAACTAGGGCTCAGTTTTTCTTTCTTCGAAAATCATATAACCTTATTCCATGGATATATTATAAGAAAAATATATTAAATAATTCAATTTCTATATCCCACTAGTGATTTAAATATAAATTATATACCAACTATGCGATGCCATGATTATTGGATGAATAAATCAAACTGTCTCTACCATTTCATCTTCTATCTATGGTTCTAATAACATTTTCCCCAACATTATTCTTTTATTATAAATCTCAACACTTAATTCCATTTAAGTTTTAATAAGGGTCCATCTTAATTTTCATGTGAATGATATTGTGATAAGAAAGGTCAACTAATGGAAGCTGTTGATCCAAACAACCATTTAAATGAAAAGAGAATGATCTCATCATATCCTCTAGAGCGTAAATTTTTCACTAAGACTAAGAATTTAATTGAGGATGATACAAAGTGACGAAACTCAAAATTGTATCCAGAGACTTCCAAAGACTTATCCGAATCATTTAGGAAAATATCAGATCCTAACGAGACAGAATTGAATGTGGCACTTCATGCTACCTTTCAACTTCATTAATGTATATCCTATAAAGATGATCCAGATATAAGTATTTTTTATTGTGATGATGTTGGAAAATATTTTATGGTGACCTACTATAAACCATATATCATTATCCATTTTGATGATTTAGGGAGTCCAACAACAAAATACCTGATGATGTTTTCCCATTTCCATTTTGTTATGGGTAATAGGTTTGGAATCATTGTAGAATTTGGTCACTCAATCTTATCTTGTTTTCATATCAAGCATTGATATTGAAACTCTATGATATATCTCTCCCTTCAATAACACCATATGTAATCTTTCAAATCACTATACATATTTTTAATTCTCTTAAGAATAAATAATGAAGAACTATGAGATTCCTCTATCAATTCCATCTTTAAATCTGGTGTTGGAGGAACACATTCATGATTCTTAAATATTATCATTCAATTATGATCTATGTTAATCTCAGGAAAATTATTATATATATATATATTATATCTCTATATCATCTATATGATCCCAATTAATCATTACATGGGAAAATTATTGAACATTCAATTGATACAAATAATATGTTCCCCCTTCCATAATTATTTGAAGATCCATCCATTTAAAACTCTATAATTATTAGCTATTAAATAAACCTCATTAAAGATAGGATATCATGGTCCATTCGACACAAAAAATCTTCCACCTTCTTCATTTTTACCAGAGTTGTATTGTATTGACAACCCAGAATATTTAATCAACACCTACTATATTCTTTTGAACATATTAAACTCTTTATATGTTATTATATACATTGAAACTTTACGAATGATATATATATCACATATTTCCCTATATATATAACTTCTTCAACTCTTTAATAAAAACTTTTATCACATCTAACTCAAAATCATTACTTAGTTACTTTTCCTCATTAATATTCAAGTATCATTAGACATGAGATAAAAAAATTTAATTATATATATAAACACATCACAATACCTTCTTATATTCATCAATGTAGATTATAAAACCTTATCCCTTATAGGGTAATTTTATAATAGGTGGACTGACTAATCATCTCTTCAATTACCAGATATTTTTTTTAAAAGTAATTTTAAAATATGAACTTGTATGCTTTTGAGTTGTCGTTGTTAAAGGATTAGAGAGTCCTAAAAGTTTCTCCATAAATAAACTATAATATCTAGTTAAACCAGTAAATCTATGGATCCCATAACCGTGGTTGTTCCTAGATGATATTCAATGGTCTATGAACTTGATAGATCTATAGATGTACTAACTTTGGAGATTATATGATCCACATATGAAACCTTTTTCAAGAAAAATTACTATTTATAAATTTTTAATATATTATATCCTTTTAAAGGTTATATAGTAAAATTTATAAGTGATCTTCCTGATTTTCTTGTCCATTTGATTTTATAAGAACGTAATATATAAATACTACCATAATTTGGTTAATGTAATCATTAAATAATTCATTTAGTAAATCCAAAATAATTGTGGGGGAATTACAAACAATGAATGGCATCATAATATATTCAAAATTTACATACCTAGTAACAAAATTATTGGGAATATCCTTCTTCATAATATTCATTTTATCATATATAAAAAGAAGGTCATTCTTGGAAAAGTGTTGAGATTCATGGAGTTGAAAAAGTAATTCATCAATAGAGGGAAGATAATAATTTTTATTAATTTTGATGTTGTTCTAATTCTGACAATCAATGTAGATTCAAGTCGATACATATTTCTTTTTCAAAAAAGGAATAGGTGCACCAATAGGTGACACACATGGATGAATGACTGCCTTTTGAAGGTACTCCCGAAGTTGAATTTTCAATTCAGGCAACTAAATCAATTCCATTTTGTAGGGAGTATATGAAATTTGAATGGCACCATGACATAGTACTATTAGGAACACATCCTAAAGTTTTTGTGGGATTTTAAAAATATCTTCAAAAAAATCAACTAATGCCCACAAAATAGGCATACCATCTATGTCATGTTTCTCCCAACCAATCTAAGAGAAACATCACTTCTGAACATAAATTAATAACAACACTATAAATACCCAAAACATAGTATACTAGAGTTTATGGTTACATTGTTACATTGGAATAATCTATAATAGATCACATCCCAATGGATTTAATAGTTACTAATTAGTGAAAAACTAAATATATAATTCAATTATACATTATATTTGAAAATAAAAAAATTAACATTACGAAACCATTGAGAACACCATTATTCTCCTAGACTAATACTATATACCAATTTAATAAACATCCTAGAATTATGGGGAAATTAAAATATAATAAATGGGGGAGATCAATTACATTATAAGGATTAATTAAAGTGGAAGCTATAATAAATAATTATGGAATATTAAATAACTGAATCACATGCCAATCGATTAATATTTTGGGTATAATATGGTTGTAATAAGAGTTAATAAAATAATACCATATAAATAGTAAAATTATCTATAAAAATTAACCATGTATTTTATATGAATCAAATAATAAATTTTAAATCAATAAATAATCTCATAATAATGGAATGCAAAATTCCAGACAACTAAAATATACCATTGAGGCCTCAGCCATTACATCTGAATATCAATAGTTAAGGCTTCATCCAAAACCTAATTAGGCTTGTCTCATTAGTAATATCCTAGTATCAAGGGGGTATATCAGGTCATGACCACCGCATACTATTGTAAGGGTTTGTGTCCCCAGAACCAACTGTTTTGTACTTTGATTACATGAATGTTCACTCATTATATATTGTTCATTGTTCTGCATGACTATAATATAATAATGTCTGGAATATTTGTTGCATTAATAAGGTCATAGAAGATCCCCACTATGATGAGAACCTTGAAATGCTATAACAATATTCTTAAATAATGTTCTGCGGTTGGATGACATACTACGATAGGACACATAGTATATAGCCTGTCATGTGCGAGTACTCGTAAGAAGACGAGACTCTCTCTCATGGAGTTCTTACTTGGTAATCTCTAAGATGGGATATTATGATAACAGACCCACCAATAGTAATTCCGCATGTCTTGGTGTCATCGAATATTGCTATCTGCGAGCGTGTGTAATAGTCCTTAAACTAGAAGATTATCATTAACTCATGTCATCACTCGCGCACTTAGATTTACTGACGAAAACCGTCATGCAAACAGTTGGCGGAAAGTAGGGTATGTTGGGTGCATCACGAGTGACATGTTGTTAATGGATAATTTGATGAAGGCCCTTTCCCTTATATTCATGAAAGTTGATATCTCGGCCCTTTGATTGAAATAGAACTGTCGCATTAAATTTCATTGCCATGGTGTAAACGATGAGTTTATTTCAGGTAGTCAAAGAATGACAGTTAAAGCATATAGGTTTATGACACTGCCATGAAACCTGCTTGATGAGATATCGAGACAAAGGGATTAAATTACACAGTAAGCATTCGTATGAGGTGATACGTCAATGTGGCGTCAACTTCTTTCTCTTGGGTGCCTTGACCCGTTTCTAGACATTAATATTGGACTTTAGGCAAGCCCGCCTAATGCCAATGAAAAAGTGGCCTAGAGGGTCACACACTATGTGTATCCAAGTATTTCAAGTTGAATAACGATTATTCCCGTACGTGGTTTAATAATTATTCAAGGATTCCTAAGTTGTTTTAAAGGATGGAGGAAAAATAAAACAAGTACACGCCGTGTATTATTAAATGTACATGCCATGTAGTTTTATTTTGTAAAGGAAATGAATAAATGAATACAAGATATACACGTAGTGTACATTTAATGTACACGCCGTGTAGTTTTCAATGAAAAACAAGTACACACCGTGTATTTATTATTACATGCCGTGTAGTTTTTCCAGTTGGTATTTTGAGGATATAATATTGTTTTAAATGATATTTATTATAATCAGCGTGGGCGCATGTCAAAGAATTATTTATTCTACATGGTGGTTTTAAATAAGAGTCAATGAAATAAATAAAACGTGTAATGCATTTATTTATTTTAATAACTCTATAACCTTACACACCCGATTATAAATATCCTCACAACCCCAACTATTTTCCAACACACAAGAGAATCATTGTGCACAACATCTCTGGAGAATTCATTCAAGGCCGAAAGAACCTCTTCCTCCAAGAACGATCTCAAGACCAAGAGAGATCCTCTTCCATCGGATCAAGAAGATCTAAGGCGGACAACGCAGGCAAAGGCTTCTCCACGCTAGCACCCGGAGAATCCTTTGGCGACGTCCAGAGATACGAGGCACACGTGTGGATCACCGCTAGAGGAGTCTAAACTTGGCTACTGCGACACACGGCAGATCACATCGACAACGTGATCAAGAACATCAATGAAGAAAGAACACCCAAAATGTATTTCTTTATAATTAATTAAATTAATTATAATCAACCTGTAACGATCCTTGTTTGTGGTTCAGGGACAAACCATCTTCTTTGTCCCTTTCTGTTATTCGATCCATGGAGACTAGCGTTTATCGTCGTATTGATCCCGGATTGATCATTTCTTATGAAAAAAATCCAAGTGGCCACATCCACCCACGCGCTTCCGCTGTGCCCAGAACCATCAAATGGTATCAGAGTGAGGTTACAACGTTGATTATAGTTATTTAATTTTCATTGCTAATTTACGCATTTATCTTTGATTCAATTCGAAATTTATCATTCTATTAATCTGAATAAGTGAGATCTATTCTTCCTCCATCGTTTCTCGATTCATATCACAGAATCAACATTTTAATTTTAATTTTGATTAAAATAAAAATGAGGAATTCATCCGTAGGAGTCTCTCTTTCTGTCTGTACCACAAGGGATTACACGACGTGTAATTAAAACTATACGTCGTGTACTTAGGTTCAATGAACCGGCACTAGTCTGCCAAACCACACCGTGTGAATTGATTATGCCTAAGTATTAATCACGCCATGTTGACCAGAATTGAACGACGCGTGGGAACCGGATACACGGCATGTATGTTGGAACAACACGCCGTGTAGTCCGATCCGGTCCAGGTGAAACCATGTACAAGGAGAAGCCATGTTCCACTTACATGTGATTTCCAAGCCAGTTACCGCGTAACAAGGAAGTACAAGCCGTGTATGATTCATCTACACACCGTGTACTCCAAAATTTCTAAAGTAGAGAAAACACACCATAGCCTCGGCATGTACATTAGAAACAAGGTGAAAAGAAATACATGCCATGTAAAAAATAAACTACACGCAGTGTACTTTACAAAAATGAAATTTCACCAGGTTTCCTCCAATGTAAAAAGACACGTACAAGGAATATGGATGAGAAGAATCTCAAGGAAATTCCGAAAGGAATTTAAGATAAAGAATTGATTAATTATAAGATCATACTTAATTGAATTCGAGCGTGACTTATCTTAAATGAAAGAGAGGTTAAAATAATTTGAATTCTAAATATGTGTAAATGTCGTTGCATGCTATGGATGATCATGAGCTAGACCAAAGACCCTTTGTATGTGTATGGATTCATTTAAATTTATTTAATTTAAATTTTTTAGCCTGCAAGACTTCTTCCAATAAAATGTAGGGCCTGTGTGCCCATGGTTTCTTTTATTTAAACCCATGTAATGGAGGATCTCCCATGCCAGAGGAGACGGTTCAAATCTCGAAGCCGAGGAGAAACTGACGCAAGAAGATACAAAGGTGGACAGGTGGGAGCTGCAAAACATGAACGAATAGGGTCAAGGTGTTTTCCATAGGTCAGGGCTAGCTTATCAAACCCACTGGATAAGCTAACCAATAGAAGCTCATGATCATGCCATCTTATTTTATTTCTATCTGATTGCATGGTATATTTATTATGTATGTGTTTTTGCGATCACATAATTAATAAAATGAAAAAGCATGCAAAGATGGAATAAAATGAAAACCAGACTATGAGTAAACATTATCAGAACATGGTTAATCCCATGAGAAAGCATCACTTAATATTAACAAGCATGTGGTAATGCGAAACTACGCATAAAGGAATAAAATCCCTCAATACCATATTAAGTCAGACCAAGCCTTCCATTACCTGATTAAGAGAAAGACTCAACAAAACTATGTGTTTGACCAACCCTTGTTGGGACACTTACTTTTATAAAGGAAGCCCTTATGAAAGGTTTAGGGTTGACTTAACCATATTACACCAAGAGAAGTAGCCCTTGCTAGACTTGGTGTAATATTGGAGGCAAGAGTTGAGGAAATATAAGTCAGGATTTCAGGATTGGGGAGTCCACTCAATAGATCAAGGAACTGTAAGCTCACAGTTGGCAAAGACCTGCCTACCTAAATACCTTCAAATAGCTTGACCAACCTCTGTTGGGGTTATGTGAAGGGAAATATGGATCCTTGCCACTAGAATGTCAAATCAACTGGACATTCCGAGTTCAATGGTTAGGGCCATTGGGACTTGATAAAATATTGGGAGAATTAATTCATTCATTCATTATTTCTCATGAATTGTAATCAAGAAAGTACTAATAATCTTCTCTTTTAAATTGTAGATTCAAGATGACAAACTCATCAACCACATTTTCTCTGTGATCAATACGGGATATAGACAATATCCTCACTGGTAGTAACTTTCAGGAATGGTTTAGGCGCCTTCGAGTAATCCTACGCCATGAACGAAAGTTTTACATGTTGGAGTCCTCACTTCCTGATTCCCCTACCCTAGGGGCAAGTGATGAAGATTTCCAAGTCTATGATAAACATTTGAACGATGCACTCGACGTTCAATGTTTGATGCTATCATCAATTTCTAGTGAGCTCATGAAGTTTAATTAAGACATGGATGCCTATAGCATACTCAAGCATCTCTTTGGTCTATATGAGGAGAGAGAAAGACAGGAAAGGTTTGAGATCTCCAAGGATCTATTTCAGAGAAATCTTGGAGAGGGTGCCCCAGCCGGGCCTCATGTAGTCAAGATCATTGTCTACATTGAGCGCTTGGAGGTTCTAGGGTTTAAACTTCCTGAAGAACTGGGTATCGATCACATTCTTACATCACTCCCCCCAGAGCTTCTCAAACTTTGTTGTGAACTTCAATATTAACAACATTGAGAACTCTCTGTCTGATCTTCTCATCCTCATTCGCTAAGTGGACACAGACATGAAGCGTGAAAAGCCTTCTGTCCTCATGGTGAATAAAAGTAAAGGGAAGGCGAAGAGCTTTAATCCCAAAGATTCTTCAAGGACTTCCATGAAAAGGAAGATCAAAGGGGAGGAAAAGAAACAGGATGCTGTTTGTTTTGCATGTGGAAAGAAGGGCCACTGGAAGAAAAACTGCACCCAACCAAGGAAGCAAGGGGATGCTTCAGGTGCGTTTGTTATCGAATGCAATCTATCTGTTTCTACAAATTGGGTATTAGATACTTCTTGTGGTGCTCACATCTGTATCCAAATACAAGAACCAAGTAGATTCAGGAAGATTGATCGAGGGGATGTAGATCTATGAGCAGCCAACGGAGCCAGACTTGCTACTGTAGCTGTCGAGGAATACCACCTCACATTGCCTATGGGGATGGTATTGGTTTTGAAAGGATGTTATTATGTACCCTTTGTAACCAAAAACATTATTTCAGTATCAGAATTAGATACTGATGGATTCATCTTCAAGTTTGGAAGTGGATGTTGCTATTTTTATAAATATAGTATTCATTTTGGTAGGGCAGATTTATATAACGGCCTTTCTGTGTTAGACTACACAAACCACGTAATGGCAGTCGATAACAAAGTTAATTCACATGAATCATACCACACCCAACTTTGGCATCACCATCCAGGTCAAGTCAATGAGAAACGTTTGACAAAATTACATCAAGATGGGTATTTATATTCTTTCGAACTAAAACAACTTGGTGTATGTCATGTGTGTCTACAAGGCAAAATGGACAAATACCCATTTAGTGGGAAAGGTGAAAGAGCTAAAGAGCTTCTAGAATTAGTTCACACAGATGTGTGTGGACCATTTCCAGTTGAAGTAAGGGGTGGGTTCTCGTACTTCATAACATTTACTGATGATTTTAGTAGATATGGATATATCTATTTAATGAGGTATAAGTCAGATTCTTTTGATCGGTTCAAAGAATACAAGAATGAAGTTGAGAACCATCTTGGTAAGAAGATTAAGAAACTCCGCTCAGACAGAGGAGGAGAATATCTTAAACAACACTTCATTGATTTATTATGGTAGTTTGGGATTCTATCTCAACTCACTCCTCCTTACACACCGCAGTGGAATGGTGTAAGTGAAAGGAGGAACTGCACCCTGTTGGACATGGTGAGATCAATGATGAGTCATGCGAGTCTTCCATTATCCTTTTTTGTATATGTATTACAAACAGCAGTGAACATACTAAACCAAGTACCAAATAAATTGATAAATGGTATTCCATATGAGTTATGGAGTGGACGCAAAGCCATGTTATCAAATTTACATGTGTGGGGTAGCGAAGAATTTATTAAGGCTTCTTCAGGTAACAAACTCGCGCCCCGAGGCACAAAGTGTATCTTTATATGATATTCCAAGGAAACAAGGGGATATTACCTATACAACCCCTCAGACAAAAAGGTTACAGTGGGAATACGTGCCATATTCCTTGAAAGGGAGCACATCCCCAAATGAGATAGTGGGAGGAAGATAGACTTCGATGAAGTCGAGGCTCAAGATACACATGAGTTGGTACAAGAATAGATTCCACAAAGCCCCGTGGAAGAACATTCTATTCCAGAGACACAAGAACTGCGTAGGAGCACGAGAGAGGTGGGAGAACCAGAACGATATAGTTTTCTTATCACCGAGGATGGTGACTCATTATTGGTTGAAAATGATGATCCTCTTACCTACAGGGAAGCACTTAAAGGCACAAACGTTCCCAAGTGGCAAGAAGCCATGAATTATGAAATGGATTCCATGTACCATAACCAAGACTGGATTTTGGTAGATCCTCCAGTTGATGTAAAGACTATTGGTAGTAAATGGATATTCAAGAAGAAACTGGACATGGAGGGGCAAGTCAGCACCTACAAGGCATGACTGGTTTCAAAAGGTTTTAGACAGAGTCAAGGAATTGACTATGATGAAACCTTTTCACCGGTTGTGATGATGAAATCCATCAGAATCCTATTAGCCATTGCTGCTTACCATGACTATAAAATTTGGAAAATGGATGTCAAAATATATTTCCTTAAAAGGAACCTCCAGGAAAATGTCTACATGACACAACCTGAAGGGTTAGTGACTACAAAGGATGCCAACAAGGTATGAAAGTTGCAGAAATCCATTTATGGATTAAAGCAAGAATCAATATCATGGAACATTCATTTTTATGAAGCTGTAACAGAATTTGGCTTTGTTAAGAAAAAATGTGAGCCTTGTGCCTATAAGAGGTTTAGTGGGACTGCAGTCATTTTCCTCATAGTATATGTTGATGACATATTACTAATTAGAAACGAATTACCAGTCTTAGAGTCAGTTAAGGCATGGTTTCATAAATGTTTCTCCATGAAAGACTTGGGCGAGGCAGCATATATTCTTTGGATCAAGATCCATCATGATAGATCCAAGAGAATGATGGGCCTGAGTCAATGTACAAACATTGAAAAGACACTGAAGAGATTCAGTATGGAACATTCTATGAGGGGATTGTTGCCAGGGTCACATGACATTCATCATTCCAAGAAAATGTGTCCTCAGACACATGAGGAAAGAAAGAGAATGGAAAGGATCCCTTACGCATCCATGATTGGGTCAGACACGTATGCTATGTTATGTACGAGGCTAGATGTTGCTTATGCATTAAGTGCGGTAGGCAGATATCAAGCTGATCCAGGAGACCGCTATTGGATGGCAGTCAAGGTTATCCTTAAGTATCTGAGGCGTACTAAGGATATATTCCTGGTTTATGGAGGAGATAAGGAACTAGTCATCAGAGGACATGTAGATGCTAGTTTCCAGACTGATCAAGATGACATGAAGTCGCATACTGGATACATCTTCTGTTTGAATGGAGGTTCAGTGAGATGGAAGAGATCAAAAAAAAGTGTGGTGGAAGATTCTATAGTGGAGTCCCAGTATATCGCAGCTTATGAGGCAGCTAAAGAAGCAGTATGGATGCGAAGATTAGTCCAAGAGAAGGATGTTGTACCGAGCAGTAAAGATCGTATCACACTCTATTGTGATAATACAGCAGCGGTGGAACTTGCAAAAGAGCCAAGGTCACATCAGCGGACAAAGAACATACTTTAGAAGTATCATCTCTTGAGGGATTTTTCTCAGATAGGTGAAGTTGAAGTGAGCAGTATTTCCACGGAAGAAAACATGGAAGACCCATTTACTAAAGCCTTGACTCAGCAGAAACATGATCATCATGTGAGGTCTAGTGGACTAAAAGTCGTAGGCAGTTGGCTCTAGTCCAAGTGGGAGTTTGTAAGGGTTGGTGTCCTCAGAACCAATTGTTTTGTAATTTGATTACATGAATGTTCCCTTATTATATATTGTTCATTATTCTGCATGAATATAATATAATAATGTCCTGGAATATTTGTAGCATTAATAAGGTCTTAGCAGATCCCCGCTATGATGAGAACCTTGAAATGATATAACAATTTTCTTAAATAAAGTTCTGCGGTTGGATGACATACTACGATAGGAAACATGGTATACAGACCATCATGTGTGAGTACATGTAAGAATACGAGACTCTCTCTAATGGAGTTCGCACTTGGTTATCTCTAAGATGGGAGATCATAAGAACAGACCCGCCAGTAGTAATTCAGCATATCTTGATGTCATTGGATATTTCTATCTGCGAGCGTTTGTAATGGTCCATAGACTGGAAGATTATCATTAACTCATTTCATGACTCACGCACTTAGATTTACTGATGAAAACCATCACGCAGACAGTTGGCGGAAAGTAGGGTATGTTGGGTGCGTCATGAGTGACATGTTGTTAATGGATAAGTCAATGAAGTATTTGTCCCTTCTATTTATGGATGTTGATATCTCGACCCTTTGATTGAAATAGAACTGTTGCCTTAAATTCCATGGCCATGGTGTAAAAAATGCGTTTATTTCAGGTAGTTAAAGAACGACGAATCAAGAATATATGTTTATGACACTGTCATGAAACCTTCTTGATGAGATATCGAGAAAAAGGGATTAAATTACACAGTAAGAATTGGTATGAGGTGATACGTCAATGCAGCGTCAACTTCTTTCTCTTGGGTGCCTTAACCTGTTGCTAGACAGTAATCATGGACTTTAGGCAAGCCCACCTAATGCCAACGAGAAAGAGGAATAGAGGGTCACAGACTAAGTGTATCCATGTATCTCAAGTTGAATAAAGATTATTCCTGTATGTGGTTTAATAATTATTCAAGGAAGCCTAAGTTGTTTTAAATGATGGATGAAAAATAAAACAAGTACACGCCGTGTATTATTAAATGTACACGTCGTGTAGTTTTATTTTGGAAAGTAAATGAATAAATAAAAACAAGATATACAGGCCGTGTACATTTAATGTACACGCCGTGTAGTTTTTCCAGTCGGGATTTTGAGGATATAATTTTTTTTGAAAATGATATTTATTATAATTAGCGTGGTCGCATGTCAAGGAATTATTTATTTGACATGGGGGTTTTAAATATGAGTCAATGAAATAAATAAAACATGTAATGAGTTTATTTATTATCATAACTCTATATCCTCACACACCCGATTATAAATATCCTCACAACCCCAAATCTTTTCCAACACACAAGAGAATCGTTGTGCACAACATATCTGGAGAATTCTTTCAAGGCTGAAAAAACCTCTTCCTCCAAGAACGCTCTCAAGATCGAGAGAGATCCTCTTCCATCGGATCAAGATGATCTAAGGCGGACAATGCAAGTAAAGGCTTCTCTGCGCTAGCACCCGGATAATCCTTTGGCGACGTCCAGAGATACGAGGTACACGTGTGGATCACTGCTAGAGGGATTCTACACTTGGCTTCTGCGACGCAACGACGGATCACATCGACAACGTGATCAAGAACATCAACGAAGAAAGAACACCCAAAAGGTATTTCTTTATAATTAATTAAATTAATTATAATCAACCTGTAACGATCCTTGTTTGTGGTTCTGGGACAGACCATGTTCTTTTTCTCTTTCTATGATTCGATCCATGGAGACTGGCATTTATTGTCGTATTGATCCCGGATTGATCATTTCTAATGAAAACAAATCCAAGTGGGCACATCCACCCACACACTTTTTCTACGCCCGGAACCTTCAACTATATCATATATATTCCTCAAATGAATAAAAAATACAACCAAGTGAGTAAGCCTTAAAACAATCAGCAACTATCCTTATCAGAATAACCAGTTACACATAATAGTAATTTATCCATAGTAAAAATTATCAATATCTATATTAAGTAATATGATTGATGATAATATTAGATTAAATTCTCAATTTATGATTTAACATATTTTCTAAAATATATGAAAATAATTATTTGTGATCATTGAAAAAATCCATAGGAATACATCATTTTTTCCTTGGAAGACCATCTATTTTAAAAATGGAGTAAAATTTAAAAAGAGAATATTTTATTTGAGAGTATCCATGAAATTTTTTTAATTAAGCTTCACCGCATCAATGCATTATTATAGGATAAAAAATTTCTAATGTTCAATAAGTTAAAAAATCATTCCTTCTATATTTTTTTCAGAATTGGATAAAAGAACATTGTTTAGAAAATTATACAAAGTAACATTGAGACTATTTTGTAAAATTAAATCATGATTAAAAATGAAATTAGTAAATCATGAAAAAATATCAAAAATTAACTTGGAATCAATTTTTGCAGACATGGAAATTTAAGAAAAATTTTATTTTATGGAAAATATTAAAAATATGCCTTTTTAAAATAAAGTATCATAAAATATTATATGATTGTAATGAGAATAAAGAAAATGATTATATTATGTGTATTATCTATAAATACACAAAAATCATGTTGAAATTCCAAATAAGATAATCAAACGTATTTTTTCACATAATTTTAGAATGACATAATACATAATGAAGAAGATTAACCCAATGAATGGAGATTATGATACGAAAGTACTTAACATTTGTAATTTGTTTAATAGTATTCAAAATAAGTGTAATAATTGTCGAATTAAACATTGAATAAAATTACGTTAATAAAATTCACAATATTTTGTATCATATTTTACATATACACCACATAAAATAAATATGTCTTGAATTTGGAATATATCTAAAAAAAGTAAAACCGATATGAGAAACCCTTACCTCAGGATTCCATTTAGTTTTTAATAACTAATCCTTTAATATAATGGTTCACATAAAGTTATTAATTCATTACTGGTCCATATTCATATTTATAATACATTATTTGATACTTTTTTAATATCATTTCATGTATTAATTAATAATATTTCTTTATTTTTATTATTTTAGGGGTGTTAGTTTCATGATTACATGCATAGTTCACTTGTGTTTTATTAAGAATTTCCTTTTAAAATAGAAATAAAAATCAAGAAGAAAAATGAAATTGTCTTCATGCACTCAAACAAGTTAAAATGGTCTGATATATATTTTTTATTTCATACATTTGGAATATTCATTTGATAAAATGGTAATGATAAATGATTATTTTAATTTTGTAGTTTTTACAAAAATCACAAACAAGTTTCATTTAATTTAATATATATATATAAATATTATTTACATAAAAGGAAATAGGTTATAATATATCTATTAAAACATTATTTAAAAAAAACAATACTATTATGACTATCGATGAAGTATTAAATGGAAATCGAACAAAAATATTGTTCACAGAGATTCTTAACCACCATAATCATGATAATGGCAATATTTATTAAAAATGGGATGTATTAAAAGTGATGTGTATAAGATTTTAAATTTGCAATATAAAATTATAGTATATACCTGATTCTTGAGTTATTATTACTTGAATAATGAATGTGGTGAAGATATGGTAGAAAATAAAAGAAATTAATATAGGTTTTTTTATAAAGTTAGCTCTTGAATATCACATCGATAAAGGACCCCTAAAGGAATATAAGAATTGTATTCCATTGATACCAGCAGCACATTAAAGTGGGGAGAGTGTGGAGGATAGTTTTTTAATGATATTTAAATATCTTAATGTCATTTTAGAATAAAGGTGGAGGTGATGTGTGGAATTTATACATGAGGTGTGGTGATTTTGTGTGATTAAAAAAATGATTATTTATATTTTAAGCCAAAAAAACTTGCATGGTAATAATTAAAAATATTTAAACAAATAATTAATGATTTAATGGCTATTTAAAATTCATAAAAACATCAAACACTAATATAATTTTTTATTTTATAGGTATTTTAATACATTGAATATTATGTTTATCCTATTATATTATTTTACCTATACAATGCTAATGCTTTTTCAACCTCAAAAACATTTAATTCTCCAAAATGAAAATAAACTTATATCCTAAAATAGAACTCATTATTTCAAATATGGAATCCATTTTACATAATTAAATTTATGAATTTGATTAAAATAACTTCTAAATATGTTATTCATATAACTCAAAAAATGGTTTTGTTAATGTTAAAATCCGAGTTTTCAAACTTGCTAAGAATGTATCTCTAAATATAAACGATTATGTATTATTTCATTCATAAAATAAATTTTGATCAATCATAATGTTTAATAAATATTAAAAAATTATTAGATAATAATTTTTTCAAAAGTGTTATTGTATTTTGTAAAAACAATATCTTCAGTTTTTAACAATTTTTTTTTGAAATTACGAATAATTTATGTTTAAATAATTATTAAATGATGCCTCTTAAAAAGAATATTATTTTTGGAAAAAAATTCTAAAAATTTCAATAAATATATTTTTTCTTATTTTTCAAATAAACGAATAGAAACCCCTTTTTTTTGAAGAAATCATTTATTTTATGAATAAAATTACTTCAATATAAATAATGGGTTAATTTGATAAACATAATTTAATTTTTTATTGAATATATTGTTAATATTTATTTCACAATAATGATGATGAGATTCACACCCTCAAATTTAATGGAATGTTTATAATCATTATGTTAAAATAATTTTATTTTGCTGCTTGTTTATGCTCAATGTATTGTGGAACGTAAGCTATCATATATAACGTTCATTTAAAATATCAGGGTGTTATACATTAAATGGATGTGATCTAAATTACATGTTCATAATTATAATCAAATTCAGTGATGGTCATATTTCGGTTTTGAATATAAAATGTTAATTTCCTTCCTTGATAATTGTTGTTGGATTTATGTAGAGAAATTAAATCCATGCTTTAGAGGATATCCAATTTAAGAAGAATGAAAATGATACTATTTTCAAGAAATACCTTCCAAAAAAATTTAAATGGAGAGGAATAATATAATTATTATGTGATCATTGTACCATTAGTTGTTTTCACTAAAAATTATATAATTAATTGTTTTAATGGAATCTTTATACCCATAGAAAATTCAATTGATTTGAAATAATAGGTAGATACAACGTCTAATAACATAAAATACATTCTATATTGGATGGTAAGCGTACCATTCAACATGATTTCATCACACCCATCATTATAAATAGTGATCACATGTGATATTCCATTCACTATTAGTTTAAGAGTTTTCTGAATTTGTATTTTCTCACTAGTTAACATAGTTCCCATACTCCTTGAAATTGAATCACTGAAGTGTGGGTGTGCATTATGTGTAGTTATCTCTCAATTCACATTATTAGATAACATCTAATGATCTATTTAGAAATTAATTTCCTAATGAAATTCCCTTTTATAATTAAATCATTTGGTTTTTACTTATGATAATTTCATCCATGAATCATTCATCACGTTGATTGTAAAGGAAAATCATATTTTTTTCTCCATGGTGCATAGATTTTACTTTCTATTCTGTTTTTATTTTTTAATAAGAACTAAGATATTGATACATGATCTCATCCTTCATATTAACAATTAATTAATATCAAAAAATCTATCCATATAAATTGACACCTCTTATAGATAAGACCATTTGGAGGCTTGGTATCAAACCACTAATGAATCAATCAACCAGAACTTCTTGTTGGATGATTATAAATGAATAGTACCTAATAATACTTCTAAAAATTTCCTCTTAGGTAATAATAGATTCCAAAATATTTTTATTTATCAATAAGAAATAGTTACCCATGTTCATATTAATAATAATAGGAAATAATATATTGAAAAATATGATCTTTAAATCATCCCTATAATTGGAGTGAATTCCATATTATTCTCTTGTATTACTAACAATAGTCATCCATTTATCCTCTACACCTTCCTACTATATAAAGGTAAAATGAAATTTTCAAGATCTAAACATTAGAGAATGAAAAATATATCTTTATTGATGATGATAATTTGTTCATAACTCTGGGATTATATGATCGAAATAATTATGGTGTAGGTTTTATCAAGAAGGACCCAACCAAATGTTGTCCCTTCATTTGTTCATTTAGATGTCCAACATGATTCTTACCATGAGAAATTCATGTGATCATAGAATTGATATTTTACATTCTTACTCCCATAAAAATTGAGTATTTAGGAGTAAAATCAATGCATTTACCATCATACCCAAAACTCACACAGTTCCTTCATATTCTATACATTGAAAAACACAATATGCATAGTGTAGGAAACAAAAATCATGATGGGAAACCAGAAAATTAGGAAAAATAACATATGGGATTTATACATCTAGATAGTTTATTTCTTCTATAACACCATAGGTTTATCGTAGGTCATTCATACTCATCATATTTTTAAATTCTATATGATTTTTAGAAAATAATTATTTTTTTTAATAAACTCTACCAGAATACCCTCCCAAACTGATAGTTGGGACAAATATTTCACATTCCTTAAGGGATTTCCCAAGCAACAATGTTGGTATAATGAAAACTATGCATAAAAAAACTAGAGAGAATGATTTTCACAAAAAATGGAATCAACATGAAGCATATACATATAATATTGAAAATAGTGTACATAATAAATGTTTTCTATAGAAACAAAAATCTCAATTGAATAACAATGATATGTGTACATGAACAAATAAAAGGGAAAATAAAAACAAGTAAAACAACTGCACTATATGATATAATGGGTAGGTTTCCACAATCTCACCACTAGCCACTCATCTTAGTTGTTAGAAAACCATTCCCCCTCTATGTGAAACCATTATATTCCCAACATCTAAAGTCATAATTAGGACTAAACACTTCTAAAGGGTATGTAGGGTGTTAGAAAATAAGACTATTAGGTTATCAACTAGGTGATCTATATCTGGTCTTTGAAAAATAATCAAAACATGATCAACATTAAATAAAACAAAGAATGATAAAAGGTTAAAACTCATAAAAAAGGCATGAACAATAATTTAATTTCAATTTTTCAAACATTTAAAAATAGAGGAAATTAATTAGTTGCAACATATTGAATTTATATATATCAAAACAGATATATCATGTTGTAAAAAATAAATCCATGTATCATATATCACATCAAATCCATGGAATTGCAATAAAATAGTACATGATAAAAGAAGAATCACAAATAAATTCATCTAACCATATCCATATTTTCAGTATTTTAAAAATATTTTACAAAACCTTTTCACATAAATTTATCGAAACCAGGTGATAACCATCATTAATAATAACCCTGTTTCACATAAAAAAATAAATCAATAGTTTCACATAAATTTATAAAACAATTTATCAAAAATAAGGGAAATGAATTTTGTTGAGTCAAATGTTATCTTTTGACTTCTATATTTTGTTTTGGAAATCACAAATGTCTTTTTAATCGAATCATACTGACTCTGTCAGTCGTACCGTACTGACTCTGTCACTCGTACCGTACTGACTCTGTCAATCGTACCGTACTGACTCTGTCAATCGTACCGTACTGACTCTGTCAATCGTACCGTACTGACTCTGTCAATCGTACCCTACTGACTCTGTCAATCGTATCGTACTGACTCTGTCAATCGTATCGTACTAACTCTTTCAAATGTATTGTACTGATTGTTATTCATATGTTCATTATTTGTTTTGGTACTTAGACAAATACACTTGTTTCATATGAATTGTACCATTTCTTATCATCAATATATATCATGTTTTAACCAATATGATGTCGTTGAGTTAGTTACAAACTAATCAAAACGATGTCGTTCTTTCTGTTTCAAAATGACCGTTATGATGCCAGGTGTCCAAGTCCCTCCGAGTTTTTCGAAGAAATATGACTGTTGGAGGCAACATGACCGTTGGAACCTGAGACCTATAAATAGGAGGTCATTTGAAGCTGAAACAACGAACGAAAGAGAACGAATGAGACCGTGTGGAACAACTGTGATACTTTGATTCAATCAAGATTCTATAGAGAGATATTGTAACTTATCTCATCTGCTTTGTGCGTCTGATCATCGTATCGAGGGATTTCAAGCAATTGAAAGACAGAGGTGCCTATTACCTACAAAATCGATGGTTGCCGGGGATAGGCAGACAGACGTGCCGATCATTGTATCGAGGGCTGCCGGGGATAGGCAGACAGACGTGTCGATCATCGTATGGAGGGCTGCTGGGGATAGGCAGACAGACGTGCCGATCACCGTATCGGGGGCTGCCAGGGATAGGCAGACGGACAGTCTGATCATTGTATCGAGGGCTTACCAATGTGTTGGTGAGACAGACCTTTTATACTAGGTGAAAGGATAACCCTTCTCTTTGGGTTAAAAGAATTGTAATTCTTTTACATTTCCGCTGCTATCTGTATTGGAAAGGAAATTGTTTTTGTTTCCTTTTCTATCTCATATTCAATTGTAATTGTTTCAATTACAATCATTCTATTAAATATTTTATTGATTTATTCTATATAATTTAAGGTATAATCATTCATCTTTGTATTACTCTGATTATTGTGTTCATCTTGAATACAATTGTTTTACATTACATTAGTATTACAATACATCATACCCTTTTATATTCAATACAATTTTTGGTGTTTGTATTTGTATTAGTTTAATATCATTTAAACTAATATCTTAGTTTCTAAAACTCAAAGGTTTTTAAACCTACAATTCACCCCCCTTCTTGTATTGTTCCATATAATAGACATACATATCTATATATTCGATCCAACAATTGGTATCAGAGAAGGTTTTCTGTAAAGACCCGTAAAATTCAAGGGAAATTTTTTCTTAATTTTCTTTAGAATTTTACAAGAGCGCGGTTTCAGACGCCACCTGATTCCGAGGCCCGGAGTGCCCGGAATTAATTTCCGAAGTTTGGCTCGGGTACGTTCAGTGAACGAACGAGCGGGAATTCCTAACTTTTGATCCGGTGCTCGGAATTGAAATCCGAGGGCACCGATGAACTCGCAGCACTGATATTCGCTTAAAGAGACCTTTTCGGAAGTTGCGTTTGTTGCAGGTTGAAAGTTAGTTTTTGGGTTTTTAGATTAAGTTAAATAAAATTTTTGAAATACAAAAATTATTTAAACTTGTGGGTTAACTTCTCCCAAAGGAAGTTAGGGGTGGGACCCACACCCACTTAACCTCCTTTGAGAGGATTAAGTGTGGTGGGGCCCACACGAACCCTAAACTTTTCAAGTTCCCTAACTCCCCTCTCTCCTTCTTAAAGGCTTGTCAACTTAACTTCTATTTAATTATACAACTCATGTATATTAAATAAGTGAGTTTAATTTTGGAGTTATCCATTTTGAATTTCAAACCTTTGAAATTCTTTGTTAAGTTTGTGATTAAATTAAGCTCTTCTCTCTTTTTGTTGGGTTAGAACTCTTTAGCCAACTTGAGAGTTTTTGAGAGCTCCTCCTCCTTCTTCTTCAACTTGACGAAGAATGCTCAACTTGACGAAGAACGCTCAACTTGACGAAGAACGCTCAAGTTCCGACGAAGAACGCCGCTCCACTCTTCTTCGTCTTCCGTGTCAACAAGAGGGAACGCCGCTTCCTCCTTGGACTCCCTTCGTTGACATAAGAAGTTTCGCCAACGACGTATCTCTTCGGGCGTATCTCTTCGTCATCAGATTTGACGAACGACGACCGCGACGCCCGACCTCCGCGACGTTGTCTTCCGCGGGACGTTTCCAAATCTTCGAACCGATACCCGAGGTAGGGGTTGTTGATTCTTGTTTAATTATTTTATTCTTGCTCATGGTTCGCATGACTAACGTAAGGATTTTGAATATTTTAAGTTGCGTTATTATTTAACGTGAGGGGGGGAGGGGGCGGACCGCATAAACATGGCCGAACCCCCTCCATCGTTCTTGTTGATTTACCTTGCGGGTGGAAACAAGGTGGCGTGGTGCCGTCGCACCACGCGGTTAATCGTGCAATTATATTACGCGACGCCGTCGTGCCGCGCCATGGAAGGATCATCAAGAACGCGACGCCGTCATGCCACGTTGAGGGAAATCAAGGTGCGGCGGAGGGGCGGGGTGCCGTCGCACCGCGCCGGACGACGAACACCGCGGCCGGTTCTGGGCCGCGGCGGAACGAGGAGACCGGCGGCCGGGCCGCCGGCGTCGGAAGACGAAGAGGGGACCGGATTTTCCGGTCCCGTTGGAGAAAACCGGCCGGCCAGCTGGCCGGTCGGATGGTATTTTTTCTGGGGGAAATTAATCCCCCGGCCAGCAATTAAAACCCCCCTCATAAAGAGGAGGGCGGTTTCCTTGAGGGGGGACAGGAGGCCCTCCGGTTTCCTTCAAGCCGGCCCCCATGTGGGGGCCGTTTTTCACAAGGCGCGGCATTATGCCGCGCTGCCGCCTCCAAGAAAGCGGGGGCTTTGCCCCCCGCGCTGCCTCCGTGCGGCGCCAGCCCGTCGTGGCCGCCGCGCCGCCGCGCTGCAGGCCGACAGGCCGGCCGGGCCGGGTAGGGTCGACCCGGTTCGGGCCGACCCAGGGGGGGTCGGTCCGGGTCGGCCCGTACCCAGACCCCCCCGTTTCGGATCAGATTCGGTCTTTTGGCCATAACATGAGCCACGGACCTCCGATCGACGAACCGTCTGCGGCAACGCGATCCTTGGATCGAGACGGTCGTTTCGGTATATTGTACTCAAGGTTTCGGATTACTTTGAGTTCGGCCGGGTTGGTTCGTTCACGAAACCAACCGGGCCTTCGGAGCGGAAACGCTCATATCTTGAGCTACGGACGTCCGATTGACGTACCGTCAGCTGTGTTGTGTTCCTCTTAGTGAGACGGATCTTTTGGCATACTCCGCCCGAGGTTTGGACGCAGGTGGAGTACGGTCGGGTTGGTTTTGCCTTAAAAATCAACCGGGCCCCGGGGACGAAAATGCCAATAACTCTCAGACCGGGCGTCCGATCGACGCGCCGTCTGTTGCGTTGAGTTCCTGTTGATGATACGGAACTTTTGGATACATCAACTCTGGACTTTGTGACAGTTGATGTATCAGCCTCTCGACTCGTGGAGCGGACCCTCCGAACGAGCTTGCTGTGTGCGGGAACCCTAGTGCTGGCTGCGACTGTTACTGCTACTACTCCTACTGTGACTGCGACGACGACAGTACAGAGATCCTGTGTGGATTCGACGACGACGACTTCAGCACTCAGCGATCCTACGTGGATCAGTGCTACAGGTCCTGTGTGGGCCCGATCCTGTGTGGGTCCGATCCTGTGTGGGTCCTTGTGCTCAGCGGTCCTGTGTGAACCAGCGCCTACAGGTCCTGTGTGGGCCCGATCCTGTGTGGGTCTTTTGCGGGGGTTAGTTACCTATCGATCCTTCGTGGGTCCGACGACTTAGATGGATCAGAGATCATCTTTATCGTCCTTTGAAGTTGTATACCTGTGTGAGCGGAATCTGTTGCTTTCCTGTGTGGATTGTGTTGTGCAATCCTGTGTGGATTACGTTTTGCATTCCTGTGTGGAATACGTTTACTTTCCTGTGTGGACTGAGTTGTACTTGGGCTCGGAGGTTGGAGCGTATTTGAATCTGATGACTTAGGTATATGTATGGGCATATACCTAAGCAGAGTCGGTTGTTACTTCGTGATTGTACCTTTCTTCGTGGTTTATCCTTTGTGGATTTGAGAGACCTTCAGGGGTCTCGGGGTCCCTACTGAGTAGCTTATACTCACCCCTGCATGGGCTTTGCCCGCACTACGTTGTGTTGGTTACAGACGACGAACATCGTTGACCTTAGCCGAGGCTTGCAGAGCAGGACGGTACCCGGAGGTGGACCACTGGGCGGGACGTGCTCGGAGCGGACGGCGGGACCCGTGGAGCAGTGGAGCTATCTGTACCCACCCTTCAGGTGGGATTTCCAGTGGACAGCTCGGTGTAGCGGCTTTTACTTTCAGTTGTTGTTTTCCCTTTCGAGTTGTACTTTACTTTCAGTTTGGGTTTGTATACTGGCCCATTTTCTTTTCCGTACTTTCAGTTGTACTCTACTTTTGCTTAGTATTTACTTTCCTCTTGCTTACTCTGTGGTGATTGTTTACTTTACAAAGGAAATGCCTTCCCTTTTTACCGGGATTTACGCCTTGGTGCTAGTCACCAGCCCCTGGCCTATGGAAGGTGGGCTTGGGGTAGTCACGGCACGGACCCCGAGGGCGGGTCGTGACAAATTGGTATCAAAGGAGTTCGGTTCTACCACAAACTCTGATCTTTTCTATTTGAAGCAATAATGTTTAGCGTATTGAGTGTGGTTATCAGTCCAGGGAGTCCAGTGTTGGTGCGGCGGCCGACGTATCCATACACCAGGACCCTGACTTCTGATTTCCGACTTAATGCACGAAAACATTGATTGCGTGTGTGTTTTAAAGTTTTCTTTGTGATTACTTATATCAGCTCACCAGGTATACTGTTTTGACCGTGGCGCACCTGTTTCCTTTTCAGGATGGCCCCACGACGGCAGCCAGCTAGGGTTCCGAGAGTCGAGCGTGACGACAGCCCACCGAGCGACGAGGCCTCGGTGCAGGGCCCTTTGTCAGCAGTGGCACCGGCGGTAGCACTACCCGCCGAGCCCCCGATGCTTCCAGCAGCAGCCGCTGACGATGCACGTCGCCTCAGCGCACTGCATGAGTTCCAGCACCAGCGACCGCCCAGGTTTCGCGGGGAGACGGATCCCCAGGCAGTAGAGGACTGGCTGGAGGCAGTGGTACGAGTGTTTAGGCTAGTGAGGACACCAGCAGACCTCATGGTGATCCTCGCTGCGAGCCTACTACACGCAGCAGCAGGAAAATGGTGGAGCTTGATGCTCCAGGTGCACGATGAGGCATCTCTACTTTGGACGGACTTTGAGAGCCTCTTCCTCTCGGAGTTCTTCCCAGCCACCCTTCGTGCGGTGCGTATCCAGGAGCTTCTTCAGCTGCGGCAGGGCAGCATGACGGTCGCTCAGTACTCGGCGAGATTCACTGATCTCTCGCGCTACTCGACCGACATGGTACGGGACCCATTCTTCCGGGCCCGGACCTTCGAGCAGGGTTTGAGACACGAGATCAGGGCATCGCTGATCTCCCTCAGCATACCGACTCAGACAAGAGTACTGGAGCAGGCCCTTCTGATCGAGATCTTCCTTGCTGAGTCTACACCA
The DNA here is from genome assembly GCA_963277665.1 of Viscum album. Lineage (NCBI taxonomy): Eukaryota > Viridiplantae > Streptophyta > Magnoliopsida > Santalales > Viscaceae > Viscum > Viscum album. Next base: position 87,299,818 of record OY728156.1, on the reverse strand, counting down.
GCACAGCGACCCACCGCAGGGCGGAACGTGGCAGAGTCATCTGCAGCAGGCAGTCGACGGATGACTCAGGGGTCCAGACAGACCAGACCTTCAGGCAGACGACCTCAGGACACTGGCTCAGCAGTGCGGGGCACACAGCGCGGAGCCAGTCTTTTGAGAGGCAGACAATGCTACTCATGCGGTGGGCAGGGCCACATGGCTCGTGACTGCCCGACCCGCCGTGCCGAGGAGAAGCAGACGGTTGAGGGACCACCGAGGCAGAGGCATAGGGTCGACCGTGGCGGTCCGCAGGGAAGAGGCGGACGAGGAAGAGGAGCTGGACGAGCAGCCGGTGGTGGGAGACGCTTTGAGGCTCTGCCACCACCACCACCAGTAGGTCCACCCCGACCACAGGGAGCTGGCGGGCAGAGACAGACACAGCTCCAGGCAGCAGAGGCCTACGACCACGGCGCACCCGAGATGATTCTAGGTACTATCTGTGTCTATTCCACCCTTGCTGCAGTTCTTATAGACAAATGAGCGAGTCACTCTTTCATAGCCGCTGCCCTTGTTCGGAGCTCGGAGATTCCGACAGAGCCGTTGGCTCGATCCTTACGGCTAGAGACTCCTACAGGAGCAGACTCGTCGATTACGCACTGGTGCCGGCAGTGTGAGCTTACTCTAGGAGGCAAGATCTTCGGCTGGGATCTTCTTGTAGCAGCGTCGAGGCCTTACGACGTCATCTTGGGCATGGATTGGCTATCTACGGTCCATGCACAGATTGACTGTTTTAGGCGCAAGGTGCGATGTGTACGCACCGACGGGAGCAGGTTCACCTTCACCGGCGAGAAGGGAGCCTTAGCAGCACAGGATGGACTTCCGCGGAGGAGAGGACAACCCATCACTCATCAGTTGGCTAGCCTCATCCTTGGAGCAGTTGACGTGCGGAGTCCTGGTTTTCCTGCAGTGGTGGATCAGTTTGCGGACGTTTTTCCCGACGATGTTCCAGGGCTACCTCCTCGCAGAGAGGTAGACTTTTATATTGACTTGTACCCCGGGACAGCCCCGATATCCACTCCAGCATATCGGATGGCCCCCGCCGAGCTTCGAGAGCTACGGGTACAGTTGGAGGACTTGCAGGTCAAGGGGTTCATCCGACCCAGTGTTTCACCCTGGGCTTCCCCGATTTTGTTCGCCAAGAAGGCGGACGGGAGCTTGCGTCTTTGTGTTGATTATCGTCGCCTGAACCAGGTGACAGTGAGGAACAAGTATCCGCTACCGAGGATTGATGACCTCTTTGATCAGCTCAAGGGAGCACGGTGGTTCTCGAAGATAGACCTCAGGTCAGGCTATCATCAGCTCAGAGTCAGAGACGAGGATGTGCAGAAGACGGCCTTCAGATGTCGGTATGGCCACTATGAGTTCTTGGTTATGCCTTTCGGTGTAACCAATGCTCCAGCAGTGTTCATGGCTCTCATGAACAGGATCTTTCAGCCATACCTCGATCGGTTTGTCGTGGTCTCCATCGACGACATTCTGATTTACTCTACGACAGAGGAGGAGCACGCCTATCACTTGCGAGTTGTACTAGACACACTCTGAGAGCACCAGCTTTATGGTAAGCTCTCGAAGTGCCAGTTCTGGATACGTGAGGTCCACTTCTTGGGACACATTATCTCTGAGGCGGTAGTTGCAGTGGATCCCGCGAAGATTGAGGCTGTGTTAGCATGGGATCCACCCAGGAGCGTGACTGAGGTTCGGAGTTTCTTGGGACTAGTTGGATACTATCGGAGATTCGTGCCAGACTTCTCTAGAGTTGCGGCATCACTCACAGCTTTGACGAAGAAGGGGAAACCCTTCGTGTGGTCTGATAGATGTCAGCAGAGCTTCCAGGAGCTGAGACAGAGATTGACCTGCGCACCTATCTTGAGGTTGCCTGAGGAGGGAGTAGGGTACGTAGTCTACTGCGATGCATCAGGGACCGGACTCAGATGTGTTCTGATGCAGGAGCGGGCCGTGATCGCCTATGGATCACGTCAGTTGAGGCCGCATGAGCAGAACTACGCTACCCATGACCTAGAGTTAGAAGCAGTGGTCTTCGCTCTGAAGACATGGCGACACTACCTGATGGGAGAGCGCTTTACAGTCTTTTCTGATCATCAGAGTCTCAAGTATATCTTCTCTCAGAAGAACCTGAACCTGAGACAGCGGCGATGGCTCGAGTTCCTCCAGGACTATGACTTTGAGATAGTCTATACTCTTGGGAAGGGGAACGTAGTAGCCGATGCCCTTAGCAGGAGGACGGGCATTCAGATACTTGAGGAGGCGACAGAGCAGCTAGCCTCTTTGCAGATATCCTTCGTGGATAGAGATGGAGCAGCCTTCCTTCAGTCTCTCACAGTCACTCCTCCACTACTGCAGCGAGTCAGGGAGGCACAGCGTGGGGACGCTGACTGTGAGACACGGCGTGCACAGATATCCTCGAGACATGCACCTGATGGTTTCTCCCTTGGGGAAGAGCACAACATCCTTTTCAGAGGACGTACCATGGTACTAGACGCTTTGCGAGAGGAAGTGCTGAGAGAGTTTCACACTTCTCCTTTGGCGGTACATCCTAGAGTGGCGAAGATGTACCAGGACCTCAGACGACAGCACTGGTGGCCGGGCATGAAGAAGGCTGTAGCAGAGTTCATTTCTTGATGCCTCACCTGCCAGCAGGTGAAGGCAGAGCATCAGGTACCAGCAGGCTTGGTACAGCCCTTGGAGGTTCCGGAGTGGAAGTGGGACGGCATATCTATGGATTTCGTGACTGGACTTCCACGCACTTCCAGAGGTCACGACTCCATCTGGGTGATTGTTGACCGACTCACCAAGTCGGCACACTTCTTACCCATCAGAGAGCAGGGCTCAGTGGAGATCTTGGGATATCTTTACGTTCAGGAGATTGTGCAGCTCCACGGTGTGCCATCATCTATCGTCTCCGATCGAGATGCTCTCTTTACTTCCCGGCTTTGGAAGGGGTTACAGGAGGCGTTCGGGACGCAGCTACGTTTGAGCACAGCCTTTCACCCTCAGACGGATGGTCAGACGGAGAGGACCATTCAGACTCTCGAGGACATGCTCCACGCATGTGTCCTCAACTTTGGTCGTATCGGGGAGGACCACCTACCCTTAGTGGAGTTCGCGTACAACAACAGCTACCACTCCACTATCGGGATGGCACCGTACGAGGCGTTGTACGGCCGACCTTGTAGATCTCCTTTGTGCTGGACAGACCCTGGGGAGTCAGCACTAGTGGGACCAGAGATGGTCCAGGCCACGACAGAGAAGGTCCAGGTCATCCAGGAGCGGATGAGGACAGCTCATAGCCGACAGAAGTCATATGCTGACAGGAGGAGGAGGACACTAGAGTTCGAGAATGGCGACCACGTCTTCTTGCGGGTCTCACCTCGACGTGGTATTCGGAGATTTGGCCGAGGTGGCAAGTTATCTCCGCGCTTCATCAGACCCTTCCAGATTCTCAGCAGGATTGGTGAGGTGGCTTATCTCCTGGCTCTACCACCTCAGTTGCACTGGGTGCACGACGTCTTCCACGTGTCTCAGCTGAGGAGATACGTGCACGACCCGACGCACATCATTGATCATGGGGAGCTTGACGTTGACGATGGGGCGACTTTTACGGAGGTCCCGGTGGAGATAGAGGATCGACAGGAGCGGGTCCTTCGTGGGAGATCGATTCCTCTTGTGCGCATCAGATGGCAGCACGGGAATCACCAGGAGAGCACATGGGAGCGGGAGGCTCAGATGCGTGCTGAATACCCTCATTTGTTTCCCTAGTTTTTGATGTATCTTTATGGGGACGTAAAGCCCTGAGGTGGGAGTAATGTAAAGACCCGTAAAATTCAAGGGAAATTTTTTCTTAATTTTCTTTAGAATTTTACAAGAGCGCGGTTTCAGACGGCACCTGATTCCGAGGCCCGGAGTGCCCGGAATTAATTTCCGAAGTTTGTCTCGGGTACGTTCAGTGAACGAACGAGCGGGAATTCCTAACTTTTGATCCGGTGCTCAGAATTGAAATCCGAGGGCACCGATGAACTCGCAGCGCCGATATTCGCTTAAAGAGACCTTTTCGGAAGTTGCGTTTGTTGCGGGTTGAAAGTTAGTTTTTGGGTTTTTAGATTAAGTTAAATAAAATTTGTGAAATGCAAAAATTATTTAAACTTTTGGGTTAACTTCTCCCAAAGGAAGTTAGGGGTGGGACCCACACCCACTTAACCTCCTTTGAGAGGATTAAGTGTGGTGGGGCCCACACGAACCCTAAACTTTTCAAGTTCCCTAACTCCCCTCTCTCCTTCTTAAAGGCTTGTCAACTTAACTTCTATTTAATTATACAACTCATGTATATTAAATAAGTGAGTTTAATTTTGGAGTTATCCATTTTGAATTTCAAACCTTTGAAATTCTTTGTTAAGTTTGTGATTAAATTAATCTCTTCTCTCTTTTTGTTGGGTTAGAACTCTTTAGCCAACTTGAGAGTTTTTGAGAGCTCCTCCTCCTTCTTCTTCAACTTGATGAAGAACGCTCAACTTGACGAAGAATGCTCAACTTGACGAAGAGCGCTCAAGTTCCGACGAAGAACGCCGCTCCGCTCTTCTTCGTCTTCCGTGTCAACAAGAGGGAACACCGCTTCCTCCTCGGACTCCCTTCGTCGACATAAGAAGTTTCGCCAACGACGTATCTCTTCGGGCGTATCTCTTCGTCATCGGATTTGACGAACGACGACCGCGACGCCCGACCTTCGCGACGTTGTCTTCCGCGGGACGTTGTCAAATCTTCGAACCGATATCCGAGGTAGGGGTTGTTGATTCTTGTTTAATTATTTTATTCTTGCTCGTGGTTCGCATGACTAACGTAAGGATTTTGAATATTTTAAGTTGCGTTATTATTTAACGTGAGGGGGGGGGGACCGCATAAACACGGCCGAAACCCCTCCATCGTTCTTGTTGATTTACCTTGCGGGTGGAAACAAGGTGGCATGGTGCCGTCGCACCACGCGGTTAATCATGCAATTATATTACGCGACGCCGTCGCGCCGCGCCATGGAAGGATCATCAAGAACGCGACGCCGTCGCGCCGCGTTGAGGGAAATGAAGGTGCAGCGGAGGGGCCCGGTGCCGTCGCACCGCGCCGGATGACGAACACCGCGGCCGGTTTCGGGACACGGCGGAACGAGGAGATCGGCGGCCGGGCCGCCGGCGTCGGAAGCTGAAGAGGGGACCGTATTTTCCGGTCCCGTTGGAGAAAACCGGCCGGCCAGCTGGCCGGTCGGATGGTATTTTTTCCGGGAGAAATTAATCCCCCGGCCAGCAATTAAAACCCCCCTCATAAAGAGGGGGGCGGTTTCCTTGAGGGGGGGCAGGAGGCCCCCCGGTTTCCTTCAAGCCAGCCCCCACGTGGGGGCCGTTTTTCACAAGGCGCGGCATTATGCCGCGCCGCCGCCTCCAAGAAAGCGGGGGCTTTGCCCCCCGCGCTGCCTCCGTGCGGCGCCGGCCCGCCGAGGCCGCCGCGCCGCCGCGCTGCCGGCCGACCGGCCGGACGGGTCGGTTCGGACCCGGTTCGGGCCGACCCAGGGGGGTCGGGCCGGGTCGGCCCGGACCCGGACCCCACCGTTTCGGATCAGATTCGGTCTTTTGGCCATAACTTGAGCCACGAACCTCCAATCGACGAACCGTCTGCGGCAACGCGATCCTTGGATTGAGACGGTCGTTTCGGTATATCGCACTCAAGGTTTCGGATTACTTTGAGTTCGGCCGGGTTGGTTCGTTTTACGAAACCAACCGGGCCTTCGGAGCGGAAACGCTCATATCCTGAGCTACGGACGTCCGATTGATGTACCGTCAGCTGTGTTGTGTTCCTCTTAGTGAGACGGATCATTTGGCATACTCCGCCCGAGGTTTGGATGTAGGTGGAGTACGGTCGGGTTGGTTTTGCCTTAAAAATCAACCGGGCCCCGAGGACGAAAATGCCAATAACTCTCAGACCGGGCATCCGATCGACGCGCCGTCTGTTGACGATACAAAACTTTTGGATACATCAACGCTGGACTTTGTAACAGTTGATGTATCAGCCTCTCGGATCGTGGAGCGGACCCTCCGGACGAGTTTGCTGTCTGCGGGAACCCTAGTGCTGGCTGCGACTGTTACTGCTACTACTGCTACTGTGACTGCGATGACGACAGTACAGAGATCCTGTGTGGATTCGACGACGACGACTTCAGCACTCAGCGATCCTACGTTGATCAGTGCTACAGGTCCTGTGTGGGCCCGATCCTGTGTGGGTCCAATCCTGTGTGGGTCCTTGTGCTCAGCGGTCCTGTGTGAACCAGCGCCTACAGGTCCTATGTGGGCCCGATCCTGTGTGGGTCTTTTGCGGGGGTTAGTTACCTATCGATCCTTCGTGGGTCCGACGACTTAGATGGATCAGAGATCATCTTTATCATCCTTTGAAGTTGTATACCTGTGTGAGCTGAATCTGTTGCTTTCCTGTGTGGATTGTGTTGTGCAATCCTGTGTGGATTACGTTTTTCTTTCCTGTGTGGAATACGTTTACTTTCCTGTGTGGAATGAGTTGTACTTGGGCTCGGAGGTTGGAGCGTATTTGAATTTGATGACTTAGGTATATGTATGGGCATATACCTAAGCATAGTCGGTTGTTACTTCGTGATTGTACCTTTCTTCGTGGTTTATCCTTTGTGGATTTGAGAGACCTTCAGGGGTCTCGGGGTCCCTACTGAGTAGCTTATACTCACCCCTGCACGGGCCTTGCCCGCACTACGTTGTGTTGGTTGCAGACGACGGACAGCGTTGACCTTAGCCGAGGCTTGCAGAGCAGGACGGTACCCGGAGGTGGACCACTGGGCGGGACGTGCTCGGAGCGGACGGCGGGACCCGTGGAGCAGTGGAGCTATCTGTACCCACCCTTCAGGTGGGATTTCTAGTGGACAGCTCGGTGTAGCGGCTTTTACTTTCAGTTGCTGTTTTCCCTTTCGAGTTGTACTTTACTTTCAGTTTGGGTTTGTATACTGGCCCATTTGCTTTTCCGCACTTTCAGTTGTACTCTACTTTTTCTTAGTATTTACTTTCCGCTTGCTTACTCTGTGGTGATTGTTTACTTTACAAAGGCAATGCCTTCCCTTTTTACTAGGATTTACGCTTTGGTTCTAGTCGCCAGCCCCTGGCCTATAGAAGGCGGGCTTGGGGTAGTCACGGCACGGACCCCGAGGGCGGGTCGTGACATTTTCCACTGATTTGTATTACTAGCTTTATTTCATTCATATTATTATCTTAAAGACTTACTACACTAACGTGTGGAGTGGAAAAGTTTTTTTGTTGTATTAGATGGTAGGAATGAATATTGGGTCAGTAGACAATCTGAATCCTTCTAGACCACCGATCTTTGATGGGAATGATTATGAGTATTGGAGAGATCATATGAAGACTTTTGTTATCAATACTGGTGTAGACAATTTTATTATGCTTACTGGAGGTTACAAAATTCCTGACAAAGAAGTTAGTACCTTCACCAACCAAGAGAAGCATGAATATCAACTGAATTACAAGGTGCGCAATACTTTATTATGCTCTATGACCAGGAATATATACAGTCAGATATCTTCATGTGAAGCAGCCAATTGTATTTGGAAGAAATTGTAAGTCACTCATTTTGTTACATCCAAGGTTATAGAAACAAGGAGAGCAATGCTTCGAGCAGAGTATCATGGATTTGGTTTTCCTTATGGAGAGCCAGTATGTAAAGTGCAACAAAGGTTTATGATGATAGTCAACAGTTTACAATATATGGGAGAAAAAGGTCTTGATGATGAAGCTCTTGTTGATAAAATTATAGATATAATGCAAAATGAATGGGAGTCAAAAAGGACAGCTATTGATGATAATAGAAAAGTTTCCCAGATTACTATTGATGAACTCTTTGGAACTCTTCTACAGCACGAGACAATAATGAAGAGAGATGCTGATTTCAACAAGAAGAAGAATGGGAATGGAAGTGTAGCTTTTTCATCTAAATCCAAAACACCTGAAAGGGTAACAAGATCCAAATCCAATAAAGTTGTTATATCTGATTCAAGTGATTGTAATCATTCGGATAATGAGTTAGCGAATCTTGCTCGAAGGATGAACAAGATTGTGGGAAATAAAGACTTCCAATATAGATTCAAAAAGAAATATATGAAGGATAAGAAAGATTCAGAAATAACATGTTATGAATGTAAGAAAGAAGGGCATATAAGGCCTGATTGTCCTTTACTAAAGAGGAAAGATAGAAATGAGAAACACTCTGAAAGAAACAAGAAAAGGTTTTATAAGAGAAAGAAAGTCTTGAAAGCAAATGATACGTGGAGTGAAAGTGGTAGTGATTCCTCAGATGATTCTTCAGAATATGAGACATCATGACAATGGAATATCGGACTCTTATCCAGATTTCCAATTGAAGATCATTGTCTCATGGCTAAGATAAATAATGCTGAAGCTATTACAAATGTCTCTTTGAATGCAAATTGTACTGATAATAGATATTATGAATCCTCAAATGATGAATCCTCATCATCAGAGGATGATACATTACCTACTTTTTAAGAAGTCTCTAGATTTTCTGAATTACATGAAAACGAAAATTCTAAACTCAAGAAGAGGCTTGAAAAAGGAAATTCTAGAATTTCAATCTTTACTAAAGAAGTGTCGGATCTTTCTAAGGATCTTGATGTGAAAACTTCTGATTTTGAAAGTATTTTAAAAACCCTTGAGAAAGTTAAATCTGATAAGGATAAAATTTCTAAGGATCTTGAAACTGTAATTTCAAAGAAAAATATTTTAGAGCCTAAATCTAGTTCAAATTCAAATGTTTTGGAAAATAAGAATTTGGTTTTAAAACTAAAGTCAGAGATTTTATCCTTGAAAAAATGTTTGTCAAACTTTACTCATGGAAAAGAAAACTTTGACAGGATGTATTCTCAAATCAGACCTTTGAGAAATCGTTCTGGTCTTGGTTATACTTATTCCAAACCGGTTTTTAGTAAAAACTATTTTGTTCCTCAAAAAACCTCTTTTTGTTCTAAGTGTCAATGTAGAGGACACTGGAGAAGATATTTTTCTCTTAACAAAACTTAATCTTTAGGATTTCATAAAGCTCATTTTGCAAAACAAATGTGGATTCTTAAAATCCTTTTATCTAACTTTTCTGGATCCAATCAAGTTTGGATACCGAAAAACTAATTGTTTCCTTTTCAGGAAAATGAGAAGTGTACCAATAAGAATATTTGGTACATGGATAGTGGTTGTTCTCGACACATGACTGGAAACAAAGATCTCTTTGAAAAGGTTATCAAAACAAAAGGTAGAAAAGTAAACTTCGGATATAATGCTCAAGGAAAGATTGTTGGTATAGGTAATATTGTTTTTCTTGGAAAAGTTCTTATCTCAAATGTTTTTTTGTTAAAGGTCTTAGGAACAATCTCATCAGCATAAACCAATTATGTGATGAAGGTTATCTTGTGAATTTTAGAAATGATAAATGTATTGTTCACAATTCCATGGATGAGTTCATTCTATCTGCCCATAATCAAGAGAATGTTTACACTATTAACTTAGAAGACCTTAGGAGCCAAAACATACCCTGCTTAAGTGCAATAGAAGACCAATCGTGGCTATGGCATAGAAGACTAGGACATTGTAATCTGAGAAACCTTAGTAAACTCTCAAAGAAAAGACTTGTAAAGGGGCTACCAGACCTTAGATATGATTCTTCAAAAGTCTGTGATCCTTGTCAATTTGGAAAGCAACATAAAACTAGCTTTAAATTAATTAATGAAGTTTCAACTTATAATGCATTACAGCTAGTGCATATGGATCTTTTTGGTCCTTCAAAATCTAGAAGCATTGGAGGCAAATACTATGTATTTGTTTTAGTTGATGACTTTACTAGATTTACATGGGTCTATTTTCTCACAAATAAATCTGAAGATTTTTCCTATTTCAAAACATTTAGAGCCCAAGTTAAAAATGAGAAAAACCTACCATTGATAACTATTCATAGTGATCATGTTGGTGAATTTCAAAATTCATATTTTGAAACTTTTTGTAGTAAGAAAGGTATTACTCACAATTTCTCAGCTCCAAGAACCCCACAGCAAAATGGTGTTGTTGAAAGAAGAAATCGTATTCTTCAGGAAATGACTCGAACCATGTTGAGTGAATACTCAATTGCTAAGCACTTTTGGGCTGAAGCTGTTAGTACTGCCTGTTATACTATAAATCGTGTTTTAACTAGACCATTTCTTAATAAAACCCCTTATGAGTTATGGACTGGCCGAAAACCTAATGTTTCATACTTCAATGTTTTTGGGTGAAAAGTATTCATTCTGAATACAAAAGATAATCTACACAAATTTTCACCAAAATCTGATGAAGGAATATTTCTAGGCTATTCTACAACATCTAAGGCCTATAGAGTTTTCAATAAAAACACTTGTACTGTTGAAGAAACAGTACATGTAAAATTCGATGAAACTGATCCTTTTGTTTTCAACCAACCCAATCCTAAATCCTCGTATGTGTTTTCTAAAAATGTTTATCAACCATTATTAGATCATTCAGTTGAGGAAAATGTTCAAGAAAGTATTCCTGAAACATTTACCATAGAATATTTTCAATCATACGTTGATGAACATGTTTTACAAAACCCAAATCAATTGTTTCTTAAAAATCATCCCAGTGATAACATCATTGGTGATGTAAATCAACTTGTAATGACCAGAAATTCCTTAATAAATGAAATAGAACATCTTTCTTTTCTTTCCCAATTTGAACCGAAAAGCCCAAGTGAGGCCTTAGGTGATGATGATTGGATAAAAGCAATGCATGATGAACTAAATGAATTTGAAAGGAATCAAGTCTGGACTTTAGTTGATAGACCTAAAGAAACAACTGTGATTGCTGTAAAATGGGTTTTCAGAAACAAATGTGATGAAAATGGAATCATTTTAAGAAATAAAGCAAGACTTGTTTCTAAAGGCTATAATCAAGAAGAGGGAATAGACTATGAAGAAACGCATGCTCCTGTAGCTAGACTTGAATCAATTCGTATTTTATTAGCCTTTGCAACATTTTTCAATTTCAAACTATTTCAAATGGATGTCAAATGTTCTTTTCTAAATGGTTTTGTTCAAGAAGAATTTTTTGTCGAACAACCTCCTGGTTTTCAAGACGTAAAACATCCTGATCATGTTTTCAAACTTACCAAGGCTCTATATGGTCTTAAACAAGCCCCTAGAGCATGGTATGATAGACTTACATGAATTCTTTTACAAAACAATTATACAAAAGGCACAGCAGATCCAACCCTTTTTATAAAAATGGAAAATAAAAATGTTTTGATTGTTCAAATCTATGTTGATGACATCATATTTGGATCAACTTAGAAATCCTTAACTGATTATTTTTCAAATTTAATGAAATATGAGTTTGAAATGAGTATGATGGGTGAGATAACATTCTTTTTAGGTTTTCAAATTTCTCAAAAACCAGAAGGAACATATATATCTCAACATAAGTATATTAAAGAATTACTCAAAAAGTATGGATTTGAGAAAACTAAAAGTATTAGCACTCCAATTGGTACCTCAAATACACTTGATCTTGATGAAACTAGGAAACCAGTAGATCAAACAATATTTAGAGGTATGATAGGAAGTTTTCTATACTTGACAGCTAGTCGAACCGACTTAATGTTTTCTGTATGCTTATGCGAAAGATACCAATCTAATCCAAAAGAGTCTCATTTTAAATCCGTAAAAAGAATCTTTCGGTATTTAAAAGGCACTATGGAATTAGGTCTTTTTTACTCTTCTGGGAATGATTTTGTTTTAAAAAAATTTTCAGATGCTGACTTTGGTGGTTGTAGAATGGATAGAGAAAGTACATCTAGACATGTCATTTCTTAGGAGATTCTCTGGTTTCTTGGTCCTACAAGAAACAACACTCAGTAGCACTATCCACTACAGAAGCGGAATATGTAGCAGCTGGAATTTGCTGTGCTCAAGTTTTGTGGATGCAGCACACACTCACTGACTATGGATTGAGTTTCTCCAAAACTCAAATTCTTTGTGATAATACGAGTGCCATAGCTCTTAGTAAGAACCCATCACATCATTCTCGTGCAAAACACATAGATGTAAGGCATCACTTTCTTAGAGATCACACACAAAAAGGAGATATTACTCTACAATTTATCAGAACACAAGAACAACTTACTGACATTTTTACAAAACCATTACCTTCCGATAGATTTGAGTTTATAAAACAGAAGCTAAGAATGATTACATCAAAATGATCATTCATATCTACTTCATGTTTTACAAATCTCCTTACAGTAAATAACTATGCTTGAAAGGGGGAGGACATCTCTTACTATGTTTTGTTTGTTTCTTTTTATCTTATGATCTTTAATTGTTTATTCTCCTGGTATGTGTTTTTACCTTTCTGGTTATCGTATTGACCGTTTTATCGTATCATTTTCTTTTCTGTTTATCGTATCGACCGATGATGGTTATGATTTTCTTTTCCATCGTATCGACCGATGATGGTAATGATTTTATTTACCATCGCATCGACCGATGATGATAATTATTTTCTTTTCCATCGTATCGACTGATGATGGTAATGATTTTCTTTTCCATTGTATCGACCGAAGATGGTAATGATTTTATTTCCCATCGTATCGACTGATGATGGTAATGATTTTCTTTTCCATCGTATCGACCGATGATGGTAATGATTTTCTTTCCCATCGTATCGACCTATGATGGTAATGAATTTCTTTTCCATCGTATCGACCTATGATGGTAATGAATTTCTTTTCCATCGTATCGACCGATGATGGTAATGAATTTCTTTTCCATCGTATCGACCGATGATGGTAATCAATTTCTTTTCCATCGTATCGACCGATGATGGTAATCAATTTCTTTTCCATCGTATCAACTGATGATAGTTATCAATTTCTTTTCCATCTTACTATCCGATGATGGTAACAAATTTCTTTTCCATCGTACTAACCGATGATGGTAATGAGATTTTTTTTCATCGGCATGTCGTTTGATACTTCTATTTTATTTTGAACATTTGTATTTTCTTTTGAAATCTACCAAAACCAACAACTACCTTACGTTCTCTGACAGGTAATTTCCATTTTTTCCCCTTTTCGTTTTTAATCCTAACCATTGATATGTTTTCCTCTAATCCTGACCGTAGAAGATCAACGGTCACCCCTTTTTCGCCTATAAATAGCACCCCTCCCCAAACCCACTTTGGTTTTTCAGGTTTTGAGGCGAATCTCTACTCCAACGGTTTTTAGATCATCGTACGATCTATCATCGGCATCATCTTTATATCTCAATCCTCTGCTAACACACCCGCCAGAATGTCTTCAAAGACTTTTACAGAGAAATACTTTAACTAAGAAAGGTTAGTTTCTCGAGACTTTTTTGATTCGTATGATTCCACAATCAGAAGAATCATTCTCTTTCAAGGATGGGAACACTTGGGTGTTGAAAAACCTGTTTCTCAAGATCCGTTTCTCTTTGATGAAGTTTGTTAGTTTTATAAAACCGTATCTTTCGACAAAGATATGACTATCAACTTTGCTGTGTACAATATAAAGCTATCCATTTCTGTGAAACAAGCGGCTCATTTTCTGAATGTCCCAGTAGAAGGGGATTCTTTCTGTCCATCTCATAAACTACCAGAAGAAGTTGGTACGTTTAATAGAGAAAGTGCAGAAAAGGGTTTGTTTGTTATTAATGAAGAAAAGAGAAAAGTGTCTCATCTTTCTCTCGACAATCGGTTTGTGACTTTATGGATGCAAGGTTTTCTTATCACAAGGAAAGGGGATAGAGAAACTCTAAAAGTTTCTGATATATTTATGCTTGACTATCTTGGGCATATGAGAAAAGTAAATCTCATGGGGTATGTTTTTGAAACCATTAAGAATGTCAAGATAGGAGGGATTAAGTCCCAAATGATTATGTATCCAACCATCCTTACAAAGTTCATTCTCAAAAGTATGAAGTTTTGTAACATTACTTTGAAAGGAAACCCCATATATTTGAAGCCCTCTTGGGTTAGCAAAAGTACTATGAAGAAATTGAATGTTTGTTTTGATCAGAATTCAAAACTTTTTGTCAGAGATGTAGAAGCTGAATTGGCTCAGAATCAATCGGCACCTATCCAGCCAAAGACATTCAATCCACTGGTGTTACTCAAAAGTATGATCCGAAAACCAGTTCAAAGCCTAAGTAGAAGCCAATGTAAATTAAGGAGGTTGTAGCCAAATGGAGAAAGGATAAGGAACATAGAAAGGAAGATGATCCAAAGTTCAGACTTGACCCGGCTGAGGCTTTTGCAGAAATAATAAGGGTAGAAGAAACCCTTAAGTCTGAAAAGAAAAAGAAAACTATTTTGAAAAGAAAGGCTCCAGACTTTGATATCTTTAATGTTTTGAAAATGGTTGAGGATGCTAGTGCTCAACTGACGGAAGAAGTGCACCAAGAGCCCATCGTACAGAGTCTTCTTGAGAAAGAAAAAGGAAAACAAGTGATGTAAGAGATAGAAGAAGTGGAAGAAGAGGAAATAGATTTTCTTTTAGATTTTTTTCAAAGTTCGAAGAAGAGTAGAGAGGAATCAGTTAAAAAACTGAGTGAAGGTGTTCAACAAACTCCTCATGCCGATCAAGCACCTTTTGAAAATTCTGAAACTCTAGATAAAACTCCTCCTCAAGAAAAGAAAGGTGCTAAATCTTCTCAAATAGATAAAGTTGTTGTCATTAGTGACAAAGTGGAAGAAGAAAGAAAGCAGAAAGAAAAAGAAAAAGGAAAACAGCCAGTTGTTGACTCAAGCCGATCGTATGAACTAACATCGTACGATGAAGATACTGATTCAGAACATACAATCTCTCTTAAGAAGAGTGATTACATTGTTCATGATTTAAGAAGGGTTGATAAGAATATTCCATATTTCCCAAGGCTGGAAGGAAAGATTGGTTTTATTACTGACAATCAAAAGAAGAAGTTTGCCTCTGTAAAAGAATTGAGAAAGAATGTTTTGCTAGTTGAAGCTGATTTGAATGTTCTTTCAGAAAGTTCGGTTGCTCATAAGAAGGCCTGTAACAAGATGACCAAGTGGTCGTACAAAACAGAGAGCTCAATCAATGATCATGAGATAGCAATTGAAGTTATAAGAAGGCTATCAAATGAACTTGCAATTGCTTTCAATAATCTTGACAGAGAAACGGTTGATAGGTTGAATCTTTTTTCTTCTCAAAGAGCCGATGTTTCTTTAGTGAAAGACGTGCAAGAAAGAATGAACACTTTTCAATATGAATTCTCAAAGGTTTCATCTTTCAAGGATGAAATGGTTTTGTTGAAGAATCAAAATTCTATGTTATCCAAAGATAACAAGAATCTGCAAAACAGAATTGATACCCTTGAAGAAGTAATCAGAGTCCAGGAGGAGACTATCAAGAATCAAGATCAGATTTTTGCGGACCAACAAGAGCTTCTCAGAACTCGGGGTGAATCATTTTATGAAGACAAGAAGGAGATAAAAAGATGAAGGCGGTTCTTCATGAGTTGATCAAAAAGGAGAAAGAAAGAGAAAAAAATGACTTATATTTATTTCTCATTGAAAGCTGTCTTTGTTTTGTAATAACTTTTATGATCCTTTTCTTTTATCCATTGTCTTCTGTTTATTTTCTAACTCCTTCAGACAATTCAAGATTACTCCTTTATTTTTGTAAATCACAAAGGGGGAGAATGTTTACAAAGGGGAGAATGTTTTATAAAGGGGGAGAATGCTTTACAATACTCTTAAGGAAAATCTACGAATACAATCCTTAGGAAAGGCCATACCTAAGGGGGAGTTAGTTGTATTCAAATTCATTTTCAGAAGAGTTTCCAATAACTCAGGGGGAGATAAGTTTTTCTTGTTATATTTTCTTTATGTGTTGGGATTTCCAAAAAGGGGGGATTTTTGAGTCAAATGTTATCTTTTGACTTATATATTTTGTTTTGGAAATCACAAATGTCTTTTTAATCGAATCGTACTGACTCTGTCAATAGCACCGTACTGACTCTGTCAATCGTACCGTACTGACTCTATCAATGGTACCGTACTGACTCTGTCAATCGTACCATACTGACTCTGTCAATCGTACCGTACTGACTCGGTCAATCGTATCGTACTGACTCTGTCAATCGTATCGTACTGACTCTTTCAAATGTATCGTACTGGCTGCTATTCATATGTTCATTATTAGTTTTGGTACTTAGACAAAAACACTTGTTTCATATGAATCGTACCATTCCTTATCATCAATATATATCATGTTTTAACCAATATGATGTCGTTGAGTTAGTTACAAACTAATCAAAACTATTTCGTGCTTTCTGTTTCAAAATGACCGTTATGATGTCAGGTGTCCAAGTCCCTCCGAGTTTTTTGGAGAAATATGACCGTTGGAGGCAACATGACCGTTGGAACCTGAGGCCTATAAATAGGAGGTCATTTGAAGCTGAAACAATTAATGAAAGTGAACGAATGAGACTGTGTGGAACAACTGTGATACTTTGCTTCAATCAAGATTCTAGAGAAAGATGATGTAACTTCTCTCATCTGCTTTGTGCGTCCGATCATCGTATCGAGGGCTTTCAAGCAATTGAAAGACAGAGGTGCCGATTACCTACAAAATCGAGGGCTGCCGGGGATAGGCAGACAGACGTGTCAATCATCGTATCGAGGGCTGCCGGGGATAGGTAGACAGACGTGCCGATCATCGTATCGAGGGCTGCTGGGGATAGGCAGACAGACGTGCCGATCATCGTATCGAGGGCTGCCAGGGATAGGCAGACAGACATTCCGATCATCGTATCGAGGGCTTACCAAGGTGTTGGTGAGACAGACCTTTTATCCTAGGTGAAAGGATAACCCTTCTCTTTGTGTTAAAAGAATTGTAATTCTTTTACATTTCCGCTGCTATCTGTATTGGAAAGGAAATTGTTTTTGTTTCCTTTTCTATCTCATATTCAATTGTAATTGTTTCAATTAAAATCATTCTATTACATATTGTATTGATTGATTCTATACGCTTTAAGGTAGAATCATTCATCTTTGTATTACTCTGATTATTGTGTTCATATTGAATACAATTGTTTTACATTACATTAGTATTACAATACATCATACCCTTTTATATTAAATACAATTGTTGGTGTTTGTATTTGTATTAGTTTAAGATCATTTAAACTAATCTCTTAGTTGCTAAAACTCAAAGGTTTTTAAACCTACAATTCACCCCCTCTTGCATTGTTCCATCTAATAGATATAAATATCTATATATTTGATCCAACAAAGTTCACCAACATAGACTAAAGATGAAACCACCTATCTGAAAACTTATTTTGAACATTCCCTCAATATATGCCACTATATTAAAGGATTAAAAAATTATAATGAATACCATATAACTAAGCTAAAATTCTTATAATTGGTTTAACTTATGAAATGGATCAGAGGAGAATAGGAATAAAAAAACACCTAATGAATGTGCTCCCACAAAACAAAAACCCACAAATCAATGAAACCTAGAATAAGATCATACAATAAACCTATAAGGAAACAAGAATAAAAATCACCACGGGTCAAAAGTTCCCATAATGCAATGCAGTGACACAACCACGACCAATGAAACAAATATGCAGAAGGAATCACTCTATCAAAGAGATGAAACCCCACCACAATAGTGACCAATAGCTGAAAAATTCATTCTATACCAAACAGATACTCCCAAAATCATTACAGATGGGCTCTAGGTTATGTTCTAAATGAGTTTTGGATGAATGAAATAAAATTTCATCTGAGAGGAAACCTAAATTCCAACATCATGAAATTTATTGGGCCTACAATTTATTTTGTTATTTTGTAATCCTTGAAAATTAGATATTATAAAAAACTATTATATATTTATTAATAATGGACATTTAATATTATATAACATATAAAATTTACATGGAGTGTAATCCATTCACGCTGCGTACCAGTTTTATGAAATCTACCTTTTAAAAAATACATGTCATGTACTCACATTACACTATGTATTTTTATCCTCTAGTTTGAAAATTCTATTGATACCTAGATGAAATCAAAAATCACATCAGGCATACTAAAAACTATATGAGAACACTATAAATTCATTAACACGATTATACCAATTCTCCATTAACCCAAACAATCATATACCCCCGAACATTAGTTCATTTTCAAAAATAATTATCTTGGTGATTAAGAGTCCTTAGACACACATGATTTATGAGTGAAATAATTAATATGATGGGAATTACCAGAATGTGGGTATAAGGATGTAAAATACCCCCACCATGAGACAATTTTTTCCAAGGAAGTCATGTTGAAGAATGATGTATAGTTAATAGGTGTCTCCACTTACCCCATATCAACAATTCTTCCTCTCATTCTCATTAGAATATGATCCATGATACAACAATACTATACCTATAAGAATTTGATTCCCATTAAATACATTCACATAAATGTCAATGACCTATAAAACCTACCGAAAAATTGAAGCATAGGACTTTATCTCAATCTTCACACAAATCAGAGCATGATAGGTGTTAGAATGATATTTCTAGATCTCTAATACCTATAAAAATTCATAGATGCCTATCAACTGAGTAGGGAATTTAAATTTATAGCATGACAACCTAATCTGCTCGACGATTTCAAATAATATGACATATCATGATGACACCATTCCATTCACAAATGGAATGCTCTAATGTAAAACACCTTAGACCTATATAAGTGTTATTACAACTATACACTAACCATATGCCTATGTATATCATAAAAATCCAAGGATATATTTGAATCAAAATTGGTCCCGATAATAAATATTTCACCACATATTTCCAATACAATTCTTATCTACATGGTAGACCCTAATATGGATTGAAATGAGATATTATGACTGATTTATGATAATTGTTATTATTATAATAAAAATTATTCTGAGATGTTCTTCCCAAGAACAACCACATTCCAAGACACAAAAATTATTAATTTCCAATGGAATGTGAACTACATTATTATTCTGTCCATTTTTCTATAGATAACACATTATACAAATTATGAATTCATTCCTTCATTCCTCATGTTGAATTCTCATGAACTGTTGTTAAAATATAGGTTCAAATTTTGAATCAATGATAGATGAAACCCCATGTGTCCTCACAATTTCCTTCACATATAAGTTTTATAGATCTACATCATTTGTGTTGTATTTGATTAGAATAAAATGATTTTAAAATTTCTACAGATAAATCACCACCTATATATCATTTATCCCTTTGGGTGTCCATGGTAATAAAAAAAATTCCATTTATATCTCATTCAATTTTCAAGATTGCACCGAAAGGGGATGGATTGAACCAAAATGTTACAAATGGTCTGCCTTTATTTTATGTATGGTGTAATAATTAGATGAATAAAAAAAATTGGAACTATTAATACCCAACCACCAAAATAATTTTCTCATGCCAAAATATATCTACATAGTTCCCACTGAATAGCCCATGAATAACAGTGGGAATAAACAAAATTGTGATCCCCACAGATACTGGTTGTAAAAAACAATCTACAAAACATAGAACTCATTTGAAGAGAGAGACCAAACCAAAATGGTCTACCCAACCTATATGTTTTCGAAAATTACATATAACTCATCATCCAATTATCGAGTCTTTAAAATTTATTCAAAAATAGATATAGATAATTGAACATTAGTCAAAACCATTCTAGACACTTCCTCCAAATAACCCAAATGATACTGAACAAAAATACCAATATGGTTGCATTGGTAATTCGGTTCCTAAATAGCTCATTATGGAACAATATAGTTTTTAGAAGATATAATGAATCCCCCATCCTCAGGGTGTAAGAGATATCAACATTAACAACCTAAAGGAATTCCACCCTCGAAAGCAATTTGAGATTCAATTCCTTATAAGAGAAGTTACAGATCAACTTATTATAATTAGAAAATAATCTGAACATTTACCCCGAAAGATAATTCATGAGAAATATATGTTAATTAATAACTACAATAATCTCTAAATCAGAATTAGGTTTTTTATTCTGATATGTTTGAAGCTGATAAGATCCATAATACACCACATTATTATTCTTCATTATCAAATCACCCAAACCGACTCCATAAAAAAAAAAAAAACCTCATTCTCTTTACCAAGAACTGATATGATTAAAATAGTAGATGATGTCATATTTTTTATATCAGTCAATGAAGACTGAAAAATTTCATCCTGTGTGAATTTCATCAATTTATTAGTTAGAGAAGTCAAATATGACTCCTAATATGAGAAATAAATGAATAATTGTCGATTTTATCCATTTATAATGAATAAGCTCTCAGTCTCCAAGTCGTTTTGTGGATCTCCCATTTACAAAAATTCCATCACCATCTCTGTATCAATAGAGATTCCATGCTTAGAAATAAAATTTCCAAGGAATTGTATTTGTAAAATCATGAAGATTCATTTATGAAGATTTTTAATGAAATAGTGAAATCAAAAATAAAACGTTGATACTTCTCATACTAACTCTAGAATATTAAATAAATAAAAATTTCATCTACGAATACAATCAATTTTTTTAGATAATGATATAATATTTGATTAATCAAAGACATGATAATGTGGAAAGTTAGTTTGACAAAATGGCATAAAAATATATTCATAATGGAAAAAAGTTCTTCTAATATTTGTCTTAATTATATCAATGTCCCAAACTCTAAGCTGATGAAAACCCAACAATGATGAATCATTGAAAACCACTATTCCCTCTGAACTGATCATATAAAACATCCACCAGAGGTGAAGGATTACATTTCAAAAATTTTAACTGGTTCAGTTTCTAATAGTCAAATAGTAAGACTCATACATCCACCATATTTAAAATGGAATTATGAATTATTAAGTGGAATCAATAGCCGTAATAAAACCCTTTTCACCAATTATTCCAACAAAATATTGAGTTTGTTTTGCATTGAGGGTGATATATGATAAGAATGTATCAATATTTGTTTTATCCCAAGAACTAGATCAATTGAAAAATCTACCTCCATCTTAGGAGTAATCCTAGAGAAATCATTTAGAAAAATGTAAAGAAAATCTTGAATAATAGTGGTGAGATAAAAAAAGCATCCTCAGGATCAACTGGAATAGTAGAAAAAAACTCAAGATCTCGTGGAAGGAAAGTATTGCATGATCATACCTCAAATCCCATTCGCCCTCAAAACGTGTGTTTTCCCATTAGCCATAAAAAAATGAGAAAAACTTTGGTAACAATAATCCTCATCAAAAAATGTAATAATTCAATCCATATAGATGTTGAATGTGAAAAAATCTATATTGAGAATAATAATATCCCATGCTATCTCTGTATAAGCTATGAAAAGGTAAATGGAAGGACCCCAAAACAACTACTCATTAAACATCCCAAGATGTGTTAGTAAATATATTCTAAAGGAAATGAGTTCCACTATAAGGTTCATAATATAATAAAATGGATAAATTTAGACAACATGGAAGTACTGGTATCAAATAAATAAATCACTATAGATGATTCAGTTTAGATGATACATATGCCTAGTTCTAGAGCCGTATCCACCAATTTTGGAAACAATTCTCATGTGTGATGTGGTTTTACTCCCGAGGAATTTTTATGGAGCCTTATAGTGTTTGGAGAATATAATGGAACCATAGTAGCCTTTAGAGCTGATGATCCTAGCCATATCAAGGAGTCAAATTCTAATGATATAAAATCTACAGATGACAATAATTTACATAACTATTACACATATTATAATGCTAAGGAAACTAATTATATATGTTTCTAACTTCTGCACACTGATATCATGATAGAGGAAAATCACATGCTCAAACTAGAGTTGATGAAGAGGAAAACTTCCAAAACCACCCTCACCACTCCATCTATGATCCTGACAATTCAAACTTTCTATATCATTCCACTAATTTTTCGAATATGTAGAAGAAAATGGGAGGAATATCAACCCATTCCAGTGATATCCACATCTCCCATCATATCATTCTCCACTATCAATAAATTGGTCAAAATATATAACAATTTTTTCCTACCATATAATTGGTTTTAAAAACTATAGGTACTTATAAGCATTCAACTAGTCATTATTTAAAACATATGTTGTAAATATAACTCACTCAACCAATTGATTGGTGTGAACCACCACAGAACTCTCTATATCTACTAAAAATAGAGGATCTATAGAGTAATCTACATCATTAATGAGTAATAAAAATATACATGAAAAATGGATTCATAAAACCGCTCTAGTCTAATCCCACGCTCTTATCTACCTATATCATAGAATTTCATTAATTCCTTTTTAGACCCTTAATTTTATATGATCAATACTTCACCTTGATACTAACATGTGTATCTAGAAATTCAAACTCAAGATTGATCATCTAAATCTTGTCCTCTACCACATGGGGTTATTCAATATCATTAAAGGATGTTTAATTATCACACAAGAACACACATTATTGATCTCTTTCTCATTCAACACTGGTTTGTACCTCAACCATTTCATTATATTCTTATGGACCATTCTAGTTAGTATCTCATGAAACTCACACATTTGTATCAATAATGTTATGATCCATCAGAGGTTTACCTTGAGAAGAATCATCTTTATCCTTCCAAGGAACTCATATAACATGTCTAGGAGGCATTATGATTCACAATAAAATTAAATAAATATCGGCAAATGAATAGTTGAAATTCAAACTTGAAAAATCATAAGAAAGAACTGAGATTGACCTTATGAACTCAAAATATGACCCAAAAATCCAAACATTCCATGATAACATGAGTCTCATCATAGTCAGAATTGTCTAGGGACTCACTAAAATATACTTTTCAAGTACCAAAAATCATATCTCTAGTTTAAAAATCACTCAAAACATGGAATATTGAAAAATTGACTCATTTTTTAACCAAAATATGATAAACCCAACACAAATACATTCTCAAAATGCTATATAACATGAATTTATAGCATACACAATGGTCATTCCCAATCCCCAAGGGCTGGTGAGTAACACCCGAGTATCCAAAAAATTACCATAGGTTGTGGTTTTTTCCAACCTGTATCAATTACATGGAGCATTTATAGTCAAAAGTGATAAGATAAAAGATATAAATATATTTTATAACTGAAACCATATAGTTGAAATCAACAATTTAAGAGTATAATCAAACAACTTGTACAATTTTAGCCACAAAGGACTACCAAAAACATGAAAAAACTACACAATGTAATTGTATGGAAGGACTCCCACTATATCACCCCTAGCTACTCGACTCATATGATATAAAACCTTTCCAAATCACTATGGTTTCATTCGTTTTCTTGAACCGAATGACATAAGAGGCCTATACTCTTCGGATGGGGTACATAGGGTGTAATATAATAGGATTATTAGGGTCTAACCAAGGTTCTCTATATAGTTCCTATGAAAAATTGTACAAGAATATTAAACATTAAAGGACAAAAGAAATTATAACAGATTAGTAGTTTTTATAAACAAACCATTAAAAATAGTTTCAGTTCTCATTTTCCACATTTCCAAATAAATTATGTAGAAATGTTTCAAATAATTAAATATTTATATATAACCATAGATATATCAAATCAAAATAAACTAAGTGTGTATCGTATATCATATAAATTATATGACTCTAGAAAAAAAAGTACACGTCAACTGAGTAATCCAATATAAATTTATCAATCATTTTCTATTATTTCATGTTCTGAAACCAATTTGAAAAACCATTTCATAATGGTTCAAAAACATTTCTTCTTTTTCAAAAATGAGGGGAACACCATATTTTATATAATCCCAGTTCTACACTCACAAATCAAATAATTCAACCATAACACTTCATTTAATAATTTTTATCAAAAATTTGGAGTAAGGATGTTCACGAACAAAGTCTATAGATGGAAAAAACTACACCTAAACATCTGCCACAAATTCTTGTAATGGAACCCCGCACATAAAATTGTTAATAAACTAAAATAGATTCTATAGATCCAATCTACACATCATAGGTTTGATTTAATTTAGGATAAATATTGGATTATAATATGAATCAAAAAAGTCCTCAAGAACATACACCCTACACATGACAAGAAAAAATAGAATTCCCCCCGGAAATAGATAGAACAATAGACATTGAAGGAGAAAACATACATCATATCCATGAATGAAAAAACCTAATAGCACAATGTAATAGAACATCCATGATCAATGAAACGAAGAATAAAAAAGGCTCACTAACCTGATGAGATGAAAACCAACCTCAATGGTTATAAATTTCAAAATGAATAAATCTAGTAATAATGGAGGATCAAAAAATATCTAAATAGGGGATCAAGGTTGAGATCTATACTAGAAAAGAATGAATGAAATAAAACATCATTATTGAGGAAATGTAAAATACAACTTTGTGTCAATTATATGGATTGAAATACCTTTACACATTTTTTAATACTCCGGACTCATATACACCAAAAACCACATTACCTTTTAACTAAGAATAATTCTTTTAACATTAAATGACATGTATAAAATTCATGATACGTTCTAGGTTTTCAAAATATACCCTATATAACATATACATATTTTACTCCCATTAAAATAAATGTTTTTCACTAATAGTCGGAAAACAATTCATATTCATACATGAAATACCACAAAACATTATACATCCTTTTAAATCAGGGAGAGCTATAACCATCCCATCATGAAAAATATATACATTAAATAACTCTTTCAGAATAAAAAAATCATTTTATAAAAATACATCCAAAGATCATATTAGTTTAGTGCTCTTGTAAACATGACGAAATAAACACATATGTGACATTTTTAATCACCAACTTGGTTCTACATGACTCGAACCCCTTCTAGACTTATTATTAATTAATTATATTCTTGAAACCTAGGTTAGGAAATATATAAAGAGGTGAGCTTAGATTCTCTATAAGGGTAAAAAAGAGACATGTAAGATTAAATATTAGCATAGGAGTATGAGAACATGATCCAAATATTTTAATATCATACCCTACATGTCAAAATATCATAAAACTAAGTAATGGAATAAATATTGGATTTTTATCAGACATGAATCATATGTAAATAATAAAAATAATCTATGAATTCCTAACATAGGAATAAAACATGGAATTATTAAGAACACATAATCATATAATATTATTTCTATATTAGCTATGTAATCCCTACCAATACCATATTTTTTGTATGGACTCCCCATAAAATCTTGGCTGGCATGGTTCACTCCTTGAACCATCTTAGTATCATGAGTTCCCTCCTAATACCAACTTGGTGGTCATGGCTCAATCCCTTGACCATCTTAATATTCAAGGTTCACCTTAAAGACCATATTATTCTATCCCATGATATATAAATAATTACCATATT
This sequence comes from Viscum album, assembly GCA_963277665.1. NCBI lineage: Eukaryota > Viridiplantae > Streptophyta > Magnoliopsida > Santalales > Viscaceae > Viscum > Viscum album. The sequence continues at coordinate 87,274,128 of OY728156.1, read as the reverse complement.
AATTGTAGATAGATATTGGTCCCACACATCTCATAATGAAATCATACGTACATGTTCTACAAATAATTAACAATCATATCATAATTCATGAAGGGAAATGGGTTTCATAAGCATTTAATGTTATTATAATCTATGGAAAATGATACAGCTTTCATAATCATTTCATCAAAAAAACAAAACCCTTGATACTAAAAGGTTTAAAAATATCAATAATCCAAGAATGATAATTAGGTTTCGTAAATTTCATTCAATAAAACATTAACCATTGAGGGAAATAATATGGAAGGAACCTTTGATTCATTTCCCCATAAGTCCATGAGTGACTCCAATGGATGTCATCATAGATGTAAAATAATTTTTAAATATCATTTGAAAACATTTCTTGATGAAAATATACCTTCTTATTTGAAAATTTATATCTAAAACATAAATCATTTTGAAATAAAATTTCATAAAAATAAACCTGAAAATTTATATATAAATATTAAAAATATTTTAAACCCACTTTCCTTGAATAATTATAAAAGAAGCATGAGTAATGTTTCAAAATAATTTTCCTTGAAAACTTATCATAGAAGCTTAAAGAAATTTTCCTTCTGAACATATAAAATAAGCTCTAGTACTTTTTTAAAACCGATTTGTTTAAAAACACTATGAAAAAAAATAATGATAGCTTGTTATTTTTTGATAAAAATTACATCGAATATTATATAAAAACATATAAATAAATCATGGAGACTTTTTAAAACCCATTTATTTGAAAATACCTTTATGACATAGAAATAAATCTTAATATTATTGAAAATAACTTTAAAATAATATTTTGGAAAAACACTTTTCTTTAAAAATAACTTTGAAAACATTTCAAGAAACTCTTAATAACCATAAAAAATATTTTAAATAATTTTAATTGAAACCCAAAAAAAAATAAATTTGTATAATATTATTTAAAAAATCTCTTTAAAAAATAATAAATAATAAATATTGAAAATTAATATTTAAGGGAATGTTGGTCAAGATGAGAAGTAAAATTTATACATACCAAATAGTCTATTTTCACTGTAAAAAAGATAAAAAAGTCCAGTGAACAAAATAATTAATGAAGATATCTATTTAATAATAAATTTTCTAGAAAAAAACTAGTAAAAATTAATTTTAAGGATCATATGACTATATTAGAATTTTTATGGAAACTTTGTTTTGGAAAACATTTTTTAAAAGAACAAAGACTTCTTATTGATGAAAGGGTAATGTTTGGATCTCTTAAAAAAATCATAATAATATAATATAAAAAAGAGTGGGAAAATGGTACCATTAATTGAATATACCATTATAAACCAGATGGTATGAAATCTCTTGAGACTTATTGAGAGATGTATTATAATATGTCATCATAGGAAGCATAATTATTAATAATCTCAAAAAGTCAAGAGATTGTTTGAATAAACACATACCACTAGGTAACTTGGGATCATACTCTACATAAAGGAAAATTAAATTACATGATGCAAAAAATATCTAGCAAATATGGATAATTTTTTTATAACATGTCAAATACATCTCAAAAAAATATTGTTGGTATACAAAAAAAATTATTCCCTAATGAAGGGAAATTCACAAAAAATATCTTAATAATTTTGTAACTTTGGAAAAAACCCATTAATGATATATCATCAAATGGGTTTGTAAATACCTATATATATGTGGGTAATAGTTGTATAATAAATTCATGTCATGTATACACACCTAAACATAGGAATGTATGGTGAATATAGAATATATCTCATGAAAATAAAATGTCTAATGATATTCCCATACCATGAGTCTTGACACACCACACAGATACAAACATCCTGTATAATAAATTTAAGTTTATTATACATCTAACCCATATGATTATTCTTATATTTAATACCGTATATGGTTTCATTTAGATATTAAATTTTCCACTTGTTAAAAAAATATATGTCATGGTATCAGTTTAATTAATATCCTCTTTCTTCTTCACATGTAACATATATTTTTAATAGCTTTGGTCCTTATAATTATATATTGAATTTTAAAAAATAACTATGATATAAATATCATTTATATTGATTATATGTATTTTATAATAATATATATAATATAATTTCATGAAATGGAATACACCATTCTTAGATATGGAAGGTCGTACGTATGGATGAATGATGTTTCCATTTTATTGTGCTATTGAAAGAAGGAATGAAAATAAAATATGAGTATATGCATATAAAATATAATTATAGTACAATTATAATGTAGCATATATAATATAATTTCTCTAAACACATATTTAATACATTCCTTTTAATGTAATATCAAATCACACTACATCGAGGGTGTAGTAGTATACACTTCATCAAAACAAAGTATCATAATTAAAAAACGAATTTTATAAAGGTACAATTTTTAAAATAATAAATAATCTTCAATTTGTAATGAATATAATTTATATTATATATAAATATATTTTCCACCATAATTTCAACCATGAGAGGTGATAATGGAAAATTGAATAGTCATCATTTCGTGAGGTGGTAGTTCTCCTCACACATAAACAATATGTTTGTAACCCATTTGATAAAAAGATAGCATAAAAACCCTATTATTTTGAGGATAATGGATTTTATTGAACAATAGGGTAATTTGAAGAGTTTTGGTGGTGGATAATAGAAATAATAAAAAGAACATGTGGAAGAATGTTACCTCTTATTTGTCTAACAGCTTTCAATTTTCACCAAAGGACTTCATTGGATTTATTTATGCCCAAAAGGGAAGATTCTAGATTTTGGGTTGTGATTTTGAGGATATATTTGGATATATAATGGATTATGTAAAGTTTATTTATATGTGGGATTAATTTAGATGAGAGGATCCCTATGTATAGTGTAGGTGGAGTGACACTCTTGCAATTTTTGGGAATGAGAATTTTAGCCATGTTTTTCCCATGAATTTTGGATCCAATAATGTTACAAATTCAAAAAAAATATGATGATAGGGTCAAAATAAATCCATAAAAAGGCCTTTGCATAGTTATATTGGTCATTTCAGCATTTATATTTAGGTTTATGTCCTTAGTTTAATTTTCTTTTACCTTAATCGATGAAATTAAGTTTAATTACATTCACTAATGTTTTTGTTAAAACCATAAGATGACCATTTTATAAATTATAAATTTATTATATTCCAAATAATGAATACCTTTTTCAAAATTCTAATCATAGAATTTGTATAAATTTAATTAAATTTAATTCCTTACTCAAGTGAAAATTGTGGGGTTTTAATGTAAAAACATTCAAAACATTTCTATGTTTTTATATTAAATTTTGAACTGATTTTTTTTTTAAAATGACCAAAATTTGGATTTCTAATAATAATATTATATAATTAATAGTTTTAAAATGTTTGATTTAAAATTTATCCTTATAAATAAATTAGATGTAAAAGTAGTTATGAACTAAAATTCATTAATTTTCACTATTTATAAAAATGATACATCATAGAAAAATAGCAAAAAATATCTATAACCAAATAATAATGTTCTTTATTAAATTATGAATTATATTTTCACATATTACACAAATAAAATTTTGAATATGTATATTTAAATTGGTGCTCCATTAAAAGGAAGTTAAAATGACTTAATTAAATTACATTTTATGCATAAAATTGGTCTTGTTTTTATATTTTGTTTATCAAAGCTGTCAGATGAATATCAAATTTATGTTATTGAATATATAACATCAATATTATATTAATATTACTCATTAATTATATGTAATTTCATTTATTAGTGTAAAATGACATGGTGACCAATATAGTAATAATAATTTTCTCTATATTCAATCGGTATTCTTATTCATTTATATTTAATTAGTAGCCTATACATTTATCATATATTTTTTTATAATATATATCATCATAATTTAGATTATAACATTCATTTAATCTAATTAAACATCAATTTAATATCTTATTATATTAAATAATAACATTTTAATAATATATTATTGTTTAATAAAAATAGGTATTGCGTGTTACGTAAGACATCTATGAAAGTTAGTCTTTTATGTACCATAAGCTAACATTGGTGTTCTATGTACAGAAAGCTAAAATTTGTGTTGTCTTTGAAGCAAATATTAACTTGGTTTTGTGTAAAAATCATTCTTGACATAGTGGTTAAATATAAAATAAACAATTTTTATTGTTTCTTTAAATAAAAAACACACAAAAAAATAAATTAATTTAAAAAAATCAAAAAATATTTGGATGTTACATTATACCCTCCAAAAATTAATTTCACCATCAAAATTAGTTTGTGTTATCAATGGTTTAATAATTGAATGTTCCATTCATATAAACCCACATCGTAAGGATCAACACTAAAACATACATTAAAATATAAAAAGGTGGAAAAATTAAAGTTACCGAAATAATCACATAACGTGGTTTCATCATATAAGAACATAGGTGGGATGTGAATGTCAAGACCTATTCCCCAGGGCCCATTTCGTGAATACCCCAATTCCACCTCCTGAAGGACAGGTGTTGAAGACCACTGCTGAAGGCATCAACCTACTTGTGTGAGGCATTTTCCTAAGTACCTATACAGATAAAAATTTCCAACAACATCTCAAAACACTAAAAATGGGGAAACAAGGATATCACTAAAACAAGGGTATGTGCACGTAAAACTGAAATTATGTGGGCTAAAATACCAACCCATCACAGAACTGAAAAAAACAACTAATAATACAGAATCCCTGATGGAAATCTGTAGAAAATTCTACTTAAACATGAGAGTAGTGAACTACTATATCTTAAAGTAGTATGTCTTTTCCACCCAGTCTTACTAGGCTCCACCAGGTCCTGGGACACCATATCCCCCATCGTAGCATTTGTCAGTCCCGTATTTCTAAGCACCCCTATCGAAACATCGATCATCTACACCAAACAAAACATATGTGGGAAATTCCCTTGTAGTGGTGAGTAATATAGTACTCAGTAGGGAACCAAAAAAAGTAATGAACACCCAAAAATTCGTCAAAGTAAAACATGAAACAAAAGACATCTCAAAAAATGTATAATCATGGTTAGTAACAGTAGAATCATAAGTCACATCATCAAACACCTCATGCAGGAGAACTCTTCCTCTAGTGAGAATAGTGGGCTTATCATGTCACAAAAGATGGTTTCCTACTATCCTTGGACTGCTTAGGTACACCTCCCCATCACATAACGTGGGCCTGCAAAGTCATGGAGAGGTGCTTTCAACTAGTGTGGCCTAATGAGGTACTCTTACTCATCACGTAACATAGTCCTGCAATGTCAAAGAGATTTACTTTCCCCAGTGGTCCTACAATGTCACAGATTAGTGCTCCCCACTAGGCCAAAAGTCAGTAGTTTTTAGGTCTCATCTAGCCGCAGGGTACTGTACGTAGCTCACGTGGGAGAACATCTACTAAAGAACTTCATCCCGTATCAAAATCCAGAAATGTTATCATATATCATTACAAAAGATCCACCACATTGATAGGGTACTAAAGCTATGAACGACTCGTCAATTGGACGTGTGGTTTGCAAGATACAAGTGTTTTATTAACTAGGGGTACCAGTAGCGACGAGGCCCGGTTTGACCAAGTCAGACCAACCCAACCAACATGGTCCGGGGATCCCACATATGCTGGTTCATTTAGATAGAATCAAACTGACCTGGTATGGGCCGAGGTTGGTCTGGTCCGGCCTGGCCAGTGGTCGAGGCCCAATAGGGCTCACTGGACCCTGCATAGTTGGCTGAGGGTCCAGGCAGCCTGGTCGCCTGATGACCTGGTCTAGTCCGGCCATGTCCAAAGGTGGTGTGGGTCCAGTCTATCATTTAAGGGATGCATCACTGGTTCGGGTCCAGCTCGCTGATGCGGTCCAGCCCGCTGGGCTATGGTCTGGCCCGCTGTGGGCTCAGCCTGCCAGTTGGGGACTGACCGCGTGGTGTGGCTGGTGGTGGCGACCAGCTAGGAGGTGGCATGGCTGCCACATCTAGCTCCCCTAGCCCCGTAGGTGTAGTCCCCTTCCAGAATCCATGTTTGATGGACCGTGGTTTTTCCAACTATCCAGATGGCCAGAATGTGGGTCATCCCTCCACGAGGCACCCTGCCCGGTGCTGCGTCTTCCAACATACCACTGCGACAGACAAGCCAAACTTTTCCGGTCAACTCGGCCCACCGGTGTGGGCCGCCTCTGCCATGAGGCCGGTGGGGTAGACCGCTACTTCTTCCACTAATGGCACCGACACACCCATAGGGAGTTTATCGGGCCACCAGACGCGCTCCGGTGGTCCATCCTTCAGGCCGTCTACAACTGTGGCCTCTAGGGAGTGCCCTATTCACCGCAAGGATATAAAACCTATCATGCAATCATTTCAAGGGTACGACCACCAAGAAAACAAATTCATAGGCACTCCATCTTTTTTTTTGTCGATGAGGGGCCTCCGCATTAGAGGTTTCAATATGGGGGAGGTTCAGAGATTTTCTGTTCAATCATTCCATGCCACGATTTGGACCCCAAATAAAATAACACCATGAAAAAGTCACCCTCCCACATAACGCACAAATCATGAATCAACGTGTTCATTATTTGATCTGTATTTTTCATTTTTAGAAAATGATCGGTAAGAACATCAAATCAAAAATCCCTTCCTTTTATGATGTCTGATGTCGCATCATTCATCCTCGAGGGATTTAGACGTCGAATTCATTTCCTGTCTCTGATCTTCGAAAGGCGTTGAAGATGATGAAATTCCTCCGGTGTCCATCATTCATAACTGGGGTGGGAGTCTTTCATAGGTTCACCTGAGAATCCTCCAAATTTTTAATCATTATTCCCCAGCGTGTTGAACTATAAAAAGAAGCACATCACAGTGTTTCCATTATGAAGTGATGTCACATCATTACACTGTTCTAGTTAAGAAAAAGTATCGCTGTAATGCATCATTAAAGCATCATTGTAACAACCCAAATTTTCCTTAATGGAAATAACTCTTGTTCTAATTTATTTCATATTTATGTAAAATGTATATATAAAATGTCAAATTCTGTGGTTTTATGTTAAGAATTGTGATAGTTGCTAATATAGATATTGAACAGTGATCACATAATTAGTATAAATATAGGGCTTTATCAAATCCAATTTACGTAAAAAAAAGGATGAAATGGACTCATCCAGTAGATGTGCCCCATACGAATCCCACTTGTCAGAGCTCATAAATGAGGTGGCATCATAGGGTGTCACTCTTGACCAAGTCCAACCCAAGCATGAATATGTTAATCTTGAGTAGGGCTGCCTAAGCGAAAAATTGATGTTGATTGAGATTACCTCTCGAGCAATGTTATCCGATCCACTCTAAGAGTCTATCACAATCACACACTATACTATTCGGTCTTATGTAGGTTCTATAAGGGGTTATGTAACAAAACCCCAGTACTGTGGTTTTGTACATTATTTTTGTATATAATAATGAATATACTTTCATTTTATTGTTGTTACCTTGTAAATAGTTTTTCTTTGATAAACAGAAATAGTATATTTTTTAAATGTCCAACTATGAAATATAAATTGATGATTTAATTTATTTTTGAATAAATAATCTTTTAAATAAATATTCGTATTTTTAGTTATTTTTTTATTAAATATTATGGATCATATAATTTTATGAATGTAATTGTAATTTTTATTAAGGTTTGAAAGCCATTTTTGTCAAAACCAGTTACTTTTCAATAAATGTCGGTTTATATTCTAAAAGTGAAAATTAAAATATTAAGAAAATTATTTAGATAAAATAAATAATATTTCTGGAATCAGAATGTCGAAATTATGTTCCGGTGATTTTTTCATAATTTTTTGAGACATTCAAATTTTTGGGTAAAAATTAAATACCGTTAAAATATATAATGTGTTTTATGACATCATAATGCCCCAATATCTTTGTAATAAAATACTATAAGCTTTATTTTCGTCCAATATTTGTTTTACCATTTAAATAATGTGGTTTTGGGTTTTTTAGAATTACTTTACCAGGCAATAATGCACCCTTCAAGACTTATTAAACATCTTGTCTTTCTAAAATGTTTTCCTTGGTAGTGTGACTCACCTCCATATAAGCAACCACATTATTTTAAGAAATTAGGACATTGTCCTTATAAAATATTTTTTTCCACTTCAATTTTCCATTAACCATGGGCACTAACCATGGGCCGGTTTGTAGTTTGGATTAGTTTAATGTGAGGTGTCCCAAACCTAAATAATAATGAATTTCACCACCATTCCTATATAAACCCACCCATTCTCCCTCTTACTCCTCACTAAAATAATTTGGTGTTCATCCAACCTCTGCCCTACTCTCTCTATATTCCTCTCAAGGTGCTCCATGCTCCCAATAAGCCTCTCTCAAGCCACTCTCAATCCTTTGGATGCACACTTCCAAGTAAGGTTTTTTTCCTTTCTCATTTTTGTCCAATTTTCATAATGATGTTATGAAATTTTAATTTCAATTATAAATGTTGGGGTATGGTTTTTCACCTCTCACATACTACCCTCTTAATGTTTTAAAGATTGGGGACCCCTTTCTCTCTCATTAAATGTCTCCCATATAAACCCGTTACTATGACGAAATTCCGAAAGAAATTTCGCTCTTCTTTTACATTGAAGAAATTATTTTGCATCATGAATCTAAATTCCATTAAAATTTTCAGGAAATGTATCTATATGAACCTGTTACTATCCATTTTATGTACATATTATTATATTCCCCCTTCTCCCTCATCAACCATTTTTAGGAATTCTTACGTCACGCCGTTACCCTGCCGAAATTGCACCAATTTTCTAAGACAATGTCATTTTTAGTGAATACGATGCCAATTTCTCAATCAAAGGTACTCACCATTATGAAAATTTACATATTGATTATAATGTTCAATGAATTAATTCCACATTCTTTTTTCATAGAATAAATGATTATTTTTTATGAATCAATGTTATATAATCAATGTGGCACACTTATACATGAAATGAAATGTTTCAGAATGGTGCGCCCTTATAGCGCTCCAATGCATTGGGTAAATTATAGTATCATGATACATAATGTGCAATGGGTTTTTACTCATGATAATTCAAGTGCAATGTGGTTTTACTCGTGCTTTATGTATAATGAGGATTTACTCATGGTTCATGTGCAATGAGACTTGGCTCATGCTAATTCCATGTTAAGTGTTGTTTCCACATTTCCATGTTATGATTATCATGCTTTATCATGTCTTTATGTTTATGATTCTTTTGTCCTCTATTGATATGCATATTATTTATGATATATTTTATTCCTCATTTTATTCCATTATTATTCTCTTATTGGGCCTTATATCTCACTCTTTTCTTATAAATGTCCTCAGGTTATCTCTTGTAATGCCATGTATGAGGGAATATAGTGGTAATGTAAAGGATGATTTCAATAAAGATGTTGTATTTCATGTTTTATGTTGTTATGTAATGATCCTAATCCCCAAAGACACTAGACCTCTTGATCTTATATGGTGTATCAAGTAAATTTTTTGTAATAAATTATGTTTAATTGTGTAATAAAAGATCAGAGGTTTCATAGTTGGTATTAGAGGATAGGTTTAGTTATTTCTGGGTTTAGGATAAGAAAACCCTAGTGATGCTTTAGAGACAAGGCTATGTATAATAAAAACATCCCTATGTTTTTTTGATTATTAAGTAAGTTTATATTCAAGAAAATACATCCCTTTCTGGATACACGTAGTTAGAGGCAACTCGGACACAGATGTATCCTAGTGGTAAAACACGAAAACACCACTTTGAGATAGACTCGAATAGGAACTAGTGCACGACAAAGGGCCTTACTGTACTCTTGGTTACGACACTCCTGATGGATATGCCTTAGTAAATTCACAATATTAGTATGAACCATTATTAAGGAACGAAAGAATACACTGATAATATATGATAGAAAGTAGACCATGGATAACATATACTGAAGCCAATAGATTCATATGTTAAGGAAATAAAAGATATTTATAAGTCATAATTTTTGTCCTTGTTTTTCCCTTTATGTGTTACCCCTAAATTTCCTTTTATTTAATCTAATTTCTAGTAATATGAGAACTCAGTCTAACAACCGATGGGAAGATCAATGTGATGACTTTAATAATGAGATTCCCAATCCGATGGGAGTAGGAATCACAGACTTTGTCACGCTTATTTATCAGATAACTCAAGATTTGAATAGAAAGATGGGTCAAGAGGAACGTTCAGCCCCCCCTAAGAGAGAAGAAGTCTCTATAGAGAGCTTCATGAGACAAAGGCCTCATACTTTTAATGGATCATCTGATCCTTCAATCGCTGAACAATGGATCAACTCCATTGAAAAGATTCAATCCTCTAATGTTCTGAAAAAGAGAAGTTTCTCCAAGCTGCATATCATATAGAGGGTGAAGCTAATCAGTGGTGGACATTGATCAAAAAAATGAAGCCTGAGGATGAGATAGAGGCATTAAAACAGAAGGATTTATAGAAGATGTTTTTCGATAAATATTTTTTGCACACCCTACAGCTTAAGATGGAAGGGACTTCCATCCCCTCAAGAAAAACGACGAATAATAAAACAGAGAGTATGAAGAAAATTTTACAAGGATTGAAAAATACACATCAGGATTTGTCGTTACCCCAGAATGCAATGTTGACCGCTTCGTTGGTGTGCTAAAACCTAGCCTACAGAAAGCACTGGCAATCTCCGACATCGACAGCTACGAAGAAATTGTCTGATATCCCCTCAAGGTTGAAATAGAGATTGGATAATATCAAGGGTATCATGGGGATAAGAAGAGTAAGGTGGACTCAAATGCTGGTGGTCTGATTGAAAAATTCAACCATGCTAGGAATATCTAGCACCCCGCATGCCGAAGGTGTGGAAAGAAGCACCCTGGAAATTTCTTGAAGGGGATGAATAATGCATTAGCTGTGGAAGAGAAGGGAACCTAGCTGTTAACTTTCGACAAGAAATACCTGTGGCTACGACAGATGAGAGGAATGATTTTTTCAAAACTCAACCTGTGGTTCATTGCTACAACTACAAAGAACTAGAGCATCTGGAAAATTAGTGTCCTAAGACAAGAGTTTTCGAAGGCAAACAACAACCTCCAAGGAAGAAAGGGAGAGCTTCTTCCATCACTACTACCGAAGTGAACCCCAACAATGAAGTGGTGATAGATAAACTAGTTATTAATTAAATAATGGTGAATTTACTTTTTGATTTAGGTTCTATGAATTCTATTATATCTCGAATGATTATTAGAACAATCCCAGCACCACCACAAATCGTGGATGTGAAGATGATAGTGAGTATGAAAAATGCGGAAATCATTGAATCCCATTAATATAACTCTTCCCATAACATAATCTGTGGAATAAACTTCCTGGAGAATCTTTTCATACTCCCTATAGTGGAATTGGATGCAATTCATAGCATGGATTGGCTTTCCTTATATAGAGCCAACATAAATTTCCACGAGTGGGGAATCACTATCCATATGGAGAATCGACCCCCAATTCATTACAAGTGTAAGGAGGGAGATGAATCTTATTTAGCTACATTATCTCAAGTGTGGATATTACTACCATAAGAGCATGCATATCTGGCTCAAATGATTGATTCTAAGGAGGCGAACATCATAGAAGACATGCCTATTGTGAGGGAATTTGCTGAAGTGTTTCTTGAGGAATTTCCTGGTCTTCCTCTTAGAAGAGATATTGAATTCTAAATTGATCTTATATCTGGGGCATTGCAAATATCCAAGACTCCATATAGAATGGGTATTGTAGAGCTTGAGGAACTGAAAAAACAACTATAGGAGAATCTGGATAAAGTGTTTATATGCCCACGTGCTTCCCCATGGGGTGTACCAGTCCTCTTCAGCAAGAAGAAAGATGGGACAATGCTCCTTTAAATTGATAATCATGATCCCAACAAAATCACAATAAAGAACAATTATCTTCTCACAAGAATGTATTACTTGTCCGATAAACTACGTGGAACACTATACTTCTCCAAGGTGGATTTGCGGTTAAGATATTATCAAGTAAGGGTGAAGAAGGAAGATATCATCATGATTGTTTTTTGTACAAGATACGGGAACCATGAATTCATAGTAATTCCTTTAAGACTAACTAATGCTCAATCAATCTTCATGGACGTGATGAATAGAGTCCTTAGATATCACCTTGACAAGTTTTTGGTCGTCTTTTTAGATTATATTCTATTATACTCTAAAAATCAATGAGGATCACGAGGAGCATCTGAAAATTTTACTAGGGTCCTTGAAAAAGGACAAGAACTATTCAAAGTACAGAAAGTGTGAGTTCTGGTTGAAGGAGGTATCATTCTTAGGCCATATTATCACAAGAAATGGGGCATCTATGGATCCCTCCAAAACAGATGCAATTGAGGGGTGGTCAAGGCCAATATCAGCAATAGATATATGTAGCTTCTTGGGGTTAGCTGGATATTATTGACAATTTGCGAGAAATTTATCATGATTGACCAACCCTTTTACCAAGCTAACCCAAAAGAGAGTATAGTTTTCTTGGAGTGATGAATGCGAAGAAAGCTTAAAGAAGTTTAAAATGAGTCTTATCACTATGATCGTGCTCACTTTACCCATAAGGGATGAACTTTTTGTGGTATTCAGTGATTCTTCGAAGAAGGGCCTCAGATGTGTGTTGATGAAAAATACAAATTCATTTCTTATGCTTCAAGTAAATTGAATGTTCATGAACATAACTATTAAACATATGACCTTGAGTTTTCAGCAGTGATATTATCTTTTAATATTTGGTGGAATTATCTCTTTGGGGAGAGTGTGAAACATATACGGACCACAAAAGCCTCATGTATATATTCACATAGAAAGAGTTGAACATGCGCCAACAAAGATGGTTAGACCTGATAAAATACTATGACTGCTCAATCCATTACCACCCTGGGAAAGCAAACAAGGTGGTAGATGCCCTAAGTATAAAGGACCCAATGATTCTATCATTGATGATTATTGAAAAGGATCTAATCATTTTATATTTGATACAGATGGAAATTGGAATCATAAAGAAGGGAACATCATCAATTGTTTCATAAATTATTGATCAACCATAAATTTTGGAAAGGTTAAAAGTTTCTCAAAAAGATGATATGGGAATTCAGGAAACAGTTGAAGCTATCGGAAAAGCGAAATCCTCAAAGTTTAATGTTAATGAAGTAGGAATTGTGAGATTTGGGAAAAGTCAATGTGTTCCATCATGTCCAGAGCTGAAGAAAGAACTTTTGGATGATGCACATAGTTTGAATTTTTCAATTCACCCATAAAACACAAAGGTGTATCAAGATCTCTGATAGAATTATTGGTGGGGTAATTTGAAGAAGGAGATCACTGAATATACATTAATGTGCCTCATGTGTCAGCAAGTTAAGGAAGAGTGGAAGAAGTCTAAGGGGCTGATGCAACCATTTTTCATACTAGAGTGAAAATGGGAGAACATCAGCATTGACTTTTTCACCAGATTTCCGAATACATCCAAAGGCAACAATGCAATATTGTTTGTCATTGATCATCTTCTAAAGGCTCCACACTTCATTGCTATTCAGTAGGATTTCTCATTGGATCAACTGGAATAGATATATATCAGATAAGTGGTAAGGCTTCATGGAGTACCACTATCTATTGTGCCAGATCAAGATCCATGATTCACCACTATGTTTTGGAAGAGTCTTCAATATGCTCCAAATACTGAACTGAACTTCTATATGGCCTATAATCCTCAAACTGATGGCCAATACGAGAAGAATATCCAAACACTTGAGGAAATTTGATAGCATGCACAGTGAACTTTAAATGAGGATGGGATTAACATCTTCTTCTGGTTGATTTATCGTATAATAACAGTTTCCACTCGATCATCAAAATGGAACCATATGAATCCCTTTATGGGAAAAGGTGAAGAACACATGAATATAGGGATGAGGTTGTTGAGAGTAAGATGCTTGGACAAGAAATGATTGAATAGATGATGGAGTAGGTGAAAACCATTCAGCAGCATATCAAGGTAACCTAGAGTCGAAGAAGTGTTATGAAGATTACATTTGACGAGACCTTGAGTTTGAAGTTAGAGACATGGTATTTCTACGCATATCTTCTTGGAAGAAGGAAATGAGGTTTAGAAAGAAAGGGAAGTTAAGTCCAAGGCAAATCAGCCACTTAGAGATTCTTGATTATGTCATAGTTGTGGCCTATCAACTAACACATCCACCTACCATAGCCAAAGAACATTATGTCTTTCAGGTATCCCATTTAAGGAAGTACATACAAGACCCTTCACATGTACTCTCTTCAGAGGTGGTACAGTTAGAGGGTGACCTTTCTTATGAGGAGTAACCAGTGAAGATCGTAGATCATAGTGAAAAATATCTATGAAATAATACAATGCCCCTCATCAAGGTGTTGTGGTGAAACCACAATTCTAAAGAAGGAACGTGGGAATCAGAGGAAATTATGAAGCATAGTTACCTATATCTGTTTTAGTGTGGGAAAATAAATCTTCTAGGGAGAAATTTTTTGAGGGGGGAAGATTGTAACAACCTAAACATTTTTTAATAGAAATCCCTCTTGATCTAATTAAATGCCTATTTATGTAAAATTTTTATATAAAAAGTCAAATTCTTTGGTTTTATGTTGTGAATTGTGACTGTTGCTAATATAGACATTGAATAGTGATCAACTGATTATTATAAATATTGGGCATTAAAAAATCCAATTTACTCAGAAAAAGGAAGAGATGACCTCATATAGTAGATGTTCCCCATATGAAGCCCATTTTTCAGAGCTTGGGAAGGAGTTGGATTCATTGGGCATTTCTCTTGACCAAGCCCAAGCCTATATTTAATATGTTTTGCTCGAGCGGGACCAACTACGAGAGAAATAGATGTTGATAGAGATTACCACCCGAGAAATGTTATCCGAGCCACCCCAAGAGTTTTTCACCATCACACACCTTAATATTTGGTATTATGTGGGTGTTATATGAGTTTATGTAACAATATCGTAGTACTATGGTTATGTTCATTACTTTTTTATATAATAATTAATATACATTCATTTTATTATTGTTAGCTTGTAAATAGTTTTGATTTTTAAAAGAACAAATAGTATTTTTAGTTAATGTTCAACTAAGAAATATATTTTGATGAATTAATGAATTATTGAAGTAAATAATATCTTAATAAAATTTTATTATTGTTATTAAAATAATTTTTATAAAATATAAATGACCGTAAAATTTTATGAATGCAATTGTAATTTTTATTAAGGATTGAAATCCATTTTTGTCAAAACCTATGAATTTTTTATAACTATCAGTTTTTATTTTAAAAGTGAAAATTAACATATTTATAAATTATTGGGATAAAATAAATATTATTTCTAGAATCAGGATGTCAAAATTATCCAATAGTAAAATTTTCATAATTTATTAAGACATTCAAATTTTTTGGGTTAAAATTAAATACTGTTTTAATATATAATGTGTTTTATGACCTCATAATGAATCAATAGTTATGTAATAAAATACTATAATCTTAATGTTCGGCCAATATATGTTTTTCCAATAGAATAATATGTTTTTGGGTTTTTTTAATTATTTTACAAAGCATTAATGGACCCTTCAAGACATATTAAACATCTTCTCTTCTTAAATTGTTTTCATTGGGAGTGTGACTCACCTCCACTTATGAAACCAAATTATTTTATGAAGTTCAGACTTTGGACTTATAAAATATTGTTTTCCACATCCCTTTTCCCAAAACCATGGTCAATAACCATGGGATGGTTTGAGGTTTGGATTAGTTTAATGTGAGGTGTCTCAAACCTAAATAATAAAGAATTCCCTCACCTTTCTTATATAAACCCACGCAAGATCCCATTTCCTCCTCACTAAAAGAATTTGGAGTTCATCCAACCTCTACCCTACTCTTTCTATAATACTTCCAAGGTTCCCCTTGCTCCCAAAATGCCTCTCTCAATCCTTTGGAAGCACACTTCCAAGTAATGGTTTTTCTTCCTTTCTCATTTTTGTCAAATTTTTTTAATGTTGTATTGAAAATTTAATTTCAATTATAAATATTGGGGTATGCCTTCACACCTCCCCTAGACATCCCTATTTATGTTTTAATGATGGGATACCCACTTTTCTCTAATTAAATTCCACCCATGTACACTCTTTACTATGTTTAAATTCCAAAATAAATTTCTCTATATTATTTTACATCGAAGGAATTATTTTGCATCTTGACTCAAAATTCTATTACAATTGTTGGAAAATGTATCTATATTACCCCATTAATGTAAATTTCATGTAAATATGATGTTATTCCCCTTAATGTCTCATCATCCACTTTTATTAATTCTTACAACACACTGTTACGCTTCTGAAATTGCACTTATTTTCTAAGATAATGTCATTGTGTAGTGAATACCATGCCCATTTATCTAACAAGGGTTCTCACCTTTATTCATATTTACTTATTGATTATAAATTTACATGTATGAATTCCACATTCCTTTATCATGGAAAAAATGATTATGTTTTATGAATCCATGTTATATGATCCATGTGGTGCACTTATGAATGAAATGAAATGTTTAAGAAGGGTGTGCCCTTATAGTGCTCCAATGCATTGGGTAAAGTATAGTATCATGATACGTCATGTGCAATGGGTGTTTACTAATTATAATTCATGTGTAATGATGATTTACTTGTGCTTCATTTGAAATGAGGATTTACTCATTCTCCATGTGAAATTAACCTTGTCTCATGCTAATTCTATGATAAGTGTTGTTGCCACATTTCAATGTTATGATTATCATGCTTTATCATGTCTTTATGTTTATTCTTCTGTGGTGCTCTATTGATTTACCTATTTCCTATCATGTATTTTATTTCTCAATTTATTCCATTATTATTCCATACTGGGATTTATAGCTCACCCTTTTCTTATCAATGTCCCCAGGTTATCCCATGAAATGCTAAGTATGGGGGAATGTAGTGTTAATGTAAAGGAAGTTTTCAATAATCCATCCAACGGCCCGGAGGCCTTAAAATTTTAATTATAAAGATAAATCCCCCTTTTAAGGGAGGAATTGGGAACCAAGACAAACATCATGAGCTTATGAAAATCACACCCGAAGGTCAAGGAGAAATACACAGGCTGACAATATGATGTTATCCCTCCCCCAGCATCCTATGGGGCATGAACCATGTGGTCGAATCTAGCTGCAACTCCATTCCACCTTCAGGATTGCAACCCCTCATTACAACCACAAAAAAATATCTTTAATTGATAGTCAATCCATGAGGATATTTTCAATCCACAAGGATTGTTCTTCATTCAAACCAAAACTCATTGGTGCCCTTAGATATTCAATCTTGATCACTGGTTAAAATGTTAAAAAATAATGCTCGCACGTTTACTAAACATACCATTAAAAAATATCAAAAAATTATCTATAACCCTAGATCATCACTAATCAACGTTATGCTTCAGTTAAAAGGAACACACCCTCACATGATCAATCGTACTCTCAGATTTTCAGTTTGAGTTACCGTTAATGAGTTATATGTATTTGAAAATAAAATAATTGTAACTTAATTATTTTATTCCCGACTAAATACTAACTTCACTATTAACCCATGACAATAGATATTATGGTATTAATAAGGAAGTAATATACTCACATGTTCAATGGTGTCCTCATATTTTTAATATGATTCACCATTCATGAGTTATAATGATTTGAAAAAAATATAATTTTATTTATTTAATTTATTTATGGTTATTCCATTTTTGGGTTTTCATACTAGATTCTTGCACCAACTAAAATTAAATCATGCCTAGGGTATAATTGTTATCCTGAATGAAATGTTTCCTTTAGATTTCTGATCTGATCAACCATTTAGAAGTTATTCCTCTTTTTCAATAAAACTGTTCACGCATAATATTTAAAGCTTAAATTTTTTCAACAGATCATTTCGGTCACTCCATTCCTTTGAATCACGTGTTGTTGAATTTCACAATCTCTAAATAAATGCACATAATTAATAAAAAATTACATGTATATTCTGTGACATTATAGTGAAAAATATAAAATAGAGGAAAATCATATATATTTATAGGGATTGTTAAAAGTCAAGATTAAAAAACAATATAATTGTCACTGAATTTTTGAAGTTTTTAATTTCATTAATATATGACGATTTAAAAGTCCAACATTTCAAAAAATCATGGTGTTGGGGAAATTTTTTATTTCTAAATCTATATCCAAATAGTGAATTTTTTTCATTAAATTATATAATTTCATTATTTTAGAATAATTCCACCCTTTATTGATCCCCGATCCACTTCACTACTTTTTCCAAAAAGGGAGGTGAATTTTTTCTTCCAAAATGACTAACTGATCATGTGATCGATGACAAGAAATCCCATTTCACATCTGTTATTATCATCAAAATTTTTTTAGAATAGGTAATCCAATATGAATAAATCATAATGAGGTGAGATAACACTTTAATATTAGTTATTTCATCCAAAGATCAACTTAAACTTTCTATAAACGGTAATTTATTTAACCCTATTGAAATATGAAAATAAAATTAATTAGAAAGAATGACACTAAAACATATTTACATTGATCTCCCATATATCCCAATGGTTTTCATGGTGTCACATTTAAAACATTTTGATACCTTCATCTTATATACCCTTCACATAAGTTAATAACCCTAATTACGATAAATCATTCTGTAAAACATGGATGATTTATTATTGAAGTGGTTATATTATACATTATTAAAATCCAAAATGTTTTTAACTTTATCCATGATGATATAGAATTTTTTTTCAATAATCAGTTCTTGGGTAATCCATACTACCCAAATTACTTATTCATATCAAATATAACTATATCCAAATATCATTATCTCAAAGTCATGCATTAATTGAGTGTTACATTCCCTTAATCCAAATATTAACCTTCCATGAGGTCACAATTAATTATATCCTTTTAAATACTTAATAAAATCTTATACTACAAATACTAATATATTTCATGATTCATATGACATAAGCTTTGAATTCCAAAACATAAATACTTAATTCATCCATATTTATTCTCAAACCATTACTCATGATTCATTTTCTTATTCATTGATACATATTTCCAATAATATGATATATGAATAATTTATTAAAGTTGATATGGATAAATATAAATATGTTTCATATGATTAATGTGAAAAATACTAAAATAACATCACATAAATTTAATAAGTCATTTGAGGTGTCTTTATCTTTAGAAGAACAACCAACACTCATTCCACCTTCATAATGAAATTCACATTTGTAAAATAAATTTTCAATATTACTATAATTTAAAAATCTGATTCATTCAACATTATCCATGTTCTTTATAGTTCTCTCTATCGAATAAAACTAGAAATCATAGGGAGAGAAACACATATCATAGAATAAAACCTCATAACCCAGAAAAATTACTTATAGGATGATTTAATAATAGAACATTGTTTTAATTAGATGAAATCATTGGATTATCCTATTTAATTCATAGTTATATTCCATTTATATCCTTAATGTTGGGTCAAGAATATTTTTTGAATTCAAAAAGAATATCCATTGGGAGTGTCAAACCAAGTGTGCATCAATGACCATAATCAAGAAACAAATTACTTTATATAAGGCCTAGGAATTCTTGTTTGAGTAATTACACCAAGGTACATTAGTGCTAGATCCATATGTAATTGTAGTATCCAGATAATGAGGTATGGCTAAGAAAACACTTACTTTATCCTTTACAAAAAATTCCAAGACATTTTCATAAATTTTAACTCATCCTTATACTTATCCTTAAAGACATCCCAAGACATATCCTTACAAATATTCCGTGGGATCTCAATAAATTTTTTTCATCCTATAATCCAATAGTAAAAAAACCTTTTGTCTAATACCAACTATAACAACAAAATTTTGGAAAATATATACATGACATAAATTTTAAAGAATACAAAAAACAATAATAAACATACTTCCAATGACCATATTAGTTTAGTGTCATTAGATACATGGAAACATAAAAAATGGTATATAAGGGAGAAATGTTGTCTCCCACTAGGTTTTCCAAGACATGATACCATTCCATACATATCATACATGAAATAAATTTTCATAACCTGGGGAAGGAAACATTACAAATGGAAATCACATATGCTCAGTAAGGGTAATCAAGGGAGACATATAAGGAGAAACATGAGCATATGCGTATGAGAACATTTTCCTAAAATTAAAATATCAATCCCTATATATCAAAAGATCATAAACCTAAATCATATAATTTTTTTAAAAATTTAATATGACAAAAATTGTAATTTAATAAGGAACAGAAGCCACAAAATCATAACATAGGAATAAAACAATGAATTGTGGAAAACACATATGCATATAATAAGATTTCTATAGTAGCCAAGGAATCAGTTCCAAGACAATAAATGTAGTATGGGTTGACTCTCCACACCATCTTGATAGTCATGGTTCACTCCAATGTCTATCGTACTAGCATGAGTTCACTCCTCATACCATCTTAGTAGTAATGGTTTACACTTATTTCCATCATAGTAGACAATGTTCACTCATAAGACCATGTTAGTATATCTCCTAAGATATAAATATCTACCCAATGAATTATATGGAGATGTCAGTCAAACCCATATCATAGTTAAATCATACATATATGTTCTAAAAAATCATAAACATTGATATGAAAACCCGTATAACTATATTTGTATAATATTCATTTTTCCATATCATACAAAATTGAAATTGATACAGGGTTCATAATCATTTCATCAAAAACATAACCCATGAAAAATAAGAATTTTTCAAATGAATATAACCTGTGAAAGAGAATCATGTTTCATAAATTTCATTCTACATAAACATAAACCATTTAGGTATATAAAATTAGTGTAACCATTGAATTATTTCCCAATAAGGGAATGAGTATCACAAACTGATGTCATCTTAGATGGAAAATAATTTTGTAATACCATTTACCATCATTTCTTGATAAAAATATCATTTCTTCTTTTAATATTTCAATTTAAAACATAAATCCTTCTAAAAACTATTTTTATAAAAATAAACAATCAAATGTATAATGAAATATGGAAAACATTTTGTAAATATTTCCGACCTAAAATTTAAAAATATGCACGAAAAAATTAAGAAATCCATTTTACTTGAAATTTTATAAAAGAAGATTGAAAAATATTTGGAAAAAAATTACATGAATTTATTTTTATGTATCCTTAAATACATTTAGAATAATTTTTATTTGAAGTCTCTGTAAAAAATATAATAAAATATTGAAAATGTTTTGAAAACCATTTATTTAGAAATATATTGAAATCATAGAGAGATATATTGAAATTGTTTTGAAAAATATTTTATTAAAAATAATTTGATAACATAAAAATAATGTTCAAAAACTATTATAATATTTTTTATAACATAAATCATTTTTTGAAAAAAAATTCTTTACAAATATCATTACAAACAACTAAAGGAAGAAATGATTACGAGAAAAACAATTAAAACCATTAACATTTAATTCCACATTTAAAAAATGAATTTAAATAATATAAGGAAAAAAATTTATTTCCAAAAAAATACATTTTAAATCATTAAAATTAATCTAAATGGAAATTCATGTCCTGACGGCTATTAAAATCTTTACACCCAAAACATTCATTTCACACCATAAAAATATTGAAAAGACTATCTACCAGAACCAGAAAAGAATATGACTTTTTAAGAGCCATTTTATGGTAAAACATGGGGAGAAATATATTTTAAAGTTTATATGATAATATTAATTTTTTTTGAATCTTTTATTTTTGGAAAACACGGTTTTAAGGAACACAAATTTCAGACTGAAGATTGGGTAAATTTTTTCTCTCTTAAAAACACATTCTTTATCATATTTTTTGAATGGTGAGGGGAAAACCACTTTTATTAAAACACATGATACTTCATGAGGGGTGGATCATAATATTTCATCAGAGGATACATAATCATAAAAAATATCAAAATGTTTTCTAATTATTTCAATAAAATCTTACCACATGGTAAAATGGGATAATACCCTCAATGTAATAAAACTAAATTACATGATTTTTAAAAGACCTGTATATTTATTATATTAATGATAATAATTTTCAAATACACATCAAAATATAAGGTACATGAAATAAAAAACACGTACCTCTATGTTGGAAAATTGAGAAAAATATATCATGCCGATTTGGTAACTTTTCAAACATAAACCCCAAACAAATATCAATAAATGGGAATGTAATTACTGCTAAATTTAGTTATAAAAAAATATAATTCCTCAATGGTGATTATATAGAATAAAAAATGGAATGGGTGGTGAATAAATCATATATCTCTAGAAAATAAAATGTTTGATGAAATTTACATACATTATGTCCTGAATATGATAATAATCATGAAAAATTCATTTATACTAATTATTAGTTTATTATAAATATATGAATGAAACACATAATTATATCTAATACAATATATTGTTTATTATTACATTATATTACCCTCTTCATAACAATTCTATGTTAATAATTCATTTCCGATATTATCCACTTTATTCTTCACATGTTTCTTAATTTGATATATATTTGGTCCATATACTTATATCTTGACTTAAAAAAATGTAACCAAAATATAGATATCATATATATTAATTATATTTATATTATAATAATCTATAAAATATAAATTTTTGAAATGGAATACATTGTTCATAGAGATGGTAGGTTGAACGTACGCATAAACATTATTTCACTTATATTATCATATTAATAGAATGAAGGAAAATGAAGTATATGTATATATGTATATAATATCATTAAATTAAAATTATTATGTCATCGGTATAATATAATTTCACTGAACACATCCTTAATACATTTGATTTTGTGTGTTAATGAATCACATCTCTTTGGGGGGAGGTAGTCAACACTTCCCCAAATGAAATTATCATATTTATACCAAATTTAAATTTCAAATATATGTGTTATAAAAAGATTAAATAATATTAAATATATAATAAATAAAATTTATAAACTATATAAACTGATTTTCAATAATTATTTTCATTATGAGAGGATGTAAAGAAGAAATGAACAATCATTATTTCATGAGGCAATCGTTTTCCTTACACATAAACAATATTTTTATTTCTATTAGATGAAATTACATGTATGTGTTGATAGAACCATCATAATTAAATAAATATAGTATATATAGTTTTATGTTTTTATAAAATCATGGGATTAGAATATTTCTGTTGTTGGGGAATGGAAATAACATAAATAATATGAGGAGGAATATTACCACTTATTTAGGTAACTCCTTTTTGTTTACACTAATGGGAATACTTGTATTTTCATATTCAAAACATGGAGGATTATATGATGAGTGAATACATATTTAGGATATATTGTAGAAGATATTTGTTCAGAAATTTTTTTTTGATAGGTGCGAGGACGTGGGTGGAGAGGGGGCATTTTTACACTGGAGGAGTGTCCCTCTAATTATATTTGGGAAACAGAATTCCACCAACAACATTTCTATGGAATGTTGATCCAATTATAGTAAATATTCTATAAAAATTATTTTAGGATTGAAAAATATACATCCAGTGGAATTTTGATTTTTATAGGCCATTTAATCCCTTTTGTGTATGGTTTAGTACTTAGTTGAATATAATTATACCTTAACAGATGTAATTAATTTTAAATAATTTCACTAATATTTTTGGAAAAAAAATACGAAATTATTATAATTTAGAATTATTCTGATTCCAATTACGTAATATATTTGTCCAAATTCTAATAATAGAAGTTTCATAAATTAATTTAAATTTAATCCCATAATGTTTTCGACAATGTTTGTTTTTAAAGTAAAATTATACAAAATTTTGATATGTTTTTATATTCAATGTAAAAGTGAAAATGTTTAAAAAAAATAAATTTTTTATTAAAAAAATAATATTTAATTAATATTTGAAACCAATTTAAAATATAATTTAATATTATAAATAAATTTGATGAATAAAAGTTTGGAAAAACATTATTTATTTTTCACTATTCATTAAAAAACAAATCATTTTAGAAAAATTAAAATACGAATTACCATTATTATATTGTTATATTAGTCATTGATATATGAAGTTTATTTTTAGATACAAACTCTATTAATTTATAATTACTGTATTTAAAATGATGTTTCCATTAAATAATGGGAAAAAATCTTTATTAAAAATATAGGTTCTTAAAAATAAAATTGGGTTTATTCAAATCATATCTTTATCAAATATATTGGATTAATATAAAAAATAGTTTACATAATTGAAAAATTTATATTACATTAATACACATCAGTAATTATAATTAATTAAATTTATTAAAGTAAAATATCTATGTGACCAAAAAAATAATATTTCCCTTCATATTACATAAGGTTTCATATTCATTTCTTATTAATTTTTATCCTATGAATTTATCATATATTTTTGTGAATAAATATATATAATTAAATTAGTTAATATTGTTTATAATATTTAATTTAATGGCTAGATTGTTTGATATTATATTAAATAATAAAATTTTAATAATATATTATTATTCAAATAAACTCAGTCTTGTGTGTTATTTAAGCCATCATAGAAAGTCATTATTGAATTTAACATGTCCTAAAATTTGAGTTATGTGTATACAAGTATAAAATTTATATTGTGTGTAGTTCCTGATAAACATACTTTTTCTTATAATTCAAGCTAGATGTAGATCTTTAATATAAAATAATCTATTTCAAGTTCTGCGTGAAATGAAAATGTTAAAAAGTATAAGTTAATTAAAAAAATCATGTGGTGTTATAGGAAATGTTTCCATCTATTAACACATTTTAATTATGAATAAAAATTAAAAAATAATATACATCACTGAATATTAGGTCATTTCCCCCCAAAAATTCTATACATCCTCAGGTGGACCAAGATGCATTTAATTTATGAGGATAACAAATAATAATTTGGTAAAAACCTAAAATTGGGTGAAGAGATGTTACATTCTTAATTTATATATAATACCCAATGGGTGGGTCAAGCCAAGTGTGCAGTAATGCCCATTGTTGTGCACTAATAGATGATGAAGTCCAGATCAATGTTCCATATTTTGAATTATTACCCTTAGTTACATATATTTCTTATCCACACTAGCTTATAGAGTCTATATGATGATTTAATTACATGAAAACCACTCTATCTTTAAATTACAACAATCTATGGTAATTTTCATATACATTTACTCATTATTAGTCTCATCCATAGAAATGTACTTGAGGATCTAACTAAGGGATTTTCATCTAAAATTTCAAAGGTAATGTAAAACTATCCTCTATTGACAACTACTATGACCAAGACATATCATACATATAAATTACATAATAATTTTTGAATATTCATTAAATTACACTAACACACACTTGATTAAAATAATAGTTTTTTTTCATTTGGAAACATAGAAACACAAACAACTAGTCCATTAGTAATCTAGATCATCTCCCACTATGGGTAAATATTGA
This sequence comes from Viscum album, assembly GCA_963277665.1. Lineage (NCBI taxonomy): Eukaryota > Viridiplantae > Streptophyta > Magnoliopsida > Santalales > Viscaceae > Viscum > Viscum album. The sequence goes on along the minus strand of OY728156.1, from coordinate 87,248,264 downwards.
TGATACATAAGAACATGAACATAGGGGTATGAGAACATGAGTATAACATTTAAAACTATACTATACATATCAATGATCATAATTATGTGTCATATAATAAATATATGTTGTTCAAAAGACAAATATCATTAGAGAATCAATGAACATGAGTCATAATAGCATAACATTGTAAATATTTACAGCTTTTTGTAATATTGATAATTATAGAAAATCATATTTATATTATTATAGGATCATACCATATTTATCATAGTTAAATAGGATCACCCTGAAAACCATCATAGTAGTTAAGCATCACTCACAAGAACATCAGAGAAAAAATGTCCCTTATTATGATGGGGTTACTCTACTTTTCAATCTAGTCTATGCAATGAGATATAAATCTATACCCAACTCATTGGAGAGATACTTAGTTCCCCACCATATCATAATGAAATCTATATCTATGTGAGCCACAAGATCATAAAACATTATTTATTTCATAACCCATGAAATGAAATTGGTTCTATAAACATTTCATCAAATCATAAATTGTATAAAATGGAAAATTTTCATTATCATTTCATCATATAATATCAAAAAAACTTTTGAAAATAAAAGTATGTTTCATTAAAAAAAAATTATCATATAACCCATGGAAGAGAATTGGGTTACCCAAAAATCGTGAAATCATAAATGTAAAAAATTATGAGAAATAATTATAATTTAATACTGGTAACTTATCTTGAGTAAGTCATAGGAAATATAATTAAATTTAATATTATATATATTGATCTACCATTTTAGTAATTTATTAATGAAAATATACTATTATTTTTTAAAAACAATTTTTATAAAATAAAACATGATGAAAATACTTTTATATGAAAATAAAATTAAATGATATTAGTGTAAATTTTATAGAAAATATTGGTCATAGAAACAAGATGTTAAATTCATTATGAACACATTAAAACAAATATTACACTCAAATTTGTGGTAAAATGCATAAGTGATTTGATTAGAAGATTTTATAAATATTCTTTTAATTTTTTTAGAAATATTTATACATGGGTAAAAATGTATTTTAATAATTATTAGAGTATAAAAAATATTATTGGAAATTTCATTATAAAAATAGGTTTTGAAAGAATAGGGATTTATGACAGAAGGTAAAAATGAAATCATATATTATAAAAACAATATATAATAATTTAAATAAAAAGTGGTTAAAAAATGTACTATTACATGAAAATAACACGAAAACCACTATATTATATAATTAATGTGTTTCTAGAGATGTCGGTTGTATTATTGTATAATCATAAATAAAATAAAAAAATATCCTGATGAGCAATGTGATTCTATTATATAATCATTACCACTTTGGTAAAATTAAATAATAATCCCCACAAAGGAATAAAATAAAACAGAACATAAAATATCACCATGATAATTAAATACATGACATCACAAGTCAAATGTGATTCATATACCTCAAATGAATGAATATAGGGGAATAATATAATGTATGCCTCAATGAAGGAAAAATGAGAAAAAACGGTTACTTTTATTCTTAAAATATGTCATTCATTTTTAAACATCCTTTTGAATATATGTTAATTAATAATATATTACATAAAAACATTACAAATATCATACCATATATAAAATCTTATTACCTCCTTAAAACAATTCCATGTTAATGTCAGGTTTTGGGTAATAACCGTGTTATTTTTTGTGTATGACTTGATTTTTTTATATCTAGTCCTATAAAATTGTTCAAGGTTTTATAATAAAAAAAATTATTACCATTATATAAATATAATATATTTTTAGAATGAAATTATTCAAAATAATATTTAAAATTTAGTAATATATAATAAAATGAAACCTTCATGGAGAATGTCTGTCATACAAACACATGAATTTAATTTACATTTTTCTATGTGATTGATTATATTAATGGTAAATGATAAATTATCACTAAATAATAATTTTTATGTCATATATATCTAATATTATAATTAAACCCATTCTTATTACCTTTAAATTATTACATGAACAAATTATATCACGTCGTAAGGCCGTAGTCCCCTGTATAATGGAATGACATTATTGTATTTTGATGGAATTGTAGTTAAAATTTGTGTGTGTAATATTATAATTAAACAATATTAATAATATCATTAATATAATATAATAATAGTAAATCATTAATTATTTCCATCCTTGAGAGCCATAAATGGAAAAAATGACATCGGTTCGCAAGGTTGCAGTCCACTGTACACAAAAATGATGAATTTCATAACACATTTGATTGATGTGGAGATGGTTATAGGTAATTATCCAAAGATGAAAATAGTGTAGTATATGGAAGAAATTATGTTATTATATCATCGTGTCTTACTAATACTCAAATGAGGTGGAGTTATAAAAAACAAAAAAATACTCATTGATGAAAAAGGGAGAATCAGACCAACATTTTTTTAGGGAAAAAAGTATCCAATAATAAACAATTATAGAGAATAATAAGAATATGATGTAAATATATCAATAAAATTGGTATTTGATAGGTTTATAGGTCATTTTACTATATTTCATTAAAATTACCTCTTGGAAAATCAATTTTACCTTAACCATAATAAATACTGTTATTATTATTTTTCTATTCATTTTGGGAAAAAATTACCTATAAATTATTAGCATATATAAATTATTTTGATTCCAAATATTCAATAGTTTTATCATATTTTATGTTTTAAAATTTAAAAAATTGAATTGAAAATTTATGATGCAAACATGTTTAGAATGTCAGTTTCTAAAGACAAAATGTTCAAAATATTAAAAAAAATTGATATCTAAATTCCATATAAAATTGATTCAAGTAAACTAAATGGGGTTAATAAATTTATAAATGAAATAATTTTACACTATAATAAATTTAATATATTATATACATTTACTAATAAATGGGATTAAAAATAAGTACTAATTAAAAATTCATTATTATTCACTATTCATCAAAAACACAAACTTTTCTAAAAAATCAAAACAAAAAATCCATAAGTCAAATTTAACATTATATTTTAAAAGGTGATATTTATTTTATATTTTATATTTAGAAAATTATTATAAATATTTGTTATTTATTTTCTTGAAAACATACTTTTTTAAAGAAAATAGTATTTTTGAAACATATAAAATCTTTATATAAGAATTAAGTACTTTTTTATCAATATGTTTCATTTATGTAGAAAAATTATAATTTAAATCAAATGAATTTTTATTATTATTCATATCATTTTGTTTTATATCTAGGTTATAATTCCTATGTTTTAAAAAATTTATTTTAATATATTGTTTTTTTATAAAACTCAGGGCTGAGGGTAATTCAAGTTTATCAGGTATGATGTGTAGAGAATGATTAACATGGTTTTGTGTGTAACAGAATATTATCTTTTTCTTCCATGTAATAGAATGTATAAATTTAATTTAATTTTAATGGAATAAAATTTGGAAAAACTCAGGGTGTAATACATTTGAGTGAATTGGTTTTTTGGAAAGGCATTATAAATGAATTAGAAATGGGTTGGGTGAAGCATATAGGGAATTTTGATTAATGGTATTTAAGATCCATGATAATTAAAATTTACATGCTACTTAATTAATAGATCCAATGTTTTTTTAAAATTTTTTCTATAGTATTTTTCACTTACATATTATGGATTCTATGTCTATTCATGGGATGTTTGATAAAATTAATATATTTATCTGTGTTCATGAGTTTTCCTAGGAATAGGTGGAAACAATTTCGTTATTTTGAAATGGTTCTAATTCTTTTTTATCATAAAATATATTTTCTTAATTTCTGAAAATAGAAAACTAGAATGTGTTTTATTTTATTATCATCTCAAAAATAATTTTATTACCCCTTTATTTTATTTTTAATAATGGATGTATTATACTCATGAACACTTAATGAAAAATTACTTCCAATGTCATGAATTTCTATATTACACTAATTAAATCTATAAGACTTTATTGGATTTTATATGTAATATGCCCTATATCTTCATGACTCTCTATAAATTAATTTGGTTTGATAATATTTTATATGATAATAAATCATGTTCTCTATGAATTTATTTACATAACCATGTAATATATATATTTAATTATAAATTTTTTAGATATTTTCATAGTATAATTGAATTTAATATGTATTTACCATTTATTTCATATGACATGCATTTGAGGGTGTATGGATTCTTCCATTTCAAATTACTTTAATGTCATATGAATATATATAGTTTCTATTGTAATATTATTTTTTACACATCATGAAATTTTATGGAGATAACGTCACTCATTAGAAAAAATAATTTTAAAATGGTGGACAGAAAAAATTTCATTAAAATATGTGATGTGGATTTTATGTTTTTGGTATTTTATGATGAAGAAATGATAGAACTATTAATGAGAAATAATTACAATATAAGGAAAAATTTTATTTTTTGTAGACCATTTGTGATATAAAAGTGTATGAATAAAAAACCGAAAATTTATAGAGAATGATTCTAGAATTATCCATGAGGATTACATGTAGTTATATAAGGCCATGTGAAATTTGAGAATAATTCCCCCCATTTATGTACAACAATAAAAATAATCTAGGATCGTAGGGGTTTTATGTTTGTGTATATTGAGTACATCATTCATAATGTATAGGAAGTGTGAGTGAGTTTGTAGGTGTTGTGATATTGGTGTTTTGTGATGGATAACTATGTAGAGTGGGTGATAATGGGTGTTTATTAGGTATTCTTGAAAAAAATTGACAACATTCAATGTTTAGGGAAGATCCAAATAGATCATATTTGAGTATGTTTTACCTTAACTAAATCATTATTATATTTCATTAGAATCTATACATTCATATAACGAACCATTTGATTAATTTATAATTATTTTTTTTATATTTTTTAATAATAGAATTTCAAATCAATGCAGTTAAATTTTTTTTAAAATTTTATATTTCTTATTTGATGTCATGGCATTGGATATAGTGTTCTCAATTAGAGTCATTTTTTTGGATATCTTCATGTAATTGCATCACTTCTATTGGAGGAATATCAATTTACAAATGTAATTTTATAACATAAAATTAATACCATTTCTTTTAAATAATGTCACTGGGTTCAATTTTATGATTTCAATTAGTATTTTATATTTAAATATAATTGGAGAGAATGTATGAAGGATTAAAAATTCTCTATAATAGATATCACTAAAAACCATTTTCCAGTAATCAACTAAATTTTTATTCACACCAAATATTTTTTTAATTAAATATATAATATAGTTTTAGTTATTTTGTGGTCCCAAAAATAAACAAACCTAAAACTTATTAATATTTTGTTTTCAAAAAATAAAAAACAATTTGAATATTTGAATCACATTTCTATAAACCTCTATGAAGGAAAACCTGATGAACTTCAATAAAAATTCTTAAGGGGTTTAATTGAAAATTAGTGAAGTGGCTAGAAATTGAATATACTATATTTCATGATTAAGTGTATATTAAAATAGTAGTATTTCTTCTAGATTCAGTTTAATGATTCATGATCTTATAAAATGTTTTATCTGAATTTTCAATGTTTGTGGAATTTATTCCTTCCACTATGGGTAATAATTACATTTAATGTTGCTAAATTTATTCTTGTTTATTAAATTAATTTCAGGTTTCACTAATTTATCAGTGATATATATATAATGAAAACTAATTGGATTTAATTTATTTCAAATATAAATTCAATATTTTTTTCAAAATATAGAACGAATGTAATTTTAGTTATGATTTTTTATTCCTTGGAATTTAGTTTTTATCAACAATTGTTTTTTAAATTTATGATATATGATTGTATTAAATAAAACTAAAAAATTCTATTATTAAAAATATATTATATCATAAACATGATTATATTCAAGAGAGTTGTGTCTTTCATGGATATAATTAGTCCTTGATAGAGTAAATATAACTTCATTAAAACATCTATGTCTCCGGTGAATCCTAAAATATACCACATAGTAATAATTTGTTTTATTTATTCTTATTTTAAAATAAAATTTCTTATTACTATTAATGATCCATAAGTATATATATAAATTTCTTATGTGTTATTCATTCTATGATTTAGTATCATTTAATTATCATATATAGAAATATATTAGTGTGATTTGGGATAATCTGACTATATAACATTACTCAACGATATATACCAAATTTTATGTGAGTAAATATATTATTTTTCATATTGATTAACAGTAAAAGGATCTTGTTATAATGAATGATGAATCCAAGGAGAAAACTTATTATTGGTATAATAATTTTTTTAGTCTAACATCATTGGATGGATTTTTTTAATCCTATGTATATATGTTATAATGGAATAACGTTTTATTATATTATAGAAGGTTGAATTTATTCTATTATGTTGTTAATATATATATTAAATACTGGTGGATTTTTTATGTTAGGTTTTAGTTTTTATATAATGTATAAAATTCAGTAATATATATTTTTTAGGTTCATTATCATAAAATCATTTCCTAATAATGGAATTGTTTTTATGACACATGTTTCAGACCTCAAGAAATAATAGAATGTTCTTGATTTAATGTGATCATTAAATTGCATCATCAAGAGGATATTCACTAGGATAGGTTTTTATAACCAGTTTTACTCTTAATGAAGGATACTATATGAATTTAACAAAAAAATATAACATATATAATTCCATTTTTTACTCAATGTATAGGGAGACAACAACATTTCATCCTACAATATTATGTTTTTTATTAGGACATCATTGAAATATTCTATGTCATAATTATACATTCCAAATTCAACAACTATAGATTTTTTTTCTTATAAAATAAATATATATCATTTTTCTATGTTTTAGTTAAATTATTATTCTCCCCAAAAGCATTTTTATAATCCAACACCAAATTCATATATAATGAAGTATTAATGTTTTCATCCTCACGATAATTTATATCCACCACATTAGATAATTATTTAAAACATTGATTTTTAAATATCAAAATTCAAATATACTTCTCTTACATGATCATTGACATCCATCAGATATATGTTATTTGATTCTTTCACAATTACCATGTTTTTTACATAATGAATTGTCTTCAATACAAATATATAGGGCTATCATATTTATTTATTTTTTATCTTTTAAAACATTTATTTCATCTCATTCATTAAAATTGGATAATCTATTGTAATTTATCTTTTATTAGTATATCCATAACCCATATTATATATTAAATTAAAATAACTATTAGGTTTACTTTTATTCTATCTAAACTGATGAAACAACATTTTTTATCCCTTTACTGATAATTGAAAACCTATTCTATTTCTGAATAGTTAGTTCACTGATTTTATTATTTCATATAAATCATCTACATTAATATAGGTTACAAAATATAATGTGTTTAAAAGAAAATAATCATAATATATTAACATGAAACCCTTATATTTATTGAAATAATTATTTGATAGGATTAATGAACTTGGTTTATATTTACAAAATATAAAATGTACATCAAATGTTGTGTACTATTGGAATTCTATTTTTATCCATTCTAATTTTATTATCATTCAATTTCGTTGGAATCGATTAAAGTAACCTTTATAAAAGAACTAAAATTTATAAATTTTCCTCCAAATAACTGTTACCATTAACATTTCCATTAAATAAATGAATCATCCAATCATTAATAATAATATTACACAATATTAAATATTTTATTATACCTTAATAAATCCAAATATAGTTATTATATAGCTTTGTGTTTCCAAAATGGGTAATCATTTATATTTTGAAAAAATCAAAGTATGGTATAAAATTTAATTTATGAATAAATGGATTTTTTCTTATAATATAATAAAAATTTTAATTAAATCGTAATATTTACCATATATAGTGATTAAATCACCTCCTATAGTAACTTAATCATCCTTCAAGATTCTATAGTTATTTTTCATTCACGATTAATTTCAAATATCAAATTCATCAAAAATAATTATATATTGGTCTCGTAACAACCTAAATCCTTTCTTGTAATATATGGTTGTGTCTTTCTAATATGACCATTATTTATAACATTGGCTTTATTAAAATAATGATCATTCCCATTTGTAATTTAATATATAGGATAGTGATTGTAAAAAATGTAATATATCTAGTAGATCAACGATCTTTAAAAAATTGATTTCATAAATAAATTTCAATTATGGGAAATATTGTGTTAAAATTAAATATTTGAAAAATTATTTTATAGAGATATATAATAATTATAAAATAATTTTGAGTTATACAAAAACAATTTCATCATCCACTATTTACATGATCTATACTCTTTAATATATATTGGGCACACTAAAACTGGTATAACATTTCATGGGGTATAAAAATCCAATTAAAACAAGAATTTTACATAATAACCATAACCCATATCATTTTATAATGTATGGTATTATAACATGTTAAGAAAAAATTAAATTTATTATTATACGAAATGAATATAATGAATAAAATTTACTATGGAAAATTATTAACCAAGCTACCACTAATATTCAAATATGATTATGATAAGAAATTATTAAACATAATATATAACTAAAATAGAATACTAATTCATGATAATGTTAGTTATATTAATAAATTCGTAACAATTTGTTATATTATTAATATGAAATAGTTTATCATTGAAAATTATTCCTCTAGTAATCTTTAAAATTATTTTATAATTTCAAAATCCATATTTCATTGTTAAATCAATTTCGAAAAAAAAACATATCTTCTATGTTGAAATTCAACAGCCGAGTCACCATGAATTGTAAATTTGATATTCATAATGAATTAAAAACGTGATATCTCTTCTAACAATCAATTATGATAGACTATTATAATTTTTATTCTATATTAAATAATACATATATTTTTTAGATATATTTATAATCACTAATAGTCTATTATGTATCATTATAATTCATAAATACTCAATTTTTTCTTGATTTAAAATATTTTATCAATTTTCTAATTGATTATTATGATGTTCTTTTCAATAAAAATCATTAGTTTTTAATAGATTTAGTTTATTATTTCCCCAATTATTTTTTTTCAACTTCAAAAATATATGAACACCATATGATGATCTATGTATTCATTAAAAAATATTTATATTGTTAGAGAAATTACTCTCTTAATATAATTGAAAATTTCCATTATTTATTCAATGTAATATATACCATACAATAATTAATGAAATAGAAGATCTAATGGGTTGGCGATGTCAATAGAAAATTCATAATATAGTGTTTCCTTCAATATTGACAATCACCAATTTTTTTTATGTCTCTAAATGATTATATGTATTTAAAATGAGAATTAAAATACAATGATTGTGATTCATTTGAAAGACACAATAATACATGATAATGATTAATCAATGCATCTAAATAATGTGAAGTCGAGAACAAAAACACAATATTAAGGACATGTATTTGAAAAAGAAACAATGTATTGTGGAATTTGGAGAGGGAATTATTATCACTATAGAAGGCTCTAATAAATATTATTCATTCATTTATTCAAGAATATATTTATGTTTTTACTCATCCAAAATAAATCATATATTTAAAATGAAAATACATTAATAACTACATGATTTAACAAAAAATGTAATTGATCAATAATATACTGTTGAAAAATGGAACTATTGTGTAATTGATCAAATAAATATCCCATTGACCATCCTCTTGATTTTAATACTAAAGATCATTACTGATATATAGTATTTACTGATTTTTATTACATTCAAATATATAATTATAAAAATTAATTACATTATTATTTATTAAAATATAAACTTAGTAATTAATTTTTACTACAAACTTAATGATAATTATTTACTATACTAATTATATTGTTATGGAAATCAAGTAAAATATTATTATAAAATAAAAAGAAAAACATATATCATGTATTTACCACACATCAACATTAAAATAAAAATATAAAAAAGAACTACAAACATTACACATTATATTAAATAATTAATGACACGTCATCCTAAAAATTCCAAATAACTAGAAATATATTAAATAATTAATAAAATTTATATAATAAACATGTAACTTGAATAAAACATGTATTAATTCCATATATTAATTCAATTTAATCATAATAAAATTTTAATATTCATTTTTCCCATTATACACCTAATATCCGATGTTTGGAATACTTTTTTTAAAAACTAGTATAAGAATCAATTTACTATAACTTCCATTAATTTATACATTAATAGACCCAAATAAATAGAAATCCATAATGAAAAATTAGTTGCACTATATATATTTCTATATATTCTTATTCTATTCAAAAAATATATTAATAAAATAAATTAAATTTATTATTACATGGAATTATTTATTTTGTAATATAATAATTATAATAAAATTATAGAAATGTCTTTATAATAGTTATTTTCTACTGATGTAATCTTTTTAGAACATTAAAGAAATGATTTTTTCTATATTCTAATAATTTTATTAATTAAATATATAAAATATTTGTTTATATAATAATAATATTACTAATTCAAAATATTATTTATTAATGATTATTAAAAATATCATCATATTTTTAATATATATTATCCTAAAATTCTTGTTTTACATAAAAATATTCCTTATCTATTAATTTAATTATAATCTATTGTATATTCATTAAAAATCTATTCATTTTATTTAATATCTATTAAGTTATGTCATTAAATGGTATGAAAATAATTTTTTATATTTATCACATCATATATATTATTATTAAAATTTAGTCAAAAATACACACCCTTTCTACCTAAACAATGAAATTCTATAATGTAAAATTTCCTTTAATTTTATCCTATCATAAACTAATTTGATTATATTAAAAAAATATTAAAAATATTTAAATAATGTAATCTTGTTTAGGGTTAATAATAACACAATAAATCATTATATAATTTTAAATTAAGGGGCTATTCAGGAAATCCAATCACCTAAACTGGAACACTTAGTATAATTAAACATTATCAGTTACTATAATATATAATAATGACACGAATTAATAACAAATAATTATAGACTCTCGTAATTATAACTAAATTAAAATCAAAATAATTTATCAAATATTTGAGTTAACAAAATCATCACTAATTTTTATTAGGAAACCATTTAATATATAGTGGACACATTTAATTAATTTTAATATTTAAACATTTACTATTTCATTTGCAAAAAATTATCATTTAATCAAAAAACTTCACAAAGTTGCAAATTTTTTACTATATGAGACTGCCAGGGATTCATGATAATATTAATCACCAACATACTCCATCATAGAGTGTTTGTATTTTCTATATTATCAAAAAAATGTACCCAATAAATTATGATCAATATCACATTTCTTAAAACCATGAGGAAATTAAACACCCTACATGTATTTTGAAAATATTTTTTACTAGGATCTTATAATGTTATAATCTATCACCACCTTCACCTATGATGACTTTTTTTAAAACAAAAAACATCTATGGGGTATAATTTTTTTACAAAAACTAGTGTAATTTAATAAAAAACCTATAAAGACTCTCAATAGGCTTTCATTATGTTAAACATTCACAAGTGCCCGTAGTCTTGTTCAATGGATTAAAAAAAGTGGGGTTCGATTTAAAATTAAATAATATATAATCCTCCAAGATTAAATTGTATCAAATATCAATTATGGGGTGTCTTGATAAGATTATAAATTGTTATATATGTCAAAATAAAATACATATTGATTAACGTTTTATAGTTTTTCAATAATAAATAATAATAACATTAATCTATTTGAAATCAAAATGAAAAACAAAATTTTGTACAATTTTTTAGATAATAAACTAATATATAATAAGTTATTCAATCTGACCCGAAATAAAATCATCTACATAAGTGTAACACAATATTATTTAAAATCATTCCCATTATTTTTGTCATATCATTTAAGAAATTAAATCCTTTCATAAATATATATATAATAATTTTTTAACACTAAATTATAATATATAAAATTTCATTGATATATATTGTATATCTTATTTATGAAAATATATTCCAATTTGTGGTCATGAATAATTAATTTAGTGAAATAGCCAAGAGATCCATGGATCCTATGGTAGGGTCACCAGAATGGATATAAAATTTTCATTAGTAATTATACAATTTGACATTTATCTTATGAAAATTAAACAATATATATAGAAATAATCATTTTATAAAGGAAAACATATTTGGCATTTAATAATTTTCATGGGTTGTCATAAGAGGACACCAATTCCCTATTTAATACATACTTTAGACAACTCATGGTCGATATGGTATAACTATTTGTCTCTTAGTACAATTAAACATACAATGAGTTTCATTTTCACGTTTGTAGTATATTAATAATAACACATAAATACATTTTATCCCAATAAATATTTATTCATTACAATATTGTAGGTGAATAAAAAATATTGAATTGTTTTTTTATGGAATAAAATATCTAAACAAATTTAATTATAATTCCATATCATATAATACATTTTACAATGGAATAAAATAATTAGTTTATATTTATTGAACAAAGAAAATATCACATATCTAATAAAATATATTTTCTCACATTTTCTGATCCATAATACCACTCATATATATCCCCATATTTATGATGAAACCTAACCCTTTGAGAAACATGATATGAGTTTTCATGTATTAGGTATTTTTTTAGATCACCTTCATCATAAAAAAATATATATGTTGGAACATAATATAATACTTGTATTTATGAATTTAATCTACAATGGAAACCTAAAATCATAATAAACATCCCAAATAGTAATATCAATATTCAAGAAAGAAAATAATAATTTTTTTGTTTGTATATACATAAAAAAACTCAAATACATTTTATTTTTACAATTTATTTATAGCCACAAAATATTTCACTCTATTTAAATTATTACTATTGAAACTTATTTACCCATTAGTTACATTATTTCATTAAATATATTTCCCTTATATCAATATTTAACCATTAGAATAAATAATTACTGTAATTTTCACATTTTACCTCTTTATATATCACAATGACATGATAACATGAAAGTATTTTCCTACTTCCACATATTTCACCCAAATGAAAAATATTTATTTATTTATATCAATTTTTATTCATTAGTTTACACATTAAAAGAAACATATATTATCAAAATTATCAATGTAATCTTATGATAACATATACTATTATCATATAATGGTAATAACCAATCTTATCCTAGAAAATTTAATAATAATTTATATTGATATAGAGATTAATTTATAGAAAATTTAATATCATTGAATCAATATATAATAAAATGACTTAATATATTATTAATTTTTGTAATTCCTCATCGATTCATGGGTATATAAATAAATTTAATAAATATTCTTTGGAACATATAATAATATTGGATCCATTTTTTCTCATTTTGAATTTATATCAATCCAATTATTCATTAGAATCATATAATTTTGAGAAACCATGGATTAAATTATGTATTTCCTGTAGCAGTTTCTATTCCCAAACAATTCACAAATACCTAAAAAAATTCAATGTGGAATTTCTAATAGATATATAATTTTAATTTTTTTCTTATTATTCTTATCAGGAATCCTTTGTTTAATTCTATTGAGAAATATATATTTTGTAAACATAGTAAAAATCTCATTAGAATAAATGTGTGATTATCCTATAAAGTATATACAATTTGGATCTACTTTAATTAAGTGATAAAATTTTGATGATCACATATATTTATACATAAGCTATTTTAATATATTTTAAAATATTTAATTATATTCTAATGTCATAAAAAAAACCTATCTAGTCACAAATGATAGAGATATATGTTAAAGATAAAATTTTTATAGAAATACGAGAATGTGATGATCAACATATTGTTACCACAGAAGTTATGGAAATCCATTTTAGTTGACTATGGATAATGTTTATATTTTATCTATATTGTATCAAGAATGTAATTGGATATGATCATATCCCTTTATAGATCAATGAAATGTGTAAATCTATGATATTTTTTGGGGATATTTCCTTGATGTATTGAAATCATGATTAATATGTTAAATATTTGATGAAATTAATTTAAATATTAATAATCTTAAGAATTCATTCATAATAGTGAATATATATTCCATTAAAGAACTTTAAAATTAGATAAGCGGGTTTCATGATGGAAAAATGGTGTCATATATACCTTTTATCATTGATTACATGAGAATAAAATATCAATGTTAACCATATTGTTAATTATATTTTCATATTGGTGGAATTCACAACAATTACAACTCTAAATGGTAAATTCCTTTCAAAATACGAAAAATAATAAATAAATAAAAAACAAGGGGTAATGATATAAAAAATACCAAGGGAGTACCCAAATGTATTTCTCATATTTTTATGGGAAGATATCTAGTTCTATATTGTATTTGGAGTGTATTATTCTAAATCCATTTTTAGAAAATAATATCAAACAACCAAAAACATTCATGTGAAGTATTTAAAATCATAACATCTATCTTTATTATTTTAATGAATGAACTATTATTATATAAAATGAATATATAAATATGAAAAATCCATATTCAAAATATTTAATCAATTGATGAGCTTGTTTCCACCTAAAATATTAGAACATTTAAATGTCAAGACTACATGAGTATACAACACATAGTCATAGATTCCACTATAAGTGATTTCCCTACTATTTAAAAATAATTAAAATTTAGAATAAATGGTCTATCATAGTCCATGGGGATAGTCCCTCCCCACATATTTCCTTTATCGCATGATCTATCCATGTTTGACATAAGTCTAGCATTCTGGAAATAATATCACCCTAAACTACTGATAATATAACCACCTCCAAACACACCTAGTGTTCATTTGAAGAGATTATTCCTTACATGGAATACATTTGACACATGATTGAAAAATAATTTAAGATCATCAACAAGAAACCAAACCGTTACATTAAATATGGTTATTGTTCCACATGAGTGAATATTCATAGCTATTTAGAAAGACTCCAATAAAATATAACATAAATACGTAAATATCATGTGGAAGAAACATTTATGTCAATTCAAGTAGTATTTGTTTTGGAAATAAAGTCTATAGAAACACATTTAGAGGGACAAATTAAGTCAACAACCATATAATATCCCTGAAAGTGTTCTAAACTATATGGTCCACTCCAATTATTTCACGACCCGTCCTCGGGGCCCGTCCCGTGACTACCCCAAGCCTGCCTTCCATAGGCCAGGGGCTGGCGACTAGCACGAAAGGCGAAAATCCTGATAAATGGGAATACATTTCCTTTATAAAAGAAAACAAAACACCGCATAGTACATGCAGAAGTAAACACTAATTACAAAAGAGAGTGTTGAAAAGTAAATGGGCTAGAATACAATCCCAACTGAAAGTACAGCTACAACTGAACAAAAGTACAGCAGAAAAAGACAACAGCTGGAAGAAATGAAGCATCTCCTGGGTCTTCGTCCTCGGATCCTACCTGAAGGGTAGGTACAGATAGCGCAACTCCTGGATTGTCCACCACAGATCCTATCTGAAGGGTAGGTACAGATAGCCTCGACAATGCTCTCTCCCGTCAACCTCCTCCGAGTGTCATCTCGCCGTGAAGTCCACCTCCGGTTACTGACTCGTCGTGTGGTCCACCTCCGGGTACCATCCAGTCCTTGAAAACTCAGCCTCTGCCAGCAATGCCCATCATCTATAGCCAACACAACGAGTTGCGGGCAAAGCCTGTGCAGGGGTGAGTATAACGATACTCAGTAGGGTCCTGGAGACCCTCAAGTTCTCACTAAATCCAACAAGGATAACCACAAAGAAGGATCTCAACAGATAACCCTTACTTAGGTATAAGCCCATACTTATACCTATGTTATCAAGTAACCCATATCAATCATGAGGAAACAAAAAGGTTATGAAATCAACGGATAACCACTACCCAGGTATATGCCCATACATATACCTAAGTTATCAAGTGACCCATCTCAATCAAGAGGTAAACACAATGGTCATAGGCTCAGCTCAAACCAGGATTTTCATTATCGAAACCGTAACTACTGATGAGCCCATCTTTGGAGTTTATAGTGATCCGGTCACAACTCCGAGGTACTTCTCTCTAACCTAAGACTGCTGAGGTACTCCTCCTGTCGAGTACCGCAGGTCTGCCACCTCACGCAGTAGTGCTCCTCTGCCGTTGGTCAGCCACCTCACACAGTAGTGCTCCCCCTCATAGCCTACAGAGGTACTCCCCTTGTTGAGTACCATGGGTATTACACCTGACAAAGTAGTACTCCTCCGCCATGGGTCTTCCACCTCACGAAGTAGTTCTCCCCACTGAGCTATGCTAGTCACTCCGAATCGAATCGGACAAGCAGTCAACGGTCACAACCAGCTACACAGTCTCTGTACTCTGTTTGCTCGTCTCCGATAGGGTCCAATCCATGAGCTACTGGTCGATACTCCAAGTATAACATGTCCCATGAATAAGTATCTCAAAGAACCGCCTCGTCATAGGGGTCTCATAGCAACAGACGGCGCGTCAAACAGACAGTCTGTCTGTGAGTTATTAGCATTTTCGTCCTAGGGGCCCGGTTGGTTTCATGTGTGAACCAACCCGGCCATAACTAAACTGTACCCCGAACTCTCATAGGTTATACTCAAAGGTACCATTTCTCAATGTGATCACCAACGTCGCTGATGGATCGTCAAACGGACGTCCGGTCTAAAAGATATCAGCTTTTCCGTTCCAGGGGCCTGGTTGGATTTTGGGTACAATCCAACCCAATCATACTCCAACTGTGTCCAATCCTCGGGAGAAGTATGCCAAAAGTTCTATCTCCTAAAGAGGAATCCAAAAAAGTAAATGGTATGACAATCGGACATCCGGAGCTCAACATATAAGCGTTTCTGCTCCGAGGGCCCGGTTAGTTTCGTGTACGAACCAACCCGTCGGAACACAAAGTACTCCAAAACCTTGAGTGTAATATACCGAAACGACCGTCTCGATCCAAAGATCGTATCGCAGCTGAGGGTGCATAGATCGGAGGTCCTCAGACCATGTTATGGGAAAAAGACCGTGAATGGTCCGAAAGTGGGGGTTTCGGGCTCGGACCGACCCGGCCCGAGATCCCCTGGGTCGGCCTGAACCGGGTTGACCTGACCCGAGTCCGGGTCGGCCCACTTGGGTGCGGCCCGGCCTGGGTGCGGCCCGACGCGCTGGCGGTCCGGCGCGGTGGCCAGGTGGCTCGGCCGAACGGCCGATCCGTTCGGGAGTTTGGGGGGGGGGGGGGCGCTGCCCCCCGCCATTTGTAACTGCGGCCCCCCAAATGGGGGACGCTCTTTGCTGGCTAGATGGGGGTCGTAACCCCCGACTCTCCCCCTGAACGGCCGGCCGGCTTCTTCCAGCATGGGACCGGTAAGGGCCGGTCCCCCTGCTCCGACGCTGGTGGCCCAGAACCGACCGCCGGCCCCCCTTCTTCGTCGTGGCTTATTATGTCCGGCGCGGCGTGACAGCACCGTGCCCCTCTTCCGCGGCCCTGCTCCGGCCGCGGTGTCTTCGGGTTTTTCTTCCGGCGCAGCGTGACGACGCCGCAGATTGGTTCGATTTTCAAATGCGCAGCGCTATAGCACCGCACATCCTTGTCGTTCGTTCCCGTGTGGTGCGATGACACCGCACCACTTTCCTTTGAACCGCAACAACATAAAATAATATGGGAGGATGATTGTCCGTGTTTGTGCGGTCCGGCCCTCTCCCGTTAAACGATAGAAATCGGTCCAATTGAACGCGGATAGATGACCGAAGTAATTCATGAAAAGAAACACATAAAACCCCTACCTTGACAAATGTTGTCGAACGACGGTGTCGCGGAAAACAACATCGTGGGGTGAGGTTCCGTATATGCCGACGAAGAACGTCCGAGGAGGAAGCAGCGTCTCCCTTCCTTTCATGCGGAGAGAAAATTGAGAGGCAGAATGTCGTTGGCAAGTTCCCACGTCGGTGCCTCCTCCTTTGTCGAGGAATAAGAAGACGGAAGTATCCGAGTCGCTGAATTGACGTTCCTTGATGAAGAAGAAGAAGAAGAAGAAGAATAAGAAGAAGTTATTTAAAAACTCCCAAGCTCTCTTCCCTTACCCTCAACACCAAAAATGCCAACCCTTCACAAAAAATAATTGTTCCACATTATTTAATCAACCCAATCCATTCTTTTCCAAAATAAATTCAAAAGTTGAATTCACTTAATTAAATGTGTGTGTTGGCTAGAGTTAATGATGGAGAGAGTGAGGAAATGGAAGGTTACTCATTAAAGATATGTTTACAAAAAAATTAAAGAGGGAGTTAGGGAGTTTAAGTGGAATGTGAAGGGGTGGGGTTCATGTGGGCCCCACCCCACCTTTAATCCTCTCATGGGTCGTTAACATCAAGTGGGTCCCACCCCTAACTCCCTTACTTAGGTTATAACTACTTAAGAGAGGGTCAAGGTGTTGTAACACAACACTTAATCCACATAACAAGAAAAGAAAAATATAATTGTAACAATTATATTTTATCCCACACATTTTTTAAAACAACTCCTCCTGAGAAAATGAAACTCCAGATAGGGTCTACATAAGAAATTACTGGAACTTCGGTTCCATCGGTGCCCTCGGATTTTGATTCCGTGCACCGGTTCAAAAGATAGAAAAAACCCGTTCGTTCGTTCAGTGAACGTACCCGATATAAACTTCAGAAATTGATTCCGGGCACACCGGGCCTCAGAATCAGGGGCCGTCAGAAACAACGTTCTTGTAAAATCCCAATGAAAACTTATAAAAAAATTTCCCTGGAATTTTATAGGTCTTTTAATTACTCCCACCTCAGGGATTTACGTCCTCGTAAAGCTTAAACACAGACTAGGGATACAAAACCGGTATTGAGCAAGCATTTGAGCCTTCCTCTCCCATGTACTTACCTGGAGATTTCCTTATTGCCGAAGAAAGTGAACTTGAGGAATCGAACGTCCTCTTAGGATCCACAAGAATCGATCCTCGGTCCACACTAGAACCTCCGATAATGTCACCCCATCGCCCAAGTCCAGCTCCCCATGGTCGATGATATTCGAAGGGTCAAGCACGTAACTCCTCATTTGAGATACATGGAAGTCGTCGTGCACCTGGTGCAATTGAGGTGGATGGTTAAAGCGGTTAACCACCTCTCCTACCCTACTGAGGACCTAGAAAGGTCCGTTGAACCTTGGAGATAACATGCCACCTCGACCACGTCTCTGTAATTCCACGTCGAGGTGAGACCCGTAAGAAATCGTGGTCGCAATCCTCGAACTCTAGTGCTCTCTGCCTCCTGTCAGCATAAGGCTTCTGTCGGCTCTGAGCTGTCCTCATCCACTCTTGGATGACCTAGACCTTATCTGGTCCCACAAGAGCTTCTATGATTTATTCTTTGCTGATAAGATAAATCTGGTCTCGTCCCCTGGATGAACCACGTTCTTTGCATAATACAGTCAATCCGGACATGAATGATGTATTCATGCCATGGACGACGTCGTAAGACCTCGACGTTATGACCAAGAGATCCAACTATCACTCTCACCTCTAAGGTTCGAGTCACACTGTCGGAATCAACGTGAGGTCACTGGGTCTCTTCCAGTAGGAATCTCGAAAGTGAGGTTCAAGTCAATAGTTTAAACAGGAACCTCTTAGTACTCAAAAAGGAAAGAAGCAAATGTCACAAAGGTAAGTGTCTTTTTATTATTGCAGCTCATGGTACAAATACAAAAATGTAACAACAACAACATGGAACTAGATATACAATGAATAAAAGGAAACCACTAGTTCCTCTCCTGTCCACTCGCTTCCGGAGCTCCGTAGTCGTTTGCTTCTACTGCCTGAAGCTGAGCTCTCCCATGTCCACCTATTCCCTGCGGTCGGGGTGGACCTCCTGGTGGCGGTGGTGGCAACACCTCGAAGCATCGTCCACCTCTAGCTGCACGGCCAGCTCCCCTCCCTCGGCCTTCAGCTCCTAGCGGTCTGCCTTGATCGAACCTCCGCCTCTTCCTAGGAGGTTCTTCATTTTACTGCTGGTCATCTGCATGGCAGGTCGGACAGCCACATGCCATGTGAAAAATCCCGCCGTAGGAGTAACACTACATGGTAGGTCTGGCTCTATCATTCCCCTTGGTGCCTCACACTACCGACCCTAAGTCATGTGGTCGACCACCTGTAGGTATGGTCCTCTTGGACCACTGTGTCATCTGTCTACTGCCTGCTACAGAAGACTCTGCTGCATGCCATCTAGTGGTGGGTCCTGATATTGGAGACTGCTCATCAAAGAAACTCTCCACTAAGAGATCTCGCTCCAACACCCCTGTCTGTGTCGGAATGCTGTGAGAAACAACAGAAGCTCTAATATCTCACCTGATCCCCTGCTCGATGGTTCGGGCCCTGAAGAACGGGTCCCGTACCATATCTGTGGAGTAGTGCGAGAGGTCTGTGAACCTCGTTGAATACTGCGCCACTGTCATGCTACCTTGCCGCAGCTGAAGTAGCTCCTGTATACGCATCGATCGAAGGGTGGCTAGTACAAACTCTTCCCAGAATATGCTCTCGAAGTCTGCCCATAGAAGTTTCGCCTCATCATGTATATGGAGCATCAGGCTCCACCATCTTCCTGCTGCTTACTCAAGAAGGATGGAAGAAAGGATCACCATGAAGTCTGCTGGCATCCCCAATAGCCTGAAGACTATCACCATAGCCTCCAGCAAATCCTCAGCCGCATGCAGGTTCGTCTCTCCCCTGAACCTGGGTGGCCTCTAGCGCTGTAACTCGTGCAGTGCGCTCAAGTGACGTGCACCCTCTGCTGCTGGGGCTGGTGGCATCAGTGGCCCAATGGGTAGTAGTACCGTTGGTGCCTCAACTGGGATAGGGCCCTATACTGAGGCCATGTCGCTCGGAAGGTTGTCAGTACGAACAACTCTCGGGGCTCTATCTGGTCGTCTGCAGGGAGGAATCCTGAAAGAAACAAACCTGACACGGTCAAATGATTTCTACCTGGTGAGCTGATCTGGTTTGAGATGACTTTTAAAAACATCTGGAAACACACACGCAATAAGTGTTTTTGTGCACAGAGTCAGAAATCAGATGTCAGGGTCCTGGTGTATAGATACATCGGCCGCCCGCACAAAAACTGGATTCCCGGAACTAAAAACCACACTCGGTACTCTTAACACTGTCGCTTCACAGAAAGAAAAATATCAGAGTTATTAGTTCGATGGTAGAACCGACTCCTCTGATACCAATTTTTCACGACCCATCCTCGGGGCCCATGCCATGACTACCCCAAGCCAGCCTTCCATCGGCCAGGGGATGGCGACTGACACCAAAGGCGAAAATCCCGATAATTGGGAAGGCATTGCATTTATAAAAGAAAACAAAACCCCACAGAGTACACGCGGAAGTAAACACCAAGTACAAAAGATAGTTCTGAAAAGTAAATGGGCCAGAATACAAACCAAACTGAAAGTACAGCTACAAATGAAAAAAGTACAATAGAAAAAGATAACAGCTGGAAGAAAGTAAGAATCTCATGGGTCGTC
Organism: Viscum album; assembly: GCA_963277665.1. Classification (NCBI taxonomy): domain Eukaryota; kingdom Viridiplantae; phylum Streptophyta; class Magnoliopsida; order Santalales; family Viscaceae; genus Viscum; species Viscum album. Next base: position 87,226,459 of record OY728156.1, on the reverse strand, counting down.
GTCCTCGAATCATACCTGAAGGGTAGGTACAGATAGCGCAGCTCCTGGATCGTCCACCACAGATCCTACCTGAAGGGTAGGTACAGATATCCTCCACAATACTCTCGCCCGTCAACCTCCTCTGAGTGTCGTCTCGTAGTGACGTCCAACTCCGGTTACTGACTCGTCGTGTGGTCCACCTCCGAGTACCGTCCAGTCCTCGAACACTCGGCCTCTTCTAGCACTGCCCGTCATCTCCAACCAACAGAATGAGGTGCGGGCATAGCCCGTGCAGGGGTGGGTATAATTATACTGAGTAGGGTCCTCGAGACCCTCATGGTCTCACAAAATCCAACAAGGATAACCAAAAAGAAGGATCTTAACAGATAACCCTTACTTAGGTATAAGCCCATTCTTATACCTAAGTTATCAAGTAACCCATCTCAATCATGTGGAAACACAAAGGTTATGAAATAAATGGATAAACACTACCCACTTATATGCCCATAAATATACCTAAGTTATCAAGTGAACCATCTCAATAAGTAGGTAAACACAAAGGTCATAGACTCAGCTCAAACCAGGATTTTCATTATCGAAACCGTAACTGCTGATGAGCCCGTCTCTGGAGTGTACAATGATCCTGTCACAACTCCGAGGTATTGCTCACTAACCTAAGACTGCTGAGGTACACCTCCTGTCGAGTAACGCGGGTCTGCGACCTCACACAGTAGTGCTCTTCCGCAATGGGTCTGCCACCTCACACAGTAGTGCTCCCCCTCATAGCCTACAGAGGTACTCCTCCTATCGAGTACCGCGGTTCTGCCACCCCACTAAGTAGTGCTCCTCTGCCATGGGTCATCCACCTCACAATGTATTGCTCCCCACTGGGCTATGCTAGTCACTCCGAATCGAATCAGACAAGAAGTCAACGGTCACAACCAGCTACACGGTTTCCGTACTCTGTATGCTCGTCTCCGGGAGGATCCGCTCCACGAGCTACAGGTCGATATTACAAGTATCACAAGTTCCATGAAGAAGTATCTCAAAGAACTGCCTCGTCATAGGGGTCTCAATGCAACATATGGCGCATCAAACGGACGCCCGGTCTGTGAGTTATTATCCTTTTCGTCCCAGGGGCCCGGTTGGTTTAATGTGTGAACCAACCAGGCCGCAACTCAACTTTACCCCGAACTCTCATAGGGTATACTCAAAGGGACCGTTTCTCAACATGATCACCAACTCCGCTGACGGTTCGTCAAACAGATGTCTGGTCTGAAGGATATCGGTTTTTCTGTTCCAGGGGCACGGTTGGATTTCGGGTACAATCCAACCTGACCATACTTTAAATATGTCAAAACTTCGGGAGAAGTATGCCAAAAGATCCATATCCTCAAGAGGAATCCAAAAAAGTCGACAGAATGTCAATCAGATGTCCGGAGCTCAAGATATAAGTGTTTCTGCTCCGAGGCCCCGGTTGGTTTCATGTACGAACCAACCTGGCCGAACCCAAAGTACTCCGAAACCTTGAGTGTAATATACCGAAACGACCGTCTCAATCCAAAGATCGTATCACAGCTGACAGTGCGTAGATCAGAGGTCCGGATCCCATGTTAGAGGCAAATGACCAGGAAAGGTCCGAATGTGGGGGTTTCGGCGGCTCGGCGCGCTCGCGGTCCGGCACGCTGGCCAGGTGGCTCGGCCGAACGGCCGAGCTGTTTGGGTGTGCGGGGGGGGGGGGGGGGGGGGGGGCTGCCCCCTACTGTTTTTCACTGCGGCCCCCCAAAATGGGGGCCGCTCTTCGCTGGCCACCCGGGGGTCGTAACCCCCGGCTCTCCCCCTGACAGACCGGCCCGCTCCGGCCGGCCGGCTTCTGCCGCCACGGGACAGGCGAGAGCCGGTCCCCCTACTCCAATGTCGGCGGCCCGGAACCGGCCGCCGGTCCCCCTACTTCGTTGCGGCCTATGCTGCAGCTTATTCTGTCCGGCGCGGTGCGACGGCGCCGCGCCCCTCTGTCGTGGCCCCGCTCCGGCCGCGGTGTCTTTGGGTTTTTCTTCTGGCGCGGCGCGACGGCACCGTGGATTGGTTCGATTTTTAAATGCGCAGCACGACGACACTGCGCATCCTTTCCGCTAGTTCCCTCACGGTGCGACGACACCGCGTCACTTTCCTTTGAACCGCAACAACATAAAATAATAAGGGAGGAGGGTCGGCCGTGTTTGTGCGGTCCATCCCCCTCTCGTTAAATGATAGCAAGCGGTCCAATTGAACGTGGATAGATGATGGAAGAAATTCACGAAAAGAAATGCATAAAACCCCTACCTTGAAAAATGTTGTCGAAAGATGGCGTCGCGGAAAACAGCGTCGCGGGGTGAGGTTCCGTATATGCCGACGGAGACCGTCCGAGGAGGAAGCAGCATCTCCCGTCCTTTCACACAGAGAGAAAATTGAAAGCCAGAATGTCGTTGGAGAGTTCCCACATCGGTGCCTCCTCCTTTGTCAAGGAAAGAAGAAGACAGTAGAATCTGGGTCACCGAATTGACGTTCCTTGATGAAGAAGAAGAAGAACAAGAAGAAGAAGAAGTTCTTTCAAAACATCCAAGCTCTCTTCCCTTACCCTCAACACCTCAAATGATAACCCTTCACAAAAAATAATGGTTCCACATTATTTAATCAACCCAAGCCATGATTTTCCATAATAAATTCAAAAGTTGAATTCACTTAATTAAATGTGTGTGTTGGCTAGAGTTAATGAGGGAGAGAGTGAGGAAACAGAAGGTTACTCATTAAAGAAATGTTTACAAAAAAATTAAAGAGGGAGTTAGGGAGTTTAAGAGGAATGTCAATGGGTGGGGTTCATGTGGGCCCCACCCCACCTTTAATCCTCTCATGGGTGGTTAACATCAAGTGGGTCCCACCCCTAACTCCCTTACTTAGGTTGTAACCACTTAAGAAAGGGTCAAAGTGTTGTAACACAACACTTAATCCACATAACAAGAAAAGAAAAATATAATTGTAACAATTATATTTTATCCCTCACATTTTTTAAAACAACTCCTCTTGAGAAAACACAACTCCAGATTGGGTCTTCTTAAGAAATTACCGGCATTACGGTTCCATTGATGCCCTCGGATTTGGATTCCGTGCACCGGTTCAAAAGATAGAAAAAACCCGCTCGTTCGTTCACTAAACGTACCTGAGATAAACTTCGGAAATTGATTCCGGGCACACCAGGGCTCGGAATCAGGCGCCGTCAAAAACTACATTCTTGTAAAATCCCAAAGACAATTTAGAAAAAAATTTCCCTTGATTTTTACAGGTCTTTAGAAATTCAATAACTATTTTAATTATAATTTGGTATTAGTTATCATGAAGTCATAACACTTTTATTAATGTATAAAAACATTATAGTATACCACATAATTAGTATAATTGTAATTGTTTCCTATTTTCCACAAAATGGAATTATATTTATGTTGTATGTGTTTTTAACATAACTTTCCCCAAAATTCCATACCATGATGCATCTAAATGATCTAACATTCACATTCATAGGATTATTAAAGGTGTATTGAAATAAAATATATTGAATTTTACATTATTTGATATTTAATTAATCTCTTGTACTTCTCCCTTTTAGAAAATAATATCCACTAAACAAAGAATCCATTGAGAATGGTCCATTAGGATTGGTAGTGACCCTTAGAGGATTTTCTATAATAAGATAATAAATGATTTTCTTATTGATTATTATTAAATCGTGATTCTGATATTTTAATTTTATGCACCACTCCTAATGATATTAAACCATAGTATATTCAAATGAATTAATATAGTTCACATAGTATATGTTCTCGTTGATACATCCTTGGATTACTCAAAACTTATATTAGGTATTAATAAAGAAATATCCTACATGTTTGTGATACTTTCCTTCACAAAGTAATATCTAGATATACATATTAATCAAACTATCAAGACTAATGAAATTTATAGGGTCTATGATAATGGGGAACTGATGCATCTGAGTTTTGTATTCCATAAAATCATATAGTTCAATCATTCAATTTTTTGGAATATTCTTCCTAATTAGTAATACCATTAGTAACATAAATAGTGTGATTAGAAAACTATATAATTTAGATTATTCTAGATGAAATATGTTCCAACAAACATTCCTAATTGGTGAATTTTCTATAAAATGTTAACAACCCATAATCATCATTTCTTGTTCAACTATGGATTTTCCAAAAATATACATATGAATATTATTAGAGTTGACAAATTTTCTACTTATTCTCCTAAAAATTTGAAGGACAATTTAGAAACAATTAATACATTTGTGTCTAAAATTGGAGAACAAAAGTATGCATTCTAAAGAGATAACTAATATATACTAAAATAATATATTCAATATCAGAAATGATATAACAAGTCCTTTATGATGTTATTATTAAAATTTATATATACAACATCAATAGAATGAACAAAATTATTATGGAAAATCAGATTTCCATATCTAATAACCACCAGTGATTTCTGGATGAAAAATATCTCATGAGTGAGACAAGAAAATAAAAAATAATAATATAAATTGATGTCCTTAAACAATCTCAATGATGTAAAAATATCTCAAAGACAATAATATAATATTAATTTCAATCCATTCATATATTTTATAAATATTATCTTTAACCAATGTGTGGTTTGAATACTACACTCATGATATCAGCTATCCTCTACTATGTTATACCAATATCTCTTACAATAGACATTCTATTATAAAACCATCATATTTAGTAGATATTAATAAGGGGATAATATCATACAGTCTATTATTGAGAATATATACCATAATTTTATATGAATGATTCAATAAAATTGGTGATAATTGTAGAAAGATTTTTTGATCCTAGTTGTGAAAAAAATACTAGATTCACATGTAACTCATTGAATATTACATGTTTAAAAAAAATCAAATAACATCTGTGTGACTTCTTTTTGAATAATTATTAATGATGAAATATAAATTGATATATGAAAAATAATAAGACCCGATGATATTTTTTTGTTGAGCCAATTTATATATGTTGTTTAAATTTGAATATTTTATAATTATACAGATCAATTTATTCAAATTTCCATCCATAAATTTATGGGTTATTCTAAATTTTTACCCATCTACATAACAACTAAGAAAAAATAACTCTATATCACACTTTTAACTTGGAGAATAGAATAAATATAATCTGTACCACACATTTCTATAACAGTACATCACTTTTATAAGAAAATCATTATAATTTATTTTAAACCATTCCACTAATTTAATTTCATTATATAATGAATTTATTTATTTAGTATTGTACCTTGATAAACTATATTGATCTATATTTTTACATATTAAATTTTTTACCCTTGATAAGTTCCTAAAACATGAATTTTTGTTAACTAGAATGATACCTAAAAAAATATCATCTGATCATTTATAAAGGTATCAATTTTAAAGGATAGTCTTCACATTATATTTTAAAATAATTAGTTACTATTAATGTGATTGATATTCCATTCAAAGGAGATCCCATTCAGGTATCATATGTTTGTTTTTAAAAGGACACCTAAGCATTTCTCCATGTAGGATAATCCTCATATATGTATATATATATATATATATCCATTTCATAAAATTGGATTCCTTTGACCAATGATATAAAATTAAAAAATGTTTATTGGAATATAAAATATTTTGAGGCAAATAAACAGTAGGGTGTTATATAAAAAACCATTTTCAATTGGGTCAAAGTGGAGTCTGTGATTAAATATATCCACTAAAAATTAGATATGCCTCTTTCAAGATCAATTCACATACAATGATGTACCATTTAGTTATTCCTGTAGATGAAATTAATAAATAAATATCCAATTTCAATTATACTATGATTGGATATAAATAATATAAAATCTTAAATATACATCCTCATATATATTATACTACATCTATTCATAGGATGATCATGATATAGAACCGATATATAAACCTGAATGATTTATCCTAAGGTTTTTCACAATCAAATGCATCATATTAAGTAGATTTATTAAAAATAAACAATGATTATGATGATAAAAACATGATGGTGAGATTAAAAAAATAAGAGTAAAAAAATTCATATGTTGTTATTACTAATTGAAAATCCAAATATGTTGATAGTTAGGTTGGCTATCCATGGAATTTATTGGTTCAGATTCATGTTCACGATGGAAAATACTAAGGTATTGATAATGAATCAGGCTCAAATTGGATATTTTTATTTATAATTTATTATAGTGACAAATGCATTTCATACATAAATACCACTTCTTATTAGATGAATACACAAAAAATTAATTAAAATCCACACTGTAATAAAATAGGTGTAGTTTTATTGAAATATAGTATACATAAATAACATGTTTGTAAGATGTGTACATGATCACTAATTATGTTCACTACTATAAAATGGGTTTACACACACTTTTTTCCAAAAACATGTTGGTATATACCCACCAATACCCACAATTCTCAAGAACTAGGGGTATAAACGACATTTTCTAACCTATACCAATGGTTATTTTTAAACCATTGTTATAGGGTACTAAGGTTATTTCGGGACAAAAAAATTGCATTGGAATGCCGCAGAAAAACCAAAACCTACGGTTCTTAAAAAACTATGGATATAAGTGACAATTATACCCACATTATTCATGAACCGTGGGTATAGCGTTTTGTATATAATCCTATACCCACAGTTTATAAAAAATGTTGTTATATATGTAACATATACCCACACTTTTAGGGAACCGTGTGTATGGTGTCCATTAAATTTTTCATATGAAAATAGATATATATAAGATAATATATGTATATGTAAACATAATTGAAAGTGTTATTGTGGTAAAGGGGTTCAGCATTGAACCAGCTTCTCAGGTTCGAAACCCTATCACTAAATTTTATTTATAAAATGTTAAATATATATACAGAATAATATATATATATATATATATATATATATATAAACAAAACTATAATTGGTGTTGCGGTAGGAGACATTAGCGATAGGGCAGTGTCCCAATTTCAAAACCTGCACAAAGCGTTTTATTTATTCTCACGTTATATATATATATAAGATAGTATATATATATATATATATTTATTTGAACATAATTAAATTTTCATTAGTGGTAGGGGGTTCAATGTCTTAGTGGAGGTGGGGGTTTGAAACACATTGACGCCGATTTTTTACCAACGATTTAGATTAATATTTTTAACTATATATAAATATACATTCTACTGATTTTAATATTTTTGCTGGTGGGGAACAGTTATTTTTTAGTGTATGTCATGGGATCAAAACTCGTTTATGATTTTTTCTATAATGGTGGCTTGAATTAATATAATTAGGCAGTAATGGTTAGATATAAATGTATATGACACAGGTGGGCTGGTTAGGTGTTACGTGGTATTGGAGAAGGTCATGGGTATGAAACCCACCCCATTACTTTTACTAATATTTATAAACACGGTTTTCAAACTAGGGGTATATTTTTGTGACATGCTGGGATGTGTGTCTATGACCTGCTGGAAAAATCTATAACCCTAGTTTGGCAAACCATTCGTATATGATGTGGAGCTATACCGATGAATCTGTTTCCCATGGATCACAAAACTATGGGTATGGCCTACACCCATAGTTTTTGGGGCTATACCCACAGTTTTGAAATGTGGGTATATGTCATTTCTCTAGTAGTAGTTCATCATAACCAGTAGCCTTCTTAGAAATGTCATAATTGAAACCATTCATTATAATTCAGGGAATAAAATCATAAGAAAGATTTATCTGAGATACTCATTATGGGTAAAAAGAGGGATATCAATGGTAAATTTAATATAACATAGGTATATGGTTATGAGATTATGATCTTTAAATATCAAATCTGTATACATCATTTTAAAAATCAAATTTGGTTTATGTGGAATAAATTATGGAAATTTATAAGATATCATTCAATAATTATTCAATGAACAAGAGTGATGAGAAAATAAATTAAGAATAAACTATAAATTTATTGTATTCACAAAAGTAAGAAAATCATATCCTTATTTATTATGGGATAATTCCATGAAAATCATTGTTTATTGGGTTCATTATTCATTCTATATTATTAGTCAGTTTTCATTCTGAAAGGTATCATAGTTTAAAAAATCCATTACTAATCTTTTTTCACTCTCTGTTCGTGTTTTTTTTACTAATTGAGATTTTTATATTTACCCAATGAATTATAGGGGTATATAATTTAGGTCTCAGTCATCAAATATTTATAAATACCTTCACATTTATTCACTAAGACCATAAAAATATTCAACATAACTTATCCCATGAAAGAGAAAACATGTTTCATTGATATTTCTTCATTATAACCATAATACATAGAAAATAAGAGTAATGATGGAATTATTGGACAATATTCCCAATAAATTATAAGTAACATAAAATGATTTCATTTTTGATAAAAATGGATTTAAAATACTATATTTAACATTTCATGTGGAATATACCCTTTTAAATTTGAAATCGAATATTTAAAATATAAAAACAATCAAAATATTATACAAACTAGTTTTGTTTCAAATTAAAATGGATTGATAAGGGGGAATCATAATTTTTTTTCTTCATGATGGAATACAATTAAATTAATATTGTGTATATTAAAACAAAGGCTATATTCACATTTTCCATAAAATTAAAAATAACCTCATTCAGAAAACTAAAATAATATTTATTTAAATTGATATTAATAATAATAAAAAATGTATATAATATACCATAAAATATCAATGGAGAACATTTAAATCAATATTGAAAATATTTTAAAAAATCTACATGAAAGAAAAAATGCCTTTTTCTAATGGTAGAAATAAAGATTATTTTAATAAAAATTATTACTATGGTCTCACGAGTACATAAAGTGTAGAAAATGAAGTGAAACCACGTGTTAATATGAAATAAAAAGTGGAGAATAAATTTTAAGTTATTTATAATAGAAAATATTATATTAATTATTCAGTAAAAAACAACAATAAACAATCTCAATTTAAATGATATTAAAACATCAATCTCTTACCACATTGATAACATTGGCATCATAAGAATCATGAAAATGAAAAATTAATATGTATAAATATATCCACTAATTTTCATGGGGACTATCATAAAATCTATCAATGGGTAATATTTACTCAATTAAAAGGATACCTGTGGTAAATAAGAAATGTGTCCCAACAAAGTAAAATTTTGACACAAAGTCACTACCTCATGTTCAACTAATATACATTGTAAATTAAAACCCAATAAAATAAAAGTAAAATTTTAAAACATATATAAAATAGAAATTTATATAATTATATTTTCATACATTTTAGACTTATAACATTTAAATCCTCGGTTATTAATAATTCATTTTTATAGTAAGCATTTTTAAGTGATAAATATTTTGTTTTTCATGAGAATTAAAGGTAGGTGTTTTTGGTCCATATACTTGTATCATTGTTTAGTAATATACATAATTATAATAATGATATTTATGTCATATATTTATTAATTATATATATATATATTATTATTTTTGAGATAGATATATTAAAATGTATTACATAGTTCATTGAAACTATAAGACATATGTATGGATGAAGACTGTTTTCAATTTTCAAAATATGGAATAAAATAAAGGTAAATAATAATATATATTTTTTTTAAAAATTATTATTTTATCAAGAACATAAGATAAAAATTTAATATATAATTTTTACCATCAATGAAAAGTAGTATTGTGAAACAAATTACATCACTGCATGAAGGTGGTAGACCACACGTATGTACGATTGACGTAATCATTTTTCGATAAATTCATAAGAATGTAGATATAATATTATAATTTTATAATAATAATTATGTCAAAAAATATATTATGTAATCATTAAAACAATAATAATAACCATCCTTGTAACACGTGGATGGAAAATTAATTATACCACTATGTAGAGGTTTTCACACAAAAGTACTCATTATTAGTAATTTCACTTTGCATTTCATAAAATAGAGGGTTTCTATTGTTCTGTATATAATAATAAAATTATATAATTATATTTTGGGTAATAATATTATTCTTTTGATTAATAGAATTGAATTTCAGGGGTTTAAAGAAAAAAAATATAGTGGTTGGGTTTGATGATTGCCTCTTCTTTGGTAGGCCTCCATTAGACACATTCTTATGGACCGATATAATAGTATTTTGAGAATAACCATAATTGTTTTTTGTATATGTATGTTGAGAATATATTTATTTGGTATTAGTGATTTTGGTTTTCTTAAAGTTGTTTAAGGAAAATATAGAATGGAGATCCTTTTATAAGGGCGGGTAAGGTCACATAATGAATTATTAAATGGATTGGAATATAATAATTTCATTCTCAATATAAATTCATCCACATTGATTTATATTCAGATAAAAATATTATAAGTTCGAAATTCTTTTATATAGTATAATTTATATAGGGTTTTTATCTATTTAATCCTTATTATTTGGTTTAACCACATGGTTAACAATGTACAATAATTACCATAGTGATGTATTTTTAATATTGAATGGTTATAATTTTACTAATAACACATCAGTTTTCTCATTAATTAAAATGGGATGGTAATGTAGATCATTTAGAGTCATACATGAAATGTTAATTTTTCTGTGGTTTTTAAATAATTTAATAAGATATTTTGATAATAGAATACTATTATTATCTTTTGAATAACTATTCAAATAAATTAACATTGAAAACAACTATATATAAATATGATTACCTATCTCATATGAATTAGTCTATACATTTTAATTGAGTAGGATTATTATAAATATATTTCATAATGTATTGACTCATATTCATACACTCTTATTCAATGGTTGTTTAATAATATTCACATTTTAATAATAATATTTCTAAAATAAATACTTGTTGACCCCACCTGTTTTGATAATCCCAATTATGCTTTCATATACTCTGATAATCCCAATCTAATGTTTTTAAATATATTAATTATTTCAATCTGTGATCAAGATGATTATAATATTAAAATAATCCCTGCAATATGTTAATCCATGTCTATCTATGTTTATATGAGTTATAAAGTTCTTCTAACTCACTCAGATATGCTTTGCATAAAAAATAAAAGTATTAAGTCACTGATCTGGGTATAGCTACTGATATAGAGCTACCGATAGATAGAGTCTCCGGTACACAAAGGTCACTTATATGTATAGAGCTACCGACATACACCAAGTCTACCCATAGGACAGAAACCGAGCTACCGATAGAACAGGTCTGCCGATATGCATAAGTCCACCGGTAAGCAAGCCTACCGACAGATTCAGTCTACCGATACAGAATAGTAAGAGCTACCAATACGAGCTACCAACCGGCCTACTGATACACGGACTGGTGACTGATATGAACCGACTTATACAGTCTAACGATACAAGTATAGAGCTACTGATAGAACCAGTCTACAGAGCTACCGATAGAGTAAGTCTACTGATAGAAGGAGTTACTGATACCTAGAGCTACCGATACCAAAAAGCTTCCGATGAAAGTTCAAAAAGCTACTGAGAGAAGGTTCTTCTACACAAAACACCACCGTACACATTTACAAACACGAGCTACTAATGATTGACCAACTAGTCAAACTGTATACTCTCAATACTATTTTATTTATTAAGCTAACGATTACATGGGATGTTTTTGATACAGTTAATGTTATTTAATGATCTCTCTTGCCATGTCAGGGAACCGTACCTAGTACCCATGCAAAAGGCAATCATTCCCATTTTACGGAGCTGAAAGATATAAAAGGGAAGTTAAAGACCTAGATGAAAGAGGATGATGTGAAGTAGTCCATAAGACAATCATCAAAGAACTAAGAAGGACAAGGGTGTAAAATAAAGGGTTGAACATCATTCAAATGTGGCGTATTCATGAAAGACCAAATCCATACTCCAAGAAAACTGGACATACACAAAGGTACTCATTTTCAAGGAGAACACAAGCCACATCTTGAGTGAAGAACTACCAAGAAAACTTCATGCACTCAAGCTGACAAGCTGGACTAAGAATCAAAGAAAAAAACAACACTCTGTTTTCTGAGCAGAAACCAGAGAAGGACTCAGAAGTTTTTCGGACAAACCAAACGAGTCCAGAGCTACACTAAAAATCACTAAATCTTTTCTAAACTCTTTCTTACTTTCTTTAGTGATGCTATCTTTACATTTCGAGCAGTGTGTTAACCCTATTTATTTTACACACACAATATCTCCTAAGATAAACTGTAAGATTCTTAAATCCTCACTCAAACTTCATAACCCTTTGTTTCCAACTTTGGATAGTGGTAGAGGTCATGTAAGACCTGGAAAACCTGTGTTCTATTATTTGTTTCCCATGAAGAACTGTGGTAGAGCTATTTGGACCTGGATAGTATTGTACTGTATTTTACACACGATCCAAGATGTGGATCAATTTACATAAATTGTTGATAGGACTAAGTCTCGGCTTGATACTGAACCTCTTGGATAAATCTGCATTGCTTTTTAGTTTAAGTCATAAGCATACTATATATATTTATTTCATAATCTGTTTCCTATTACTTTGAAATACAAAACTATTTTAAAACTACATTGATAGTTAAATTATAAAGTGTTTATATTTTCTGTAAACCAGTAAGTTAGTTTCAAAAGTTAATTTCATCTTAAGATTAAGTCAACTGAGACCTAATAAATCTATGAGAAACTGATTAAACATTTACACTCTGTATAGAATAACTACATTTTAACTTTGTTTTTAAATTGGGGGATTTTAAGAGAAAAATTTTTAATAAAAATTTTAATTGGAACTCAATTCACCCCCTCTTGAGTGTCCACTCCGACCAACATTTGGTATCAGAGGTTGTTTTTTTAATGGATTTTTTAAATACTCTATTTTTCAACTGTGATTTTAGTTTCATATTTAAAGATCTTAAATTTCTATTAGTTCTAAATTTTATCTCCTTGAAATATTCTTTTCTAAAATCTAGTTATAGATAATATACTAGAAGGGGATGCTACCAACATGCCACCTTTCTTTAATGGAACCAACTATGCCCAGTGGAAACATAAGATGAAAATTCATTTAGAATGTATGAGTGTTGATATCTAGACTGCTATAGAGTCTCAATATAATATTCCAGAAATTGAAAGAACGAATTGGGATAAACCTATAACGACTGCTTACAATAATAATTGTAAATCTAGGAATTCCCTATACTGTGCATTAGGAGATGAAGAGTTTAATAGAATATCTGATTTCAAAACTGATTATGAAATATGGGATACTTTGGGTGTTTCTCATGAGGTAACAACCAATGTTAAAGAAATGATATTGAATACTTATAATGTTAAATATGACAATTTTAAAATGAAAATTTGTGAACCTATTTCTGATATGTATCTCAGGTTTAATGAGATAGTCAATACAATGAGTTCACTTGGAAAATTTGTTCCAACTAAGGAACAAATTATGAGGATACTGAGATGTCTACCAAAACAATGGAGGGGCACTTCTGTTTCAATCAGAGAGTCATGTGACATTGGAGCACTGCCTATAAAAGAGCTTATTGGTAAATTAATGATGTATGAAGAAGAACTCAAGGTAAATAAAGAGGAAGATGATGAACCCAATAGAAAATCCGTAGCTTTCAAGACTACTGCTTATAAGATCAAAAAAAAGGAGACAAGGAAAATACAAACTGAAAGTTCAACCAGTGAAGATTCTTATTCAGACAGAGATATTGAAATGGCTCAAATAGCCAGGAGATTCAAGAAGTTCTATAGGAAGATGAAATTCTTTGGAAAATATAACTAGAAAGGAAAGTATGAAAACAAAGGTCATTGGAAAAAGGATTGGAAAAAGCCATACAATGAAGATGATATAGTCTGATACGAGTGCAAAAGGAAAGGACACATCAAGGCTGAATGTCCAAAATTAAAATTCAAAAATAAATATGATTATAAGAACAAGAAGTAAAAGAAAGATATGAAAGCTACTTGGAGTGATTTAGAGGACAACACAAGTGAATCTGATGTTTCTGATTCTGAGAAGAATCGTGCCAACATGTGTTTCATGACCAACACATCCGAGGTAACCTTAGATACTCTAGTTTTAAAGTCTTATTATTCTGGAGATGATGCATAATCTGATTCTGATTCTGAAAACATGACTAGTGAGGAATTATTTAAATATTGTAATATGTTCGGAGAGACATGCAATGAACTTAAGGATAAATATAAGTCATTAATGAAACATCATGCTCTCACTGTAACTACTAAATCTTATTTTGATATATAAAAAGAAAAAAATGCTCAACTGTTAAAGGAAAATACTGACATGAAAATGTCTAATGAGAAACCTAGAAAGGACTTAGAAAAGTTCAAAAATGGAAAAGATAAACTTACAAAAATGTTAGAAAATCAAGTTTCACCTAAATACACTACTGGTTTGGATACCAACCTGGAAAAATATAGTTCACTAAAACTCAATTTATTCATAAGTCTGGACAAAATTATGCTTATTCCAGTTCTGGAAATTTTTATGCTTCAACCAGTTATTCATATGGTTATAGATCAAATAAAGTTTATATTTAAAAATCTATTTATTCTGTAAATTATATGAGACCCATAAGACAAATATGGGTACCTAAGGCTTTGATTTCTAACCTATATGGACCCAAGAAAATCTAGGTACCAAAATCAATTTCTATCTAAACCTGTTTTGTAGGAAAAATTTTTGAAGAGTTATCACAAAAAGGTATGGTACATGGACACTGGATGTTCAAGACACATGTTATGAGATTATTCATGCTTCAAAAGATTAATAAAGTTTGATGGAGGCCAAGTCACCTTTGGTGATAATTCTAAAGGAAAAATCATCGGGCTAGGCCAGATTGGTAACACTGATTCAGTTTTAATTTCTAAAGTATTATTTGTTGATGGAATTAAATATAACCTGTTATGTATTTCTCAATTATGTGATGATAGATTTAATGTGAAATTTGAAAATGATTACTGTAATGTTTTTAATTCTAAAAATGTTTTTTTATTGTGTGCTTTAAGAAATGAAAATGTTTATGATGTTGATTTAAATGCTTTATCTAAACAAAATGTTACTTGTTTAAATGATTTTCATAGAGAATCTTGGCTTTGGAACATAAGATTAGGACACTGCAACATCTATTCACTGAGAAAACTGACTAGGAAAAACATGGTTAGAGACCTACCTAACCTTGAATTACCAAATGAAAAAGATTTTAATCCCTGTCAAAAGGGAAAGCAACATAATGTTTATTTTAAATCAAAGAAATAATATTCAACTTCTCAACCTGTCGAGTTGGTTCACATGGACTTGTTTGGACATTCACGAGTTTCTAGTTTAAATGGGAAGCAATATGTCTATGTCCTAGTAGATGAATTTTCTAGATATACTTGGGTATACTTCTTAGCTCACAAAAGTGAAGATTGTTCTTACTTTGTTAAATAAAATAAGTCTGTAGAAAACCTTAGTGGACTTAAGATTAAAACCATGAGAAGTGATCATGGTAGTGAGTTTTAAAATCAAGAGTTTGAATCATATTGCTCACACAATGGCTATAGTCACAACTTTTCTTCTCCTCGGACACCTCAGCAGAATGGTGTAGAAGAATGAAGGAATAGAACCCTTCAACAAATAGCTAGAACCATGATTAATGAGTATGATCTGCCTATTTACTTTTGGGCTGAAGCTATTAATACATCTTGTTATATTATTAATAGAGTCTTAATTAGACCAGTTCTTAATAAGACCTCATATGAGTTATGGAACAACAGAAAACCTAAAGTTAGTTACTTTAGAGTCTTTGGCTGCAGATTTTCTATTCTTAATACAAAGGGTAATCTGGACAATATTCCTTCTAAGAGTGATGAAGGAATTTTTCTTGGTTATTATTTAACTAGATACCATATAGAGTATTTAATAAAAGAACCAAATGTGTGGAAGAATCTGTTCACATCAGGATTGATGAAACTGATCCACATGAGCCTAAAACCTCTCTTGAAAATCTTAAATATGATTTGAGTGTTCTGGACCTTAATGATAAATCTAAAGAACCTGCTGTAAAGATAAATAGTTATTGACATATTCCCGAATCTTCTTCTATTGAACCCGAACTTGGAGATGAAAATGAAATTTATAGTCCTACCTTTACTAGATCAACAAAGATTCTAAAAAATCATCCTTTGGTTTCTTTTTTGGGTAATCTTGGTAGAGGGACACAAACTAGAGCTTCTCTATAAAACCTGGTTGACCATCAAGCCTTTCTTTCACAGCTAGAACCTAAAAATGTCAATGATGCTATTAATGTTGAATTTTGGGTAATGGATATGCAAGAAGAGTTAAAAACATGAAAGAAACAAAGTCGGGGAATTAGTTGACAGACCTAAGGACACGTTAACAATAGGAACTAAATGGGTTTTTAGAAACAAAGATGATGAATCTAGAAACATAGTTATAAACAAAGCTAGGATAGTTGCACAAGGATACAATCAAGAAGAAATGTAACACCCCAAGATTTCATAGTGTGTTATTTCTTCAAAATAATTTAATAACTTGCACTACACGCAACACCGAGTTCAATTGCACCATGACTTACCAAAAAAAAATCCATTAAAAGAGGTCATGAATAGTATTAACTAAATTTTAAACTTTATAATTTTAGAATCCATATTATGAGTTTCTTAGGCATAATGCAAGAACAGATTCATTTTCAGTATTGCACTTTTATCAACTTTTGATAGTGAAACCTTTTTAAATACAATATTTTAAACTTTTTGACTAAATGGAGACATCAAAAAATTTAAAATGAAACTTCCCAAGCTTCCACGGTACGCTTTCCTTTGAATAAAACAGTAGCGTGTGTTGTACGCAACTTCGAGTTTTAACACACACCACAACCAATCAAACTGGCCGTTATGAATAGTAATACCTAAATTTTGAAATAATATATATTTTATATTTTGAAATGGACTTCATTTTTGGATTCGGAATATCGAATTTAGCCTAAGGTGAAATTTTGGTACTTTTCGGATAACTTTCATATTTTGATGAATAGTGAAAATTACTAAATTTTAATTAAAAACAACTTTTTTAATAAAAATAATTAATAGTGATAAATTATGAATTTGAGTGGTTTTAAAGTATATTTATAATATATTTTTACAATTTAATATAATGTTGGTCATTAGACAAAATTTTACAATTAAACCGAACATAAACAAGTGTCAATCTATTGATAATTATTATCTCTTAAAAACACGCTTTTTGTTTTGACAGCGGGAATTAATTTTAAATTAATTTCTGCCACTTCTGTGTTTTGAATTTAGAAAAATGGATTCCATATTTGGAATCAGGATGTTCAAATTGTGTAAATAGGTAACTTTTATTTTTAGACATTTTGAATAATTACTGCGGTAAATATTTTATTTACCATGGTTAAGGGTAAATCCGGTAAATAAGGGTTAAAAAATAATATTATAATAATACTAAATTACCCTAAAACGTGTCTTAACCCTATTGGTTGATACATGGTCGACCATGGTCATCTTTGGGTCGATTTGGGGACCCCATGGATCCACTTGTAAGTGATAAGGACACTTTATTTTAATTTAGTTAAAATGAATATAAAAATGACACAAGCATATATCTTTTAGAACAACAATTGTTACATAGGGTTATATATGTTGGATTTTAGATTATAAATATTCATTAGAAAGATAAAAAGAGTTCCTACATAATGATATTTTATTTATAATTTTTAGACATTAAATAATTTATTTTATATATGACACAATGATGATGCAGTAATTACTATAATAGTGAAAAATTAAAATAATTGATATTATAAATACCCAAATAAATATAATATGAAACTTATAATGAATTAAAATAATTTTATAGGATAATATGATATATTAGGATTGATTTAATTGACTTTGTTCGAAGTAATAAATCTGTTATGAGTTTCACAAAAATCAACTATTGAATAGTGTCAAAATTGACATAAAAGAGTTCTTAAACAAATATTATATTATTAATTGATATTAAATTCCTAAAAATCTAAGGTTCGGCCAAGAGACTTATATCATGATAGGTTCATCATTAATGTACCACTTGAGGGTCACTTGGATGTATATAGTAAGTTTATTAACCATATTATATAAAAATACAAAGAGACATTGTAAAAGTGAAACTAATTAACTTAGAGTTAATACTTAAAGATAAGGTTAATATAAGTACCCAAACCTGTCTAAATTCTATTGGTTTAGTGTTTTTCGACCTATCCCCACCTTAACCTTTGAATAATCAACTTTGGAGCCATTAGAAACCGAATAGGAATTTATTATAAATTAATATTTCTAGCTTTTCCAAAGGTGCCCCTCACCCCTCTTATAAAAGGGCACTCCTCCTTCTCATTTATTCACACCTTCAAAGCCTTTTGGTTCGGAAAACCTCTGCCCAAATACTCTCCCAACATCCCTCACTACAACCTAGAGGCCTTAGTTTGATCAGAAAGCCATCTTAAGGAGCCCTTTTGATCAAATCAAAAGGAAGAACCCGAAGAAGAGGTAATGATTTCACCACCCTTCTCCAAGTTCATTTCTTCTTCCACTTCTTCTTCCTTTGTTCTTACCATTATAAAATAATAACTCCAGTATCTCACATATACTGTGATGTTATTATAAATATGGTACAATCATATTCAGTATTCTATCCACCCTTTGAATAACATGTCCCCATACGTGCGTACGTACGGCTTACCGTCTCCACGTCGTGGTGTAATTGTTATTCAATATAATATTATTTGGATGGGTATAATAATGATGTGTAACTCATGTAAATAATAAATATAACATGTTAATGATTCTGTATATATGATATACCATCCATTTATATATTATTTTAATATCAAAATAATGATATTGTCGCTCGTGCGTGCGTACGGACTACCGTCTCCACGAATGCGATGAGATTCATTCTCCATCGTATCCATTCAAGTATAATTATCATTTGATGATTTAAAAATGATTTTTAAGGACTGGATATCATTCTGGATATGAATAAGATACAACAACCATGGCTTATGTAACAAAACATATAAAAGAAAATGAGTAAGTTAACTCCCGAAACGACGATAATTCTATGATATTATTAACAAATCAATGTTAAAAGATCATATATGATATCATATTAATATATATGATTCTTGTATAATTTAGTAACAACTATTTCACCATTATACAGGAGGTTAACCTACCCCAACCATGGAAAAGTACAAGGTAAGGGTTATTTCACAATCTCTTCATTATCCGAGGTTGTTTATACGTAATAATCTACTGGGATCTCTTTATCATCCACATCCATGTTTCTTAAAAATGTATTTCAAAACATTTTTACTATTTACTAAAATATGAGTTAAAGTCATTTATACCCTTTTTGACTTTTATAAGTGGTTTATAAAGGAATCTTTCCGTCATTTTCAAAACAAGGTCCTTTTTAACCTTTTCGACAGAATTGAGGTAAGAATGTTTTTTTTAACTTATACGGCGGGTGCGGTTATTTTACGCCGTTATAAAATCTTCAAAGCTTTCCTTACAAGATTATAAGAATATTTTCAACGAAAATGTTTTATTTTATATGGATCTTAAATGATTTCAAAATAAAAGGAGATATTTCTTTAAAAAGAATTTTGATTTCATCTATGTCAACATCCTTTGATGGATTTTAAGATTATTTGAAGTTGTTTTATTATGATACAAAACTTCTATATTGTATTGAAGGTTTTGTGATATGTTTGACTATGGATGTGCTATTTTTATACCATTCATAGTTTATGGTGAAATTATTGACATTTCGTATGCTAGTTTTAATACGAATGTTTATGTTATGTTTAAACCTTTTCATATGGGAATGCATTGGACATAATAAGTGACGGGTGGAGCCCGCTATAGCTCCTCGATGCATCGGTAGGTCTCATGAGACAAACTAGTGTCTTGGCACAAGGCCTTGACAAAATCTTATTTGTAGTCTTGGCACGAGGCCTTGGCTATGTGGTTATGATAGTTTGGCATTATGCATTCCAACATTATGAAAGTGGTTATTGATTTTTGCATGTGATTATTCGATTAGTAGAATATCCATGTGAACAAGTAAATGGAATTATTTCATTTTACTTTTGCCATACTATGTTGAAATTCAAGTTTAAAAGGCTTTTGTTTTAGTAATGCATTGCCTTAAATGTTTATGCTTATTTTGAATGTTCCGCTATATTGTTATCCTTACTGGGCATTTGAGCTCACCCCTTTTCTATGTTTTATTTTTCCCAGGAAGTGAAGATGTAAGTTATGAATGACCTGCAGGGATATTATGAGGGGATTATAGTGTGGACTGTGGAAACATTATGTTGTTGTAGTAGTTTTTCATTTTATGATGTAATGTAAAACTTATGAATATATCTAGTGTTTCCAAGGCTACTAAACCAATCGGTCTTTCGAGATTTGATCTTTCTTGTGATCATGCCAATGTTACGAAGTAATGCACCGACTCTGGGTAACTGGGGTCGGGGTGTTACAGTTGGTATCAGAGGAAGTTTAGTACAAACCTTGGAAGCTAGATTTAGATAAACTCTGATTAGAGCACGTAGACCTAAGATGAACTTTGAGGATTAGTATAGAAGAACTTCCTAGAATTTTGGTATTGTAGAGATTTTGTGAGTTTTCCGAGCAATACATCCCTGTCTGGATACGAGCAGGTAGAGGCGGCTCTGGCACAGATGTACCTAGCGGTAAAACCCGAAAACACCTCTTTGAGCTAGACTCGAACGGGAACTGGTGGACGGCAACGGGCCTTGCTGCACTCTTGGTTATGACACTCCCGGGGGATATGCTTAGGATAACTCTCATTTTCTTTACAAATCATTTTGAAGGGTTTATGAGTATATACTTCCTTAAATAAAACATTCTTATGATTATGGATTATATCCATAAATAGTTCAATTTATGTTAAGTGTTTTATAAGTATGGGATTATGTATTTTGATTCATAAACTGATCTAGTTTATGCCATTGTTTAGAAATGGCGCCCAGTAGAAGGAATGAGAACTCCAGAAATGCACATGATCCAAAGAGAAGGAAGGATCATATCTTTCATGGTCTTAAGCTAGAATTTATAAGAGAAATAGTCTCCCATGTATTATCATCATATGAAGAAATAATATCCTGTGTTGATAAGATAAGTAAAGAGTTTACTGAGTCCTATGGCTTTGAAGGGAAGCAAGAGAAGAAAAGGATGGAAGAGAGAAAGATGGATAAAGGGAAGAGGGAAAAGAAGAATTTTCCCATATGTGGTAACTGTGGAAAGAAACACCCTGGAACTTGCCTGAATGTAATGGAAGTTTGTTATAAGTGTGGAGGAAAAGGGCACAAAGTACGTGACTGCAAGGGTAAGAAAATGGTTTCAAATGTACAATGCTTCATTTGCAAGGAGTTTGGACACTACGCGAACCTATGTCCCAGTCATCAGACTATGCCGCAAATGATGCTATTGGATAATAATCAAGTTATGATACTACCACAGATGAAGAGGAATGATTAGAGTTATTATGTTGATTATATCAATTGAGTGTTGTATCAACTATGTACTTTTTATAATAATTATGGAGTATATAAGGATTGTACTGCAGTACTATTTCATTAAGGACTTGAGATTGTGTGGAACAAAGAAAAGTGACTCAATAGCAGGATAAATTTTTGGAAAATATATGGTTGAGAGAATGATAAACCATAATATAGTTCTGATACCGAGGTAGTGATTTTCGAATAATACATGATTATTTTGGAAAAAATATATTGGATATTATTGACTACCTTGGAACTGATTAATGATTTGTATATTCCATCATTGTTGGGGTTTAAAACATTTTTGGATTGATGAAGTATATCCAGCATTCTATATGGAATAAGGGAGCATGAATGTAATCAATAAGGAATATGGTAATACATGATGAAGGTATTCATATGCTATTACGGGGTAAAAAGGATCTATATTATGTTTACCTTCCTTATAAATGTTAGACTATGAGTTTGGACAGAAGTATTTTGGATAGTTCTAGTTTGGATTATTTTGGATTGCCATAAAAGGACAACCCGGAGGTCGGGCGGCAACCCGTCGCGTCCGGCAAGGCTGTGAGACTTGAACCCGCAACCGAAGGGCGACAAGGGTGTATCACCTACCACTGGACCATGAGATGTCCTGGATTAAATAATGTAGTTTTTATTAAAAGATCATGTAGATGAATTATAAATTCGTTTATTTTGGAACCCTATACGAATAGTGTAAATAGAATTTTTTTACATTCTATTATCTTTTAGAGTGAAAGATGAGTTTGTGGTAGAAATTTATTAATGGATAAAACTCTAATTATAAAGTAAGTATATCTCCTTATGATCTTAGCCAATCTCATAAATAAATTCCTCAATATTAAGAAAAGCAACTTTGAACAAAAATGTTTTCCTAGATGGTACCTTAAATCATCACTAATTTATGGCTTTGGGATTGTTGGCCTTTTTATAGCCATGTTCTCTACCACTCTCCATCAGATAATTGATGGTTAGATTTTTCTTCCATATCCATATTTTCCTACATGGAACCCTAGTATGTGTTATTTTCGGTAATCTTCATACTTTCGACTCTTTATTTTAAATAGAGGCCTCATTAATTCATTTTTCAATGTGGGATTTCAACTAGGATATTTTGAAACGTCAAAAAGGTGTTATCCTAATACCCTATGTTTTGTTGAACCGATGGTATTTCAATTCATCATAGATTGATGAATTTAAGGACCTCAATTTTATACTTGTTTGTGATTGATGACCTCAATCACTACCTATAAATATTTACGTTTTTCCTCCGATTATATGTCTCCAATTTCCACCAATGTTCTCCTAATCGAGATCATAATTTGGTGGTGACCCTTTGATTTCTCTTTTCCTCATATTAAGACTAAATTTTTGTAACCCAATTTCTGATGTGGGTTTTCCCACAAATATATTTTCTACTTTCAACCTTTTATTTTCGAAGAACAATTTCAAATTGCGAGGACGCAATTTATTGAAGGAGGGGAGAATGTAACAACCCAAGATTTCATAGTGTGTTATTTCTTCAAAATAATTTAATAACTTGCACTACACGCAACACCGAGTTCAATTGCACCATGACTTACCAAAAAAAAAAGCCATTAAAAGAGGTCATGAATAGTATTAACTAAATTTTAAACTTTATAATTTTTGAATCCATATTATGAGTTTCTTAGTCATAATGCAAGAACAGATTCATTTTCAGTATTGCACTTTTATCAACTTTTGATAGTGAAACCTTTTTAAATACAATATTTTAAACTTTTTTACTAATTGGAGACATCAAAAAATTTAAAATGAAACTTCCCAAGCTTCCACGGTACACTTTCCTTTGAATAAAACAGTTGCGTGTGTTGTACGCAACTTCGAGTTTTAACACACACCACAACCAATCAAACTGGCCGTTATGAATAGTAATACCTAAATTTTGAAAAAAAATATATTTTATATTTTGAAATGGACTTTATTTTTGGATTCGGAATATCGAATTTAGCCTAAGGTGAAATTTTGGTACTTTTCGGATAACTTTTATATTTTGATGAATAGTGAAAATTACCAAATTTTAATTAAAAACAACTTTTTTAATCAAAATAATTAATAGTTATAAATTATGAATTTGAGTGGTTTTAAAGTATATTTAGAATATATTTTTACAATTTAATATAATGTTGGTCATTAGACAAAATTTTACAATTAAACCGAACATAAACAAGTGTCAATCTTTTGATAGTTATTATCTCTTAAAAACACGCTTTTTGTTTTGACAACGGGAATTAATTTTAAATTAATTTCTGCCACTTCTGTGTTTTGAATTTAGAAAAATGGATTCCATATTTGGAATCAGGATGTTCAAATTGTGTAAATAGGTAACTTTTATTTTTAGACATTTTGAATAATTACTGCGGTAAATATTTTATTTACCATGGTTAAGGGTAAATCCGGTAAATAAGGGTTAAAAAATAATATTATAATAATACTAAATTACCCTAAAACGTGTCTTAACCCTATTGGTTGATAAATGGTCGACCATGGGCATCTTTGGGTCGATTTTGGGACCCCATGGATCCACTTGTAAGTGATAATGACACTTTATTTTAATTTAGTTAAAATGAATACAAAAATGACACAAGCATATATCTTTTAGAACAACAATTGTTACATAGGGTTATATATGTTGGATTTTAGATTATAAATATTCATTAGAAATATAAAATGATTTCCTACATAATGATATTTTATTTATAATTTTTAGACATTAAATAATTTATTTTATATATGACACAATGATGTTGTAGTAATTACTATAATAGTGAAAAATTAAAATAATTGATATTATAAATACCCAAATAAATATAATATGAAACTTTTAATGAATTAAACTAATTTTCTAGGATAATATGATATATTAGGATTGATTTAATTGACTTTTTTCGAAGTAATAAATCTGTTATGAGTTTCACAAAAATCAACTATTGAATAGTGTCAAAATTGACATAAAAGAGTTCTTAAACAAATATTATATTATTAATTGATATTAAATTCCTAAAAATCTAAGGTTCGGCCAAGAGACTTATATCATTATAGGTTCATCATTAATGTACCACTTGGGGGTCACTTGGATGTATATAGTAAGTTTATTAACCATATTATATAAAAATACAACGAGACATTGTAAAAGTGAAACTAATTAACTTAGAGTTAATACTTAAAGATAAGGTTAATATAAGTACCCAAACCTGTATAAATTCTATTGGTTGAGTGGTTTTCGACCTATACCCACCTTAACCTTTTAATAATCAACTTTGGAGCCATTAGAAACCGAATATGAATTTATTATAAATTAATATTTCTAGCTTTTCCAAAGGTGCCCCTCACCCCTCTTATAAAAGGGCACTCCTCCTTCTCATTTCTTCACACATTCAAAGCCTTTTGGTTCGGCCAAACTCTGCCCAAATACTCTCCCAACATCCCTAACTACAACCTAGAGGCATTAGTTTGATCAGAAAGCCAACCTAAGGAGCCCTTTTGATCAAATCAAAAGGAAGAACCCGAAGAAGAGGTAATGATTTCACCACCCTTCTCCAAGTTCATTTCTTCTTCCACTTCTTCTTCCTTTGTTCTTACCATTCTAAAATAATAACTCCAGTATCTCACATATACTGTGATGTTATTATAAATATGGTACAATCATATTCAGTATTCTATCCACCCTTTGAATAACATGTCACCATACGTGCGTACGTACGGCTTACCGTCTCCACGTCGTGGTGTAATTGTTATTCAATATAATATTATTTGGATGGGTATAATAATGATGTGTAACTCATTTAAATAATAAATATAACATGTTAATGATTCTGTATATATGATATATCATCCATTTATATATTATTTTAATATCAAAAGAATGATATTGTCGCTCATGCGTACGTACGGACTACCGTCTCCACGAACGCGATGAGATTCATTCTCCATCGTATCCATTCAAGTATAATTATCATTTGATGATTTAAAAATGATGTTTAAGGACTGGATATCATTCTGGATCTGAATATTATACAACAACCATGGCTTATGTAACAAAACATATAAATGAAAATGAGTAAGTTAACTCCCAAAATGACGATAATTCTAAGATATTATTAACAAATCAATGTTAAAAGATCATATATGATATCATATTAATATATATGATTCTTGTATAATTTAGTAACAACTATTTCACCATTATACAGGAGGTTAACCTACCCCAACCAAGGAAAAGTACAAGGTAAGGGTTATTTCACAATCTCTTCATTATCCGAGGTTGTTTATACGTAATAATCTACTGGGATCTCTTTATCATCCACATCCATGTTTCTTAAAAATGTATTTCAAAACATTTTTACTATTTACTAAAATATGAGTTAAAGTAATTTATACCCTTTTTGACTTTTATAAGTGGTTTATAAAGGAATATTTCCGTCATTTTCAAAACAAGGTCCTTTTTAACCTTTTCGACAGAATTGAGGTAAGAATGTTTTTTTTAACTTATACGGCGGGTGCGGTTATTTTAGGCCGTTATAAAATCTTCAAAGCTTTCCTTACAAGCTTATAAGAATATTTTCAAAGAAAATGTTTTATTTTATATGGATCTTAAATGATTTCAAAATAAAAGGAGATATTTCTTTAAAAAGAATTTTGATTTCATCTATGTCAACATCCTTTGATGGATTTTAAGATTATTTGAAGTTGTTTTATTATGATACAAAACTTCTATATTGTATTGAAGGTTTTGTGATATGTTTGACTATGGATGTGCTATTTTTATACCATTCATAGTTTATGGTGAAATTATTGACATTTCGTATGCTAGTTTTAATACGAATGTTTATGTTATGTTTGAACCTTTTCATATGGGAATGCATTGGACTTAATAAGTGACTGGAGGAGCCCACTATAGCTCCTCGATGCATCGGTAGGTCTCATGAGACAAACTAGTGTCTTGGCACAAGGCCTTGACAAAATCTTATTTGTAGTCTTGGCATGAGGCCTTGGCTATGTGGTTATGATAGTCTGGCATTATGCATTCCAACATTATGAAAGTGGTTATTGATTTTTGCATGTGATTATTCGATTAGTAGAATATCCATGTGAACAAGTAAATGGCATTATTTCATTTTACTTTTGCCATACTATGTTGAAATTCAAGTTTAAAAGGCTTTTGTTTTAGTAATGCATTGCCTTAAATGTTTATGCTTATTTTGAATGTTCCGCTATATTGTTATCCTTACTAGGCATTTGAGCTCACCCCTTTTCTATGTTTTATTTTTCCCAGGAAGTGAAGATGTAAGTTATGAATGACCTGCAGGGATATTATGAGGGGATTATAGTTTGGACTGTGGAAACATTATGTTGTTGTAGTAGTTTTTCATTTTATGATGTAATGTAAAACTTATGAATATATCTAGTGTTTCCAAGGCTACTAAACCAATCGGTCTTTCGAGATTTGATCTTTCTTGTGATCATGCTAATGTTACGAAGTAATGCACCGACTCTGGGTAACTGGGGTCGGGGCGTTACAAGAAGGTATAGATTATGAGGAAACCTTTGCACCTGTAGCCATATTAGAAGCTATTAGGATCTTACTTTCCTATACTGCTCATCTGAATTTCATGTTATATCAAATGGATGTTAAAAGTTCTTTTCTAAATGGTTTTATTATCGAAGATGTTTTTATTGAAAAACCACCTGGATTTACTAATCCTCATTTTTCAAATCATGTTCTTAATCATTCTAAAGCTTTATATGGTTTAAAACAAGCTCCAAGAGCTTGGTATGATAGACTTAGTAATTTTCTTATTTCAAAAAGTTTTACTAAAGGGATTTCTGATCCAACTCTTTTTATTAAAAGAATTTCTAAATATGTTTTAATAGTTCAAATCTATGTTGATGATATAATTTTTGGATCTTCTAAACATTCCTTATGTACTAATTTTTCAAAGAGTATGAAAAATGAATTTGAAATGAGTTTAATGGGAGAACTCAAATATTTTCTTGGTTTTCAAGTTTTCCAAAATAAAAATTGTATTATTTGGAATCAAAGTAAATATACAAAGAATATTTTAAAACATTATGGTTTAGATAGTATTAAGGAAAGTGATACTCCTATGTGTACTGTTTGTAAATTGAATTCAGATGAAACTGGGAAACCAGTAGATCAAACAAATTACAGAGGTATGATTGGAAGCATACCTTACCTTACTACTAGTTGACCAGATATTATGTTTAGTGTGTGTATGTGTGCAGGATTTCAAGCTAATCCAAAAGAATATCATTTAATTGCTGTTAAAATAATTTTTATGTATCTTAAACATACTGTAAACTTATGTTTGTTTTACCCAAAAGGAAAACCCTTTGAGTTAATGAGTTATTCAGATGCTGATTTTTCTAGTTGCAAGTTGGATAGAAAAAGCACTCCAGGAACATGTCACTTATTGGGAATATCCTTAGTATCTTGGTGTAGTAAAATGTAGAATTATATAGCATTTTCCACTACTGAAGCAGAGTACGTAGTTGCTGGTAGTTGTTGTGCACCAATTCTGTGGATGAAACATACTCTTTTGGACAATGGATATGACTTTAAGCATGTTTCTATCAAATGTGACAAAACTAGTGCAATAAAAATCTCGAAGAACCCTGTGTCTCACTCTAGGACCAAACACATTGATATAAGGCACCATTTCATGAGAGATCATTACCAAAAGGGAGATATTATTCTTGAGTTTATTGGTAATGAACATCAATTTGCCGATATATTCACTAAAACTTTGAGTTTGAAGAGGTAAAGTTACATTTGACACGAGTTTGGTATGTTTAAACTTGATCGGCTGCTAACCTCACTGATGTAAAATTCTCACAGATGTAAAAGTCTCACTGATGTAAAATTCTCACCGATGTGAAATTCTCACAGATGTAAAATTCTCACTGATTTGAAATTCTCACTGATGTGAAATTCTCACCAATGTGAAATTCTCACCGATGTAATCTCACTAATTGGAATTCTCACTAATAGACCCTACCGATGAGTGCACTGTTTTAAACATTAGTCTACTGCCAGAATCTGAATCGTTTTTGTGTTATTTGATTTCATTTATTTATTTTATGATTCCTAAATGATAAATATAAAGTCCGAGTTACTTCTAAATCCATCGATCCTCAAAACCTTACCCTCAAACCTTAGCACCTGAATCTTTAGAGAACCCTAAATCCCTCAAATTCGAGATGGAAAAAACCGAACTTCTTTCTATTAGAGATGTTGCTGATGATCCGAAAGCAAAGAAGCAAAATTCTGTGCCAGAAGCAAGTGGATGTGCTAGTAGGACATGATCAGGAGGACGACCAGTAAATCCTCATCTGCAAAATCGAGTTATTGTGATTGAAAAATAGTTGTGTGTAGAATGGCTGCTTCCTAGAAAATCCTTAGTGCTCGAAGTGATTGAAGATCCAAAATGGGTAGAGTGTTTTTTGAACACCAATGTTCCCTACTTTCCATAGTTATTTAAACAGTTTTACGAGTTTGTATATTTTGAGAAATCTGAGAATGAAAATCGAGTGACTTCATTTGTGAATGGAAAAGAGATATCGTTTTCATTTGTTGAATGGGATGAGTGCTTAAAAGTTCCACATGAAGGGGTATCTGGATATGTCTCAAGATCCATGCCACCTACTAGTGATATTTTCGACTATGAGACTTCTTTGGAAGAGCTAACTGGTGATGGAAGTCAAAGACAAGTATTTGCTGCAGAAATGGATGGAGAGAACAGATTTCTATTTAAATTCGTTCATCATGTCTTGATACTGAGGAGATGAGACTTTTTCAATTTGAGATATCAGGATATCTATCTCTTGAATCTCTTAATAAATTGTGTAAAATTTAATCTGTGCAGATTGATGATGATCCAAATGGAAGACATGACAAGGACGAAATCAAAGAAAAATTACCTATTCTTTTCTAAGTTAATTTATATAATGATTAAAGTAAAAGGGGTAGATAAGTCTCAAGATGAAACAGTAGTAGTAAAGAATAACTTTCGTATCACATGAACAGTGTGAAAATAAATGAGGATAAATTGGAACCCTTGGAGAGGAGAATGTGTCAGTGATGACCAGAAGGTATATGACAAATTTAATCATGTGGATTATCCTTCAAGACCAAAGGATGTGAGGGATCTAGGTCTGGGACCTAATGAAGATGAGCTAGAATATACTGATGACTCATAAGAGGAAGAGTACTCTATTAATGAAGGAGGATACCCTGACTTACCTCATAGACCAACTCTTGAAAATCAATGTCAACATAAATCAGATAAGGAAGAAGCTGATTTATAGGATGTTGAAGTTGCTGCTTTAGAGAATGAAGAATATGTTCAGGAAAGTGAAGCATCTCTATCAGCTGACTTGAGTCTGAGTCTAGTTATTGGACAATCCGTAGTTCCTAATATGGATACAAATGAAGTTGAAAAATATTTACCTAGTTTTGGATGACCCATCAACTATTGTAGAGAATTAATTGATTGTGGAATATTCTCCTGAGAAAGGAAGACCTACTGAGGATGATGATGAGAAAGCTGTTATCCTAATTGAGGATGCACCAATTGAGGGGTAGAATCAAACCAATGTTGGAAGTATTATAGTGGCTGCTAGAATTGAATATTGGGCAGAAGACCTAGGTTTTATAGTCTGTGGTTTAGACTATCCTGATTATGACAATGAAGCATCTCTCAATAGACCTAAGATTACTTATGATGTTGAGACTGGGTTACTACCAAAATATGTGGTCAGAATGCATGACGTGGATACTTTAAAGAAAAATCATAAGGACAGTTTTGTGGCGAAGTGAAGAAGTTGGACGTTTCTCAAGTATCTTCTGTTTATTCAATCATGACTGAATCAGTGGTCAGTTTAGCATCTGAAAGAGTACCCACTGCTGTTGCGCCTACTGATTTGATAACCAAGGCTGATCTGGAATCCTTGAAGGATGAACTTAAAGTATATTTTAATCCCTCAGTTGCTGAGATGAAGCATTGTTTTACTGAAGAGATAAATACATTGGAAGGATCATTTGAACTCTCTCTAGGTTGTAATTTTTCAACCTTCATGGCAGAAATAGTGGAAGAAGTTAAAGACTGTTAGGCTCATGTTTCTAGGCTAGAAGCAGATATTGAAGCTCTAAAGGAGTCTATTGTTTCTTTAGACTCTTACATGAGCTCAAACTTTCAAGAAGACGAGGACTTAGCCTATGTCAAGAGTGTTGTAAAAAAGATGGTTTCAGTGTTTGAAGGTTTTAAAACCTCAATGAAAGATCATGTTAAAACCCAAGATTCTCATGTTCAAAATATTATTAGTGGGTTGACCAAGAACTTAAAGGAAACAGTAACCTTCTCTGTTGGTTATATTTCATCTAAACCCTCTATAGATCTGAATCAAATTCAAGATGTGATGAAGTAGGAGCTTGGTCAAGCTTCAACCAGTGGCTATGTGGACTCATCTGAGCTGAGCAATGTTGTGCTTGCTACCAGCGATTCCTCTATAGAGATAATGAAGATGGTCCAACACTATATAAGAGAATCATCTGCCTCATAGAAATAAGTGAAAGAAAATTTGGACTCCTATTTCTCTAAGATTTTCACCAAGAATCAACTCAACAATCACATCAAACTTCTGTTGGAAAATATGAAGCTGCCTCCTATCAATCAAGCTTTCAGAGAGCAAGTTATTAAGCTAAGGGAATTGACTCCAGCATTGGACAAGTTTATGGAGAGCAAGTATGAATTCATTTCTTCTATGGAGAGAGGAGGATGAATAATTACAGATTTCAGAAATCTGTTGCTGCCTTTTCTGCATGTTGATGCTAGGCCCGTGATTGTCCCTCCTGCCTTACCTGCCTCTACTGCTTCTCTATTTTAGATGACTCCTGCACAAGAAATTCGAAGCCCCACTCCTATGATCACTCAAATATCTCCTCAGTACAGACTCAGAACTGTTTCCGTGGCTCAGCCTTCAATGATCATTTTCAGAATTCCTAAGCCTTCACCTGAAACCACTTCACCTGAATCCTCTTCTGCTCCCAAGGGAAAATCTCACATTGAGGATATGGATTCAACATGTGGCTAGACTGTTTGGTAGGAATCCATTGTATTTTTTTATTTCTTTGTACCTTATCTGGAACATGAAATGAAAATGGTTTTTATCTATTTTCTCATTTTTATTTTTATTCCTCTTATCTTTGGTTTCCC
The DNA here is from genome assembly GCA_963277665.1 of Viscum album. Classification (NCBI taxonomy): domain Eukaryota; kingdom Viridiplantae; phylum Streptophyta; class Magnoliopsida; order Santalales; family Viscaceae; genus Viscum; species Viscum album. The sequence goes on along the minus strand of OY728156.1, from coordinate 87,194,370 downwards.
ACTTTTTGATTATCACAAAGGGGGAGAAATATTTTACCAAGATATTACAAAGGGGGAGAAATACTCTCTAAGTATCAAAGAGGGATAAATATTCACCAATGGGGAGAGATATGAATGTATGAGGGGAAATTTTATCTTAGGAAAAGCTATCATGCTTTACTTCTCTGATACTGTTACATTTCATTTTATGATGTCATTTTCTCTAACTCTTTGATGCTAAAAAATTTTACTTTTGATGTCATTGCATTTAATTTTATCTCTGATACTATCACATTTTCTTCCATATTTGATCCATTATGTTCTATAACATACTGTTTCTATGAGATAATTGCATTTAATGATATATCCTCTGATACAACTGCTCACTATTTTAAAATGATAATATCATAGTTTGTGATTATCAAAAAGGGGGAGATGGTTGACCTCACATGTTTTGATAACCCCAATTATGCTTTCATATACTTTCATAATCCCAATCTAATGTTTTTCTATATATTAATTCTTTCAATCTGTGATCAAGATGATAATAATATTAAAATAATCCATGAGATATGTTAATCCATGACTATCTATGTTTATATGAGTTCTGAAGTTTTCTAACTCGTCCAGATATGATTTGCATAAAATAGACAAGTGTTAAGTCACTAATATGGGTATAGCTGCTGATATAGAGATACCGATAGACAAATTCACTAATACACAAAGGTCACCGATATGTACAGAGATACCGATAGACACCAAGTCTACCGATAGGATAGAAACCAAGATACCGATAGAACAGGTTTACCGATATGTATAAGTCCACCGGTAAGCAAGTCTACCGACAGATTCAGTCTACCGATACAAAACACTAAGAGATACAGATACAATCTACCGACCGGCCAACTAATACACAGACTGGCGACTGATATGAACCAACTGATACAGTCTATCGATACAAGTATATAGCTACTGATAGAACTGGTCTACTGAGCTATTGATAGAGTAAGTCTACCGATAGAAGTAGTTACTGATACCTAGAGCTACCGATAGCAACAAGCTACTGATGCAAGTTCAAAGAGCTATTGATAGAAGGTTCTGCTACACAAAAGACCACCGTACACATTTACCAACATGATCTACTATTGATTGACCAACCAGTCAAACTCTATACTCTCAATTGTATTTATTTATTAAGCTAACAGTTACATGGGATGTTTTAAATACAGTTAATGTTATTTAATTATATCTGTTTCCATGTCAGGGAAATGTACCTAGTACCCATGAAAAAAGGTAATCATTCCCATTTTCCGGAGCTGAAAGATATAAAAGGGAAGTTAAAGACCTAGCTAAAAGAGAACGATGTGAAGTAGTGCATACGACAAGCATCAATAAACTAAGAAGAAACACAGGTGAAAAAGAAAGGGTTGAACATCATTCAAACATGGCGTATTCGTGAAATACCAATTCCATACTCGAAGAACACTGGACATACATGAAGCTACTAATTTTCAAGGAGAACACAAGCCACATCTTGAGTGAAGAACTACCAAGAACACATCATTCACTCAAGCTGAGAAGCTGGACTAAGAATCAAAGAAGAAAACGACACTCTATTTTCTGAGCAGAAACCAGTGAAGGACTCAGATGATTTTCTGACCAACCAAATGAGTCCAGAGCTGCACTTCCAATCACTAAATCTTCTCTAAACTCTTTCTCACTTCCTTTAGTGATTCTATCTTTACATTTCGAGAAGTTTTTGTACCTTGTTTATTTTACACACACTGTATCCTAAGAGAAACTGGAGGTTTCTTAAATCCACACTCAAACTTCATAACCTTTTGTTTCCCACTGTAGATAGTGGTATAGGTAAAGTAAGACCTGGACAACCCATGTGCTGTCGTTTGTTTCCCACAAAGAACTGTGGTAGAGGTCTTTGGACCTGGAGAGTAATGTATTGTTTTTTACCCTCGATCCAGGGCGTGGATCAATTTATATAAATTTTTGAGAGGACTAAGTCTTAGCTTGAGACAGAACCTCTTGGTTAACTCTGCTGTGTTGTTTAGTTTAATTCATAAGAATACTATATATATTTATTTCATAATCCGCTTCCTATTACTTTGAAATATAAAACTATTTGAAAGCTACATTGATAGTTAAATTAGCAAGTGTTTATACTTATTGTAAACCAGTAAGTTAGTTTTAAATGTTAATTTAATATTCAGATAAAGTCAAATGAGACCTAATCAATATTTAAAAAACTGATTAAACATTTACACTCAGTATAGATTCACTATAGTTTAACTTTGTTTTTAAATTGGGGGATTTGAAGAGAAATTGTTTTTACATAAATTTTAATTGGAACTCAATTCACCCCCTGTTGAGTATCCACTCCGACCAAAAATACTAATTCTCATCAATATTATTGTTTTAAACAATACATTTAGATTTTTATTATTTTTATTTAATTTTTTTAGATTCTACACACCCAAATTAAATAAATTATACCCTCAAAATTTAATTTTTCAATAAACATAGTTTATATTTTAAAATATTTTATTTGGAAACCCACATGGTATAGAGGGATAATAAAACAAATTCTAAATTGGGAATGTGAGAAATAATAAGGTTTCCTAAAAACACATAAACATTTTCCCATATGAGGAGAAAATTAGTGTAATGTTAAAATATAATCATTGAGGAGAAAATTAGCATCTATGAAAAAATAGAGTGTGATAGAAAACATGATACTAAAAATGATAAAAAACATTGAATCATAAATTAAAGAGGGATAAAAATAAAAAAAATTAATCATAAATGACAATAAAATGAGATATTTTTTATTTAAGGATCATATTCATCATGTTGAAATATTATTTTACTATAATGATAAAGATCATCCAAAAATAAACAAACTAAATTTATTTTGATTTCCTAATATGAATGTCATCTTTTTTCTATACTTTGATTAATTTATACATCATATCATACTCTAAGTAAATAATATTAATTTTTTAATAATACAAAAAAAATTAAATTTGAACATATCATATGTTCCCTAATAGCTGGAAAAATCATGCATTCATTCTCAAAATATTTTATAATATGATGTTTTTTCCAAAATAACAAATATAATAAATTAATATCTTATAAATCTATAATATCCCCCAAATGAAAAAATTAATCGATTTAATATATTGTTAAACATAATTACCATAAATACATATATTTTACCAAATAGAAACCCCAAAAATAGAAAACATTATTCAAGAATATATCCGCAGACAATATAATGTATATTATAGTGGAACCTATCGAAAAGTTCAACACCTATGTTATATTTTGTCCTAAAACATACTACTGACATAAATAACCATAAAAATATAATAAAAATATTAATTCATCATGAAATTAAATATGGAAAATATATTCAAGGAGTCTATAATTTCAGAAATCTTAATAAATGATGACATAATAACATTTTGAACAAATCATTATCTAATTATAATGATAAAAATAATATCCCATTTATTTTATCAATTTCAATCATCCATTTATCCTATGTAAAAAATAATTATTCATCACTTAGTACATATTAAGGGTTATCATTTCATTAATCACATGTTTGATAAAAATATCACCATACAAAATAATCACATAAATTGGTTATCAATACCGTTTCATATATGTTTTAAAATAGAAAAATAAAAACAAATATAGAATAATCATTAAATTTTAAATGATTATTATAACCATAATATCATAAATCTTTAATCCAAATACATAAATACAAATAAACATTCCACATTAATAATTTTGTATAACAATTTTCCTTAATTGGACTAAGAGAAAATATTTGGATTTGACAATTGAATCAAATAGTTTCCATGTCCCCAACACATAATACATTTATGTATAATTGATAAATTCAGATTCAAATTATATCCCTCTATTAATATATTTAAATTTTTTATAATATACATTCTTTGATTCCTTATTTTATAAAAAAACATCTTCTCATTCCTTTGAGAATTTCACTAGGTGCTTATTCCTAGATACATGACATGAATAAAATTAAACATTCTCTACCCTTTGTTCATTAATATATAAACATTCCTAAAATCCCATCTTCCTCTAATTTTACATGTTTTTATTCTCACCAAAAATTTCAAAGATAATCATACATTTCTATAGGTGATTTAACCATATCAGAAAACATATCCTTCAAGTTCATATTTTATTTATTTTTTTACATGGATAGAAATCTTATTTTCAATCTCATTATATATTAACATTAATTCCCTTGGTTCCATAAATAGTCTAAAACCAAAAACCATAATACTAGAAATTATAATTATAGTTATATATCATCAAAATTATTTATAGAATATATATATTGTGACATATTATTTACAATCTATCATTCCTTTTATTTATCCAAGTTTATCCATAGTCGTTAACTGTTAAAATACTTCATAATGGTTTATATATAAAATGTAGTCCACCAGTGTATACCCCACATTATTTTCAATGTATTTACTTAATAAGGGAACAACAAATATACACTAGAATGATGGTCATGATATACCTGGAAATTTCATTTTGGTGTCATTACCATAAGATACATCTGTTCCCTAACTATATCCTCTTTTAGTATCCGGAGATGGATATATTTATATGAAAACAAAAAAATGTATATAGAAATTAATTATCAGGATATAGCCCAATATATAAATTTATCCCCTTATTCTTTTAATAATTTTTTAATAAAAATACTTAATGATTTAGTAATCTCTAATATGATATGAACTATAAAAACCATATGATTCATATATAAAAACTACTTCATAATAGTTTTATATATAATAATTAATATTAGTATCCACACCATTATTTTATACTTTTATTTCCATTTGATGCATGGTTATATAATAAATTTTTTCATAAGAGATATATGTTTTCAACCACTATGTGATTAACAATTGGAAGCCTTTTTACTCAAATAATACATAAAAACATTATTTATAATCCGGGTATGTGCAACATAAAAATGGGTTATATTAAATTATCATCCAGGGATAACATGGTAGATATCAATGATCACTTAATAATGTCCTGAGCATAAGGGTATATATATATACTAAACTAAAATTTCAAAACCATTCCCTTCATATCATGGTCCCTAATATTAAATCATGAAATATTTAATAGAAATTCGTAAGACTTTAATCATAAATAAAAAAATAAACATGATCTAATTGATAATAACAATGGGATAATAAAAAATATTAAGCAATATAGATATGAAAATAAAATAAATTTATTGGTATTCAAGTATCACAACAATGAGTATCTTAGTTGATTGGGCATAATCCTCATTACATCATATTAGTCTTAGTTCACTCAAAGGACTATCAAAATAGGTAGATTCCCAAAATACATTAGGTTCAATATCAAATACATTACTTTTCATTTTAGAAGATATATTTCTTCACTACATTCATTAGATAGAAATATACTTACTAACCACACATAACATAACCATAAATACATTCAAAAGTATGCGAAATTATTATAAATACAATCCTCATAACATAACTCATGGAAAATAAAATGGTCTTCATAGATATTTCATCATCATAACCATAAATAATACAAAGAATGAATTAATATAGAATTATTTGATAATATCACCAAAAAAACACAAGTAACAAAAAATGAAACACTCATAGATGAAAATTATATTAAATGATATATTATAATATTTCTTAGAAGAAAAATACTATTTTTATATTTTAATCCATTAATTGAAAATAAAAAATTCCAAAAAAATGGAAATAATTTTATTTTAAATGAAAAATTTAAAAAATTAATTGAATCATAAAAACCTTGAGTTTTTATGATGGTGAAAAATTTATTTCACTTCTTTTACATTAATAAAGTGATACAAAAAAACTTTGTTGAGAAAATGAAAAGCTAGTTCGTTTTAAACCTATATATAAAACAATTATGGTAAAAATTATTTTATAAAATTAAATGATATATATATAAAAAACAAGACATGTTAGGAATACATGTAAATATTGGGAGAAAAATATCAGCATAAGAGATAAATAATTTAAATTTTCCTTAAAAATAATCTTTTAGTCTATTGAGTACATCCCGAGAAGAAAAATAAAATAATTCTTGTATTCTAAATAAATTACCTTTGGATAATAAAATTAATCTGAATTAGCATGATGGGATTATATAATTTCCTTATATTTCAAATATTGTATTAATAATCATGATTAAAATGAGATTAAAACATAAATTCATTAATTATTTTCTAACATTTGAATCCAAAAACCTTTAGAATAAATAACATTATAAGGATATGTATATCCAATATTTTCAAGATAAATTTCATAATATATAATTTATTATTCTTTAAAATAAATATAATTTCATTATAATTATATTCCAAATCTATTTATATAATTTTAATATAATATAAGATCAAATTACAACATTTTAACACGTATTTATTAATAATTCCATATTCAAATCACCATTTCCAGGTGTAAACATTCTCATTTGTCCTGAGAATTTTTCATCGGTATTTTTGTTATAACACCACAAAAATTTGAATGGTATGTTTCTCATAGATATGATCTATTTATTAGATATCCTATATGGCATGAATAATGGAGTCATTTTGAAACCCAAAATGGTTATTTATAATAGAAAGTCATAACCAAGCCATTAATCATAAATTTTATACATCATTGTTTTGAATTTCAAAAAATGTTCATCTACGGTTATGATCAGAAAGTTATTTGGAGTCTGATAAAACAAACATGTTTTTTTGATGAATAGTAACATATCCTTATGAATAGTAATATGAATAGTAAAATTACCCTTATGAATATTAAATCATATTATTATTTTATTTTTTAAAGGATATAAGATAATGAGATATTGATTAATTTTTCAAAGTTATAAAAAATGCGTTATAGATATAAACCATTTAATTGTGAATAAATTATACATTTATTTGAAAATTAATTCAATAATATTTAGAAAATTATTCTAAAAAAATGGAGTTCATTTCTGAATTTTACACGTAAAAAAATGGTTAGGGTGAATTTTTAGGATTTTTCATAAATTCATGAATTTTTATAGAATAATAAAATAAGATAAATGCTAAATACTGGGTTTTCATCTTAATAGGCGATTCAGGGATGATAGAAGCCCACTTAGTTCTATGTAATAGTAAATTATAACTATTTTGGGTCATATTAATTGAGACGATTCATAGTATTGAGCAAGAATATTAAAAATAATGATTAAAATAATGTAGAATCTATCATATCCTCTGCTATAAATGCCACTCTCTTTACCCTCTTCCTCCCAAACCACTCAAGAATTGATCCATACCTATGATATTTAAAATAAACTATCCAACACCTCTCCTAAATTCCATGACCTACTTATCTCCAGAAAGTCAATAAATGGGATTATGGATAATCTTTATGAGGAGTACTCAATAGGTGAAGATCTCTTCATTTTTATTTGAACTTCTTGTAGATGTTCTATTATTTTATTTCACTCTCCAAAACTCCATTCATCCAAATGATATGATAATTATATTTCCATACATGAATAGTGAATATATTATGCTAATGGAATATTTCATCATCAACTCTCTTTTCAACTCCTCTTATACTAAAAATGAACATACAATCAGAGTTGTGTTAATTTATCACATTCAAGGAAGATGAGTTTTCAATTTATATTAATATCGATAATAATGGACATTAAACATTTTTAATGGTTCAAATAGATCAAAATATATATATTTCATCTTATTAAATTTTCTATAATCCATACACACTCATAATATATGATAATAACACAAAACAACTTTATTGTGCACAAAACCGCTAAGAAAATCCAAAAATTTATCATTCACATTTACCTAATGGGTCAATCTCATGGTATATATCCAAAATCATTATAAGATCATTTATATCTATCTAATTTCACTAATAATAAATATTAACAATTATGGATGCTTAACTACATTTAGAACTAACATCCATTCATGAATACGAGTAAAATTATCATGAAATCCAAGGAAAAAAAAGAATCAAAAACAATAAAATTGAACCTCTTAAACCCGGAAAAAAGAAAAATGAATGAACAAAATAAGGTTATAAAAAATAAATTAAATGTGGAGGATATTCTGAAAATATTATTTAATGAAGCTAAATTTTACTATTCAGGTCATTAAGATCAATCAAAAAACACTTTAGGACTTAAGGTATGGGTTTTGAAGTCTCACTTTTAATTCCTTGATATTTCCATTGTTTGACACTTATTTCAAGAAGTTGGTGTATTGTGTAATTATATAAGATATTTATTATCATTATTCTTTTTGTAACGCCCCGAACCTAGTTACCTAGAGTCGGTGCATTATTACATAACATTGGCATGATCACAAGAAAGATCAAATCTCGAAAGACCGATTGGTTTAGTAGCCTTGGAAACACTATATATATATTCATAAGTTTTACATTACATCATAAAATGAAAAACTACTACAACAACATATTGTCTCCATAATCCACACTCATATCCCCACATAATATCCCTGCAGGTCATTAAAAATTTACTTCTTCACTTCCTGGGAAAAATAAAATAGAGAAATGGGGTGAGCTCAAATGCCCCGTAAGGATAACAATATAGCGGAAACTTTCATAAATAAGAATAAACATTTAAGGCAATGTATAACTAAAACAAAATCATTTAAAACTTAAACTTTCAACATATAACGGCATAAATAAAATGAAATAATGCCATTTACTTATTCACATGAATATTCTACTAATCGAATAATCACATGCAAAATCAATAACCACTTTCATAATGATGGAATGCATAATGCCAGACTATCATAACCACATAGCCAAGGCCTCGTGCCAAGACTAAAAATAATATTTTGTCAAGGCCTTGTTCCAAGACACTAGTTTGTCTCATGAGACCTACCGATGCATCGAGGAGCTATAGCGGGCTCCACCCGTCACATATTAAGTCCAATGCATTCCCATATGAAAAGGTTTAAACATAAAATAAACATTTGTATTAAAACTAGCATACGAAATGTCAATACTTTCACCATAAACTATGAATGGTATAAAAATATCACATTCACAGTCAAACATACCACAAAACCTTCAATACAATATAGAAGTTTTGTATCATAATAAATCAACTTCAAATAAGCGTAAAATCCATCAAAGGATGTTGACATAGATGAAATCAAAACTCTTTTTAGAGAAATATATCTTTTTATTTTGAAATCATTTAAGAGCCATATAAAATAAAAAATTTTCTTTTGAAAATACTCTTATAATCTTGTAAGGGAGGCTTCGATGATTTTATAACGGCGGAAAATAGCCGCACCCGCCGTATAAGTTAAAAAAAACATTCTTACCTTAATTTTGTCGAAAAGGTTAAAAAGCACCTTGTTTGGAAAATGACAGAAAGATTCCTTTATAAACCTCTTATAAAAATCCAGAAAAGGGTATTAATGACTTTAACCCATATTCTTGTAAATAGTAAAAATGTTTTGAAATACATTTTTAAGAAACATTGATGTGGATGATAAAGAGATCCCAGTAGATTATTACGTATAAACAACCTCGGATAATGAAGAGATTGTGAAATAACCCTTACCTTGTACTTTTCCTTGGTTGGTGTAGGTTAACCTCCTGTATAATGGTGAAATAATTGTTATGAAATTATACAAGAATCATATACATTAATATGATATCATATATGATCTTTTAACATTGATTTGATAATAATATCTTAGTATTATCGTTGTTTCGGGTGTTAACTTACTTGTTTTCTTTTATATGTTTTGTTACATAAAACATGTTTGTAAAGGATAGGTTGTATATTATTTATATACAGAATGATATCAAGTCCTTAAACATCAATTTTTTAAATCATCAAATGATAATTATACTTGAATGGATACGATGGAGAATGAATCTCATCGCGTTCGTGGAGACGGTAGTCCGTACGTACGCACGAGCGAAAATATCATTCTTTTGATATTAAAATAATATATAAATGGATGGTATATCATATATACAGAATCATTATCATGTTATATTTATTATTTACATGAGTTACATATCATTATTATACCCATCCAAATAATAATATATTGAATAACAATTACACCACGACGTGGAGACGGTAAGTCGTACGTACGCACGTATGGTGACATGTTATTCAAAGGGTGGATAGAATACTGAATATGGTTGTACCATATTTATAATAACATCAATGTATATATATGATACTGTATTAATTATTTTAGAATGGTAACAACAAAGGAAGAAGAAGTGGAAGAAGAAATGAACTTGGAAAAGGGTGGTGAAATCATTACCTCTTCTTCGGGTTCTTCCTTTTGATTTGATCAAAAGGGCCCCATAGGTTGGCTTTCTGATCAAAATAAGGCCTCTAGGATGAAGTGAGGGAAGTTGGGAGAGTATTTGGGCAGAGTTTGGCCGAACCAAAAGGCTTTTATGGTGTGAAGAAATGAGAAGGAGGAGTGACCTCTTATAATAGGGGTGAGGGGCACCTTTGGAAAAGCTAGAAATATTAATTTATAATAAATTCATATTCGGTTTATAATGGCTCCAAAGTTGATTATTTAAATGTTAAGGTGGGGATAGGTCGAAAACAACTCATCCAATAGAATTTAGACAGGTTTGGGTACTTATATTAACCTTATCTTTAATTATTAACTCTAAATTAATTAGTTTCACTTTTACAATGTCTCTTTGTATTTTTATATAATATGGTTAATAAACTTACTATATACATCCAAGAGACCCCCAAGTGGTCCATTAATGATGAACCTATCATGATATAAGTCTCTTGGCCGAACCTTAGATTTTTAGGAATTTAATATCAATTAATAATATAATATTTGTTTTAAGAATTCTTTTATGTCAATTTTGACACTATTCAATAGTTTATTTTTGTGAAACTCATAACAGATTGATTACTTCGAAAAATGTCAATTAAATCAATAATAATATATCATATTATCCTAGAAAATTATTTTAATTCATTAAAAGTTTCATATTATATTTATTTGGGTATTTATAATATCAATTATTCTAATTTTTCACTATTATAATAATTACTTCATCATCATTGTGTCATAAATAAATTAAATTATTTAATGTCAAAAAATTATAAATAAACTATAATTATGTAGGAAATATTATTATCTTTATAATTAATATTTATAATCTAAAATCCAAAATATATATCCCTATGTAAAAATTGTTTTCCTAAAAGATATATGCTTGTGTCAATTTTGTATTCATTTTAACTTAATTAAAAAAAAGGGTCCCTATCACCTACAAGTGGCACCATGGGGTCCCAAAATCAACCCAACGATGACTATGGTCGAACATGTATCAACCAATAAGGCTAGGACACGTTTTAGGGTAATTTAGTATTATTATTATATTATGTCTTTAACCCTTATTTACCGGATTTACCCTTAACCATGGTAAATAAAATATTTACCGCAGTAATTATTCAAAATGTCTAAAAATAAAAGTTACCTATTTACACAATTTTGAAATCATGATTCCAAATATGGAATCCATTTTTCTAAATTCAAAACACATAAGTGGCAGAAATTAATTTAAAATTAATTCCCGCTGTCAAAACAAAAAGCGTGTTTTTAAGAGATAATAACTATCAAAAGATTGACACTTGTTTATGTTCGGTTTAATTGTAAAATTATGTCCAATGACCAACATTATATTAAATGGTAAAAATATATTCTAAATATAATTTAAAACCACTCAAATTCATAATTTATCTCTATTAATTATTTTGATTAAAAAAGTTGTTTTTAATTAAAATTTAGTAATTTTCACTATTCATCAAAATATGAAAGTTACCCGAAAAGTTCCAAAATTTCACCTTAGGCTAAATTCGATATTCCGAATCCAGAAATGAAGTCCATTTTAAAATATAAAATATATATAATTTCAAAAAGTAGGTATTACTATTCATAACGGCTAGTTTGATTGGTTATGGTGTGTTAGAACTCGGTGTTGCGTACAACACACACTATCACATTATTCAAAGAGAAGCGTACCGTAGAAGCTTGGGGTGTTACATTCTCCCCTCCTTCAAATAATTTTGTCCTCGAAATTTCTAGAATACTACCGCAGGAAAAGACTCGGGTGGTTCTTCATCATAAGTTCCTCGGGTTCCCACGTTGCCTCTTCCATCTTACGGTTTCTCCACAAAACTTTTACCAGACACGTCGTCCGGTTTCTCAGCACTTGTTCTCTCGTATCAAGAATCTTGATGGGATCTTCACAATAAGATAGATCATGTTCCAGTTCTAATTGTTCATAGGTGAGTACATGCGTTGGGTCAGGCATATATTTCCTCAATAGAGATACGTGGAACACATCGTGAACTTTGGAGAGACTTGGCGGCATTGCCAATCGGTAAGCTACAACCCCAATTCGTTCTAGAATTTCGAAAGGTCCGATGTACTTGGGACTCAATTTACCTTTCTTTCCAAAACATATAACTCCCTTCCACGGAGATACCTTCAGGAAAACATGATCACCGACTTGAAATTCCAAATCCTTCCTTCGATTATCAGCATAGCTCTTCTGCCTACTTTGAGCTGCTTTGATGTGATTTTGGATTACCTTCACCTTTTCCATCGTTTCCTCCACCAGTTGTGGACCTACAAGTTTCCTTTCACCAACGTCATCCCAACATGTTGGTGTACGACATCTCTTTCCGTATAACGCTTCATATGGTGCCATCTGAATACTCGAATGGAAGCTATTGTTATAGGAAAATACTACCAGAGGTAAATATTGATCCCACATACCCTGAAAGTCAAGTGAGCAAGATCTCAACATGTCTTCTAAGGTTTGAATAGTCTGTTCTGATTGTCCATCTGTCTGAGGGTGGTAAGCAGTGCTCAAATGAAGTTCAGTATCCAGTGATTTCTGAAGACTTTTCTGAAATCTTGAAGTAAAACGGGGATCACGATCAGAAACAATCTATAGGGGTACTCCATGAAGTCTCACAACTTCATTAATATATAGTCTTGCTAGACGTTCCAGGGGTAGATCATCTCTTATAGCAAGAAAATGTGCTGATTTGGTATGAAAATCAACAATAACCCATATTGCATCGTTCCTTCTAGGAGTCTTTGGTAGCCCTATGACAATGTCCATCGTAATATTGTCCCATTTCCACTCCGGTATGGGAAGAGGTTGCATGACTCCTCCCGGTTGTTGCCTTCCAGCTTTAACTTGCTGACAAACCATACATCTTGACACAAAATCAGCAATCTCCCTCTTCATATTGTCCCACCAAAAATGTTCCTTCAAATCTCTATACATTTTGGTGCTCCCAGAGTGTATAGAGAAATTGGAACTATTAGCATCATCCAGCAATTCCCTTTTTATATCAGGTATATCGGGAACACAAAGTCTCTTCCTGAATTTCCAAATTCCATATTCATACACAAAGTCTCTCAATCTCCCATCATTCACAGCTTTAATCTTCTTTTGGAATTCTTCATCATCGGTCTGAGAACTCTTAATCCTTTCTAGTAAAGATGGTTTGGCAACCATTTGAAAAAGCATTGATGTTTCACCTTCCCTGGTTATACCCATGTCCATATTTACTAGATCCATGAAAATTGGATCCCTTTCAATTTTTATCATGTTCAAAACTCCATGGTCTTTTCTGCTCAAAGCATCTTCCACCTTGTTTTCTTTCCCCGGGTGGTAGTGTATCATACAATTATAATCCTTGAGTAATTCAAGCCATCTCCTTTGCCTCATGTTGAGTTCTTTTTGTGATAAAATATACTTCAAACTCTTGTGATCAGTATAAATCTCACATTTTTCACCATAGAGGTAGTGCCTCCATATCTTCAAAAGTAAAGAATACAGCTGCTAACTCGAGATCATGAGTAGGATAGTTTTGTTCATGAATTTTCAACTGTCGTGATGCATATGCAATAACTCTATCATTCTGCATAAGGACACAACCAAGTCCTTTCTTTGATGCATCACTATAAATAATGAACCCATCATTCCCAGATGGTAGATTCAATATAGGATCATTGACTAATCTTCTCTTCAGTTCTTCGAAAAATTCTTCACACTCTTTTGTCCAAACAAATTTAACCCCTTTACGTGTGAGCTTCGTTAATGGGTTAGCCAATCGGGCAAAATTCTGGACGAAACGTCGATAATAACCTGACAAACCAATAAAACTGCGTACCTCAGTTATACTCGTAGGTGCTGGCCATTTTTGGATTGCCTTGGTCTTAGAAAGATCAACAGAGATTTCATCTTTAGAGACAATATGACCAAGAAAAGAAATCTCATGAAGCCAGAATTCACACTTGCTAAACTTTCCATATAATTCATGCCTCCTCAGAGTCTTCAAGATAATGCGCAAGTGATTTTCATGATCTTCGTAGATTTTAGAGTATACAAAGATATCATCAATAAATACCACCAAAAATTCATCGAGATACTCCTTGAAAACTCTATTCATCAGATCCATGAATACAGAGGGTGCATTAGTCAATCCAAACGGCATTATAGTAAACTCGTAATGCTCGTACCTGGTTCGAAATGCTATCTTCGGAATGTCTTACTTCTTCACACACAACTGATGGTATCCAGATCGAAGGTCAATCTTTGAAAAGTATTGAGCTCCATGCAGTTGGTCAAATAAATCATCAATACGAGGTAGGGGATACTTGTTCATTATCGTTATAGCATTGATCTCCTTGTAGTCGATACATAACCTCATAGATCCATCTTTCTTTTTAACAAAAAGAAAAGGGGCTCCCCATGTAGAAACACTAGGGCGAATAAATCCTTTATTAATCAATTCCTCTAGTTTTTTCTTTAGTTCAACTAATTCTACTGTGGCCATTCTATAAGGGGTCTTCGATATAGACCTTGATCCAGGAATTAAATCAATGGAAAACTCAACTTTTCGTTCTAGAGGATGTCCAGGTAAATCTTCCGGAAATACATCTACAAATTCTTTCACAATAGGTACATCCTATATTTGAACATTCCTTTCCTCACCCACAGTTATTTCATTCTCTTCCTCCCCAATAATTGAATTTAGTTGAGCTATTGAGGACGGATCTAAATAAGAATTAGGTGGTGACGATTCTGCTCTAAAGATAAGGTGTTCCTTATCATTATCATCAAGAATCGTAACCTCTTTCTTCTTAAAATAAATCTTCGCATCATATTCCAAAAGCCAGTCCATACCGAGGATTATGTCAAACTCAATCATAGGTATGAAGATGAGATCAGCAGATAACAAACATTTATGTGCTCTAATGGGGACTGATTCACAAAACTTTGTTGCAATGATACTTCCCTTAGGAGTTTTAACTGACAACTCCCTTGTTAAATAAAATTGGAAATATCTAATTTTCTTAGAAAACTGGGAAGATATGAAACAATGCGATGATCCAGAATCAAATAATGCATTTGCTAAACTTGAGGAAACCATTAAATTACCTGCGACCACGTCTTTCGGAGCTTCTACCTCAGTAGTAGTGATAGCATAAGCTTTGCCTTGATCCCTTGGCCTTTTCTGAGGTAAGTTCTTCTGACGCTTAGGACATTCATTTGCATAATTCCCCATCTCCCTGCAATTGTAGCACTGAACGTTGGTAGCTTCCTTCTTCCCCTTGCAATCATGAGCTTGGTGGCCTTTTTCACCACACTTGTAACAGACTCCCATTCACTTCAAGCAAGTACCAGGATGTTTCTTCCCGCATTTACAACAAGATGGATATTCAAACTTTCTCTTCTTCCCCTTATTTCCATTCCCAGATTGATCAGCAGGTCTCTTCTTCTCTTGCTTTTCTTTAAAGTCATAAGACTTAGAGAATTCCTTTTCGGTCTTGATAGCACATGAGACGATGTCTTCGTACAATGAAAAGGATTGCGAGACTAATGCTCGATGGAGAAATGGTTTTAACCCATCAAAGAAACGATAAATATTACTTCTTGGGTTACATATATAATCTCCAGCATACCTTGCTAACCTTGTAAAGTTAGCCACATACTTTGTGACATTCTCATCCTCCTTTTGTCTCAGACTCAGAAATTGTCTTTCCATATCTGCTCGATTGTCGCGAAGAAAGTATTTTTCTAAAAACAAATCGTTGAACTCCCTCCATTCCATATTTGATACTTCATCATCTTACTTCATGTTTTGAATCAATGACCACCATTGATCAGCATCTCTAGTGGGGCGGTAAACTGCCATGATAACTTTTTCCCTTTCACTGCTCCCCAAAGCCTGAAATATTTTCTCTAGGGAATTTATCCATTGCTCAGCTACTAAGGGTTTTGTACTCCCATTAAACGTTGGTGGTTGTTGCCTCATGAATCGATCTAACATTGATCTTCCACATTGTGGATCAGGATGCTCCATACGAGTAAGGTTATTATTCATAACTTGAGTGAGTTGTCCCAGTATGGTGATTAGCTGATCGGCACCAGTTGCATCACCAGCTCCACTATAATTATCTTGAGTAGGAGGGAAATCCCTACATTGAGTGCATGCATTGATACAGTTTCCATTTCTTCCACTAGGCGCCCTTTCTAAACAATGGCATAAACTAGATCAGTTTATGAATCAAAATACATAATCCCATACTTATAAAACACTTATCATAAATTGAACTATTTATGGATATAATCCATAATCATAAAAATGTTTTATTTGAGAAATTATATACTCATAAACCCTTCATAATGATTTGTAATGAAAATGAGATTTATCCTAAGCATATCCCCCAGGAGTGTCGTAACCAATAGTGCAGCAAGGCCCGTTGACGTGAACCAGTTCCCGTTCGAGTCTAGCTCAAAGCGGTGTTTTCGGGTTTTACCCCTAGGTACATTTGTGCCAGAGCCGCCTCTACCTGCTCGTATCCAGACATGGATGTATTGCTCGGAAAACTCACAAAATATCTACAATACCAAAATTCTAGGAAGTTCTTCTATACTAATCCTCAAAGTTCATCTTAGGTCTACGTGCTCTAATCAGAGTTTATCTAAATCTAGATTCCAAGGTTTGTACTAAACTTCCTCTGATACCAACTGCAACGCCCCGACCCTAGTTACCGAGAGTCGGTGCATTATTACATAACATTGGCATGATCACAAGAAATATCAAATCTCGAAATACCGATTGGTTTAGTAGCCTTGGAAACACTATATATATATTCATAAGTTTTACATTACATCATAAAATAAAAAACTACTACAACAACATATTGTCTCCATAATCCACACTCATATCCCCACATAATATCCCTGCAAGTCATTCATAATTTACTTCTTCACTTCCTGGGAAAAATAAAACATAGAAAAGGGGTGAGCTCAAATGCCCCGTAAGGATAACAATATAGCGGAAACTTTCATAAATAAGAATAAACATTTAAGGCAATGTATAACTAAAACAAAATCCTTTCAAAATTGAACGTTCAACATAGTATGGCATAAATAAAATGAAATAATGTCATTTACTTATTCACATGGATATTCTACTAATAGAATAATCACATGCAAAATCAATAACCAATTTCATAATGATGGAATGCATAATGCCAGACTATCATAACCACATAGCCAAGGCCTCGTGCCAAGACTACAAATAATATTTTGTCAAGGCCTTGTGCCAAGACACTTGTTTGTCTCATGAGACCTACCGATCCATCGAGGAGCTATGGCGGGCTCCACCCGTCACTTATTAAGTCCAATGCATTCCCATATGAAAAGGTTTAAACATAACATAAACATTCGTATTAAAACTAGCATACGAAATGTCAATACATTCACCATAAACTATGAATGGTATAAAAATAGCACATCCACAGTCAAACATATCACAAAACCTTCAATACAATATAGAAGTTTTGTATCATAATAAATCATCTTCAAATAAGCGTAAAATCCATCAAAGGATGTTGACATAGATGAAATCAAAACTCTTTTTAGAGAAATATCACTTTTTATTTTGAAATCATTTAAGAGCCTTAGAAAATAAAACATTTTCTTTTGAAAATATTCTTATAAGATTGTAAGGGAAGCTTCGATGATTTTATAAAGGCGGAAAATAGCCGCACCCACCGTATAAGATAAAAAAACATTCTTACCTTAATTTTGTCGAAAAGGTTAAAAAGCACCTTGTTTGGAAAACCACAGAAAGATTCCTTTATAAACCTCTTATAAAAAGTCAAAAAAGGTTATAAATGACTTTAACCCATATTCTTGTAAATAGTAAAAATGTTTTGAAATACATTTTTAAGAAACATTGATGTGGATGATAAAGAGATCCCAGTAGATTATTACGTATAAACAACCTCGGATAATGAAGAGATTGTGAAATAACCCTTACCTTGTACTTTTCTTTGGTTGGGGTAGGTTAACCTCCTGTATAATGGTGAAATAATTTTTATTAAATTATACAAGAATCATATACATTAATATGATATCATATATGATATTTTAACATTGATTTGATAATAATATCTTAGTATTATCGTTGTTTTGGGTGTTAACTTACTTGTTTTCTTTTATATGTTTTGTTACGTAAGACATGTTTGTAAAGGATAGGTTGTATATTATTTATATCCAGAATGATATCAAGTCCTTAAACATCGTTTTTTTAAATCATCAAATGATAATTATACTTGAATGGATACGATGGAGAATGAATCTCATCGCGTTCGTGGAGACGGTAGTCCGTACGTACGCACGAGCGACAATATCATTCTCTTGATATTAAAATAATATATAAATGGATGGTATATCATATATATAGAATCATTAGCATG
This sequence comes from Viscum album, assembly GCA_963277665.1. NCBI lineage: Eukaryota > Viridiplantae > Streptophyta > Magnoliopsida > Santalales > Viscaceae > Viscum > Viscum album. The sequence continues at coordinate 87,175,433 of OY728156.1, read as the reverse complement.
TTATATTTATTATTTACATGAGTTACATATCATTATTATACCTATCCAAATAATAATATATTGAATAACAATTACACCACGACGTGGAGACGGTAAGCCGTACGTACACACGTATGGTGACATGTTATTCAAAGGGTGGATAGAATACTGAATATGGTTGTACCATATTTATAATAACATCACAGTATATATATGATACTGTAGTCATTATTTTAGAATTGTAACAACAGAGGAAGAAGAAGTGGAAGAAGAAATGAACTTGGAAAAGGGTGGTGAAATCATTACCTCTTCTTCGGGTTCTTCCTTTTGATTTGATCAAAAGGGCTCCTTAAGTTGAATTTATGATCAAACTAAGGCCTTTAGGTTGTATTGAGGGAATTTGGGAGAGTATTTGGTCAGAGTTTGGCCGAACTAAAAGGCTTTGAAGGTGTGAAGAAATGAGAAGGAGGAGTGCCCTTTTATAAGAGGGGTGAGGGGCACCTTTGGAAAAGCTAGAAATATTAATTTATAATAAATTCATATTCGGTTTATAATGGCTCCAAAGTTGATTATTTAAATTTTAAGGTGGGGATAGGTCGAAAAAAACTCAACCAATAGAATTTATACAGGTTTGGGTACTTATATTAACCTTATCTTTAAGTATTAACTCTAAATTAATTAGTTTCACTTTTACAATGTCTCTTTGTATTTTTATATAATATGGTTAATAAACATACTATATACATCCAAGCGACTCCCGAGTGGTCCATTAATGATGAAAATATCATGATATAAGTCTCTTGGCTGAACCTTAGATTTTTAGGAATTTAATATCAATTAATAATATAATATTTGTTTTAAGAAATCTTTTATGTCAATTTTGACACTATTCAACAATTGATTTTTGTGAAACTCATAACAGATTGATTACTTCAAACAAAGTCAATTAAATAAATACTAATATATCATATTATCCTAGAAAATTAGTTTAATTCATTAAAAGTTTCATATTATATTTATTTGGGTATTTATAATATCAAATATTTTAATTTTTCACTATTATAGTAATTACTTCATCATCATTGTGTCATAAATAAAATAAATTATTTAATGTCTAAAAATTATAAATAAACTATCGTTATGTAGGAAATCTTTTTATCTTTCTAATGAATCTTTATAATCTAAAATCCAACATATATAACCCTATGTAAAAATTGTTTTTCTAAAAGATATATGCTTGTGTCATTTTTGTATTCATTTTAACTTAATTAAAAAAAAGTGTCCCTATCACCTACAAGTGGCACCATGGGGTCCCAAAATCGACCCAAATATTCATATGTTAGAACATGTATCAACCAATAAGTCTAGTACACTTTTTAGGGTAATTTAGTATTATTATAACATTATTTTTTTGACCCTTATTTACAGGATTTACCCTTAACCATGGTAAATAAAATATTTACCGCAGTAATTATTCAAAATGTCTAAAAATAAAAGTTACCTATTTACAAAATTTGTACATCCTGATTCCAAATATGGAATCCATTTTTCTAAATTCAAAACACAAAAGTGGAAGAAATTAATTTAAAATTAATTCCCGCTGTCAAAACAAAAAGCGTGTTTTTAAGAGATAATAACTATCAAAAGATTGACACTTGTTTATGTTCGGTTTAATTGTAAAATTATGTCCAATGACCAAAATTATATTAAATGGTAAAAATATATTCTAAATATACTTTAAAACCACTCAAATTCAGAATTTATCACTATTAATTATTTTGATTAAAAAAGTTGTTTTTAATTAAAATTTAGTAATTTTCACTATTCATCAAAATATGAAAGTTATCCGAAAAGTACCAAAATATCACCTTAGGCTAAATTCGATTTTCCAAATCCAGAAATGAATTCCATTTTAAAATATAAAATATATATAATTTCAAAAATTAGGTATTACTATTCATAATGGCTAGTTTGATTGGTTATGGTGTGTTAGAACTCGGTGTTGCGTACAACACACGCTATCACATTATTCAAAGAGAAGCGTACTGTAGAAGTTTGGGGTGTTACACTTTTTATATTCCTTGTATTCTTTGATTAATTTGGTGGTAATTAATTTATGTTCATATAAACCAATTCAGTACAACGTGGTAAGGGACTTTGTCTCAATTTCTATTTCTTTGAGACCTACTTGGTATTATTGAACTAATATTCCTTATTTGGTATATCCACTGCCCATTTGAGATCATTTTTTATTTTAAATTTTAAATTTAATATATATATACAAATTATGGTTTCATGTATATGATTATTTTCGTAATCCATATACCCTTTTACAAACAGTGATAATTTGGAATGTTATTTAAACTATGGAAATATTAATGAATTTGTGCCCTATACTCTATATGTATATTTAGAATGAAAAGTGTTCTAGTGTTAAATATATTTATGAAGAATTATTTTGAATTTTAGTGATAGGAGGGGCCTGCTATAGACCCTTTATGCATTGACATGTCTCATTAGACAAATAAGTGTGCGATAAAACCTTCGAGTTTATTTCCCAAAATCATTATGGGTTTATACCCACAAAATTAAACCGTATCGACCATATATTTGTATCATGTGTGAGATACACAGAATATAGTTAATAATTGTATATCATTATACATTTTCAGTTATTACTATCCATGATTTTTTCACTATAACAAAATATATTGAGGCAGTTTCATTCTCAGTTTATTAATGGCTCTTGTTTTTCATTTATTCAGTATTCCATAATGACTATTACCATTTTTTTATGATTCAATTATTTTTGATTCATTCATATTCTATATTTAACACTTATTGATCATTTGAGCTCTCCCCTTTAATTTTTACCTTCTACAGGTTATGAGGAGGATACAATTTATTGATTTTCAATGGATGCTATTTATTAGTTTTTGTTATGTATTATCTCATTTGTACCTTTCCCAATTTAATATGATTTATATTTATGTATCTAGTTTCTGAAATATTACTAAAATTTTCATTCCAATATGATTTCATTCCTTTTTAATCCTTCCAAATTAATATGTAACACACTAGTTCCATGCTTCTAGGGTCATTGTGTTAGAGTATGTTTAGTATAAAACATGGAAACTATATTTAGAATATATAGATTAGGGAAAAAACCCTAATATAGTCATTGAGTATAATCCTACAACAATATCCTAGTAATTTTTTATGAACTAGATTTTATGGAAATTTCAATAAAATATATATTCGTGTGGATAATACAAGTGGATATGGTTCTAGAACAGATGTACCTAGGAGTGAAAACTCTGAAAATGAGTTTGGGGTTTAACCTAGGGTATCCTGGTATAGGAAAAAACACCTTACCACACACTTGGTTTTACATTCTCAAGGGATATGTGTAGGATAATTCATATTTTATTTACAAACCATTATGAAGGGTTTTAATGTTAATATAAACCATATTTATGATTATGAGATTATTTCTCCCAATATTTTTAGATTATAAATTTTTTTTGCATGATTGAAATTATGATCTATGAACAAATTTAGAGTATTCAATTGTTTAGTGATGGCACCTAATGGAAGAAAGGAAATAAAAACATGCAAACAACGTAGGGATTTCCCCACTGACCAAGTCAACACAGTAAATGTTGGGGGAGATAAAATCATGACCATATTGGGGTAACATACTAAGGCAGTTATGAATAACCTTTCTACAAATGTACCAGATCGTTTAATGTAGCATAAGCCCCCATATTTTAGTGGCACTACTAATCCTATGGTAGAAGAGCAGTGGATCATGTCCCATTAAAAGATTATTTTGGCATTAAGATGCAATGAAAATTTAAAGTTACTAATGAAAATATATATTTCTATAGGATGATATTGATGAATGGTTTTCCTTGATCGTGAATACCATATAGGAAAAAGAAATAGATGATATGGAACACAGAACTTTTAAGGAAATATTCCTTGACAAATACATCCCTCATGAACAAAGAACAGAATTGAAGATGAAATTCCATAACCTAAAACATAGGGAAGATGTTAGTGTTTCGGAGTATGAGGATACATTCACAAGATTATCCTTGTATTCTAGAGATTATGTACATGATTTAGAAGAAAATATCGATCATTTCATTGAAGGTCTTTAGAGTAGTCTTTAAAGGGAACTGGATTATCAATCATTTTCATCATATGATGAAATTATATTGTGTTCCATAAAAATAGATAACTGTTTTTATAGATCTAATATATTCTAAGGAAATCAAGATTAGGATAGGAATTCTATTAACAACAAAAAATATTAAGCTCTAATGAAGAAGGGAATGAAGAATTTTCTATTATGCAAGAATTGTAGAAGGAATCATAATGTGAAATGCTTGAAAGGCATGAGAGTTTTCAATAAGTGTGGAATAAAGGGTCATTTATTTAGTAAAATAAAGGGGAAGATAATATTCAATGATGATAAATTCTATAATTATAGAGTGATGGGACACTATGCAAACGATTTTCCTAAGAACTAAGGAAAATTGCCTGTAAAAAGACCACACTAGCAATGGAAATCATATGAGATTACAACTGTGGAGGTTGAAGTTCCTAATGATGTTGTGGTGGGTACTTTAATTGTTTCCTAAAAAATATATAATGGTTTATTTAATTCTATATAATATCATTCATTTATATCATCATAGTTTTACAAGAAAATTATATATGTCCAAATTGATTTAATAAAAGAGTTTTTAGTCAATACTACCAAGGGATTCATCATTGCAACAATGATGTGTCGATAATTACCCATCTTAACACATAATAAAGATTTATTTTATAAACCTATCATCAGACTAATGATTAACATGGATATAATTCTTGTTATGAATTAGATATCAAATTATGATGTGAAGACCTATTGCAAGAATAATGAAGTTTTAATTTTTGATAATGGTGTAGAATCCATTTTATTTAGAGAAAAAACCACACCATCTGATTCATATCTTGATCCACCCCTAGTAGATCTACTGAATGCCTTTCTTGGATAGGAGGAGAACACAATATTAATGGGTGAGGAAAGAAATATTCAATTTGATGATCTACCTATTTTGAAAGAATACATTGATGTATTCTTAGAGGATTTACTTGGAAATCCATCAGAGTGAGATATTTTTTTCTCAATATATTTAATTTATTGTGAAAGACCTATATCATAGACTTCATATATAATTAACACTTTGGAATTTGTGGATCTAATGAAACAACTAGATGAATTGACTGACAAAGGATTTATTTGACCTAGTGTTTCTCCATGGGTATCCCCTATCCTCTTTGTCAAGGATAATAATGGATCTATGAGGATATTCATTCATTACAAGGAAATATATGCTATTACAATAAATAAAAAAAATCATCTACCACGTATTCATGATTTATTTTATCAACTTCATGGTTCCCAATATTATTTTGAAGATTGAAATTCTATTTCAAGGAATATCATGATGACTTTGTTGTGCTATTTTTCGATGATATACTAGTATAATTAAAAATGCTATGACAACCATGAGAATCACATGTGAATTATTCTAAAAACCCTTAGATGAATTGTATTTTATGGGATGTTTAGAATGATTTAAATTCGGCTTCAATAATTTTATTTTTCTTTTCCATATTGTATATAAGGATGGAATATTAGTTTATCATGTGAGGAGAAATGTAATTCAGAATGTCCCATGGCAATAGAAATAACCTAGATACGCAGTTTTATTAGATTAGTAAGTTATTATCATTGATTCATTAAGAGTTTCACCAACTAGCTAACCCAATAAACAGGCTAACATGTAAAGGGGTTATGTTTTTATGGATGAAATAATGCACAAAATTATTTTATAAAATGAAAAGAATATTGGTCAATTCTTCAATTATCACTCTTACATATGGAAATGATTGGTTTTTGATATACATAGATGCATCAAAGAATGGACTGGGTTGTTTCCTTATGTAAAATGATAAAGTTATAACTTATGAATTGAGACAGTTGAAGACTTATGAGGAAAATTATCCTATTCATTATCTTGAGTCATAATCCGTAATATTTTCTCTGAAAATATGGATAAATTATCTCTTCGGTGAATTATGTGAGATATATATAGATTATATCAGTTTCAAATAAATTTCTACACAAAAATAACTTAACATGAGGCAAATGAGATTTCTATAGTTACACAAATACTATGATTTTTCAATAAACTACCACCCAATAAAAGAAAACAATGTGGCTGATTCATTAAGCATGAAATAACATGGACTTCTAACCCAAATGAGGATTGAGAGAGATCTTATATTCATTGACCTACTAAAGATGGATATCTGGATTTATAGATAAGGGGGGATATCTTTCCTATATCAAATATTTTCTAAAACGTCATTACTAGAGAAGATAAAAATAGCCTTATCAAATTATGATAATATAAAAAACAAAATTAAATTTGTTAATGATGAGATATTGAAGACACAGTGTATGTGGATGGATTTTTGAAAATTGGGAAGATTTTTTGCATTCCATCACTACCTCAGAAAAATAGGGAACTATTTTTGGATTCTTATAGCTCAATTTTTTTTATAAAACCTAGTATAACTATGATCTAGAAGATATTAAAGTACAATTTTTGTGGGATAACATGAAGTGAAAAATTGATAACTATGTGTCATTTAGTCTCATTTTTCAACAACTGAAGGTTGAGAAATGACATCCTAGAGGTATCATACAACCTATACATATTACTATATAGAAGTGGGATTACATTACGATGGATTTTTTTCATAATACTACAATGGTCCCCTATAAGGAATAATTCAATATGGGTAATAGTTGATCATCTCATAAAACAAAACATTTTCTTCCTATATGAGATAATTTACCACTTTATTACCAGTCAATACTTTATATTAATGAAGTTGTATAACATAATGGTGCACCTATATTGATTGTGTATAATCGAGATCACCATTTTACATTAGAATTATGGAAAAGTATCTACAAGGTTTTCGATAATGAGCTTCTTATAAGTGTTTCCTATCACCCCCAAATTGAAGGACAGCCTGAAAGGAACTATTGAAACACTGTAAAGCAAGTTGAGAACATTCTCTCAGGACATTCGGGGTATGTGGGACCAATACGTGCCTTTGGTTAAATTTTCCTACAATAATGGTTTCCATTATAGAATTAAAATGGTACCATATGATTAATTATATGTTAAGTGGTGTCGAACTCATATATATTGGGATTGTGTTCGTGAGAGGAATCTTATAGGCCCATAACTCGTCAAAGAGAAAATTATAAAAGTATAGAAAGTTATAGCCCATATTAAAGATTCCTAGTGTAGGTAATATAGTTATATTGACAATATGAGAATGGATTTTCAATTTTAATAAGGAGATCATATCATTCTAAAAGTATATCCCTGGAAGGGGTCTTATGGTTCATTTAGAATATAAATCTAAGCCCCATGTACATCGAACCGTTTGAAATTATATAAATAATTATAACATTAGCTTACAATTTAGACATGCCACTAAGTCTCAATAATGTTGATAATGTGATCTGTGTGTCATTGTTAAAGAAATACATTCTAGAACCAATGCATGTACTTACCTATGAATAAATAGAGATGTAACCAATGTTTTAATACTATGAAGAGCCTATCATGATTCCTGACACTAGAGAGAATGTATTGAGAAATTGAATAACTAGTCTGGTAAATAGAATTTGGAGTAACCATAAAATAGAGGAAGAAACATGGGATCCTAAGGATGTTATGAAGAATAACCACCCAAATATTTTTAGGGATAAATATACATGAAAAATTTCAAGGATTACATTTCTGAAGGAAGGAAAAATATAACTCCCGAAAATTTTTAGGGTATTTTTCTCCTAAATATATTCTATTAGTAATATAGCTTATATTTATATAATAATTGAGTCTTTGTGAAACAGATCCTGGTTATTTATAGGATAAAGTAATAACCTAGCAATTGAACATAATTTTACACATCTGTGTATCAAATTTCCAAAAATAGTCATATACCGTTGTGATCAAAAAGTTAATTTGAGTCAGATAGATCATTTTTTGGATGAATAGAATCATACACTTATGAATAATAATTTTAATATTAATATGACCTTAATGAATATTAAATGAAATTTTAATTTTAATTTTTTATGGTTATAAGGTAATGAGATGTAGATTAATTTTTCATGGTGTTAAAAAATGATTTATAGATGTAAAATTGACATTTATGAATATATTATGATTTTATTTAAACATAAAATTTATAAAATTTATAAAATAATTTTAAAAAAAAAGTTAAATTTTGAATTATATAGTTTGAAAAATGGTGAAGGTGATTTTTTTGGATTTTTCTTAAATTCTTGAGTTTTCCATGAATAGTAAAATATGATAAATTGAGTTAAATGCTAAATACTCGTTTTACAACATAGTAGGTTATGCAAGGATGATATAAGCCTTATTGGTTCGAAATAACGTAATATTATTACTATTTTGGGGTCACATGAATTTATATGATTCATAGTCTATAGAAAATATATTAAAATAATGATAAAAATATTGTAAAATATCTCCTCTCCTCCACTATAAATACCACCCTCATTCGCCTTTTCCTCCCAAACCAGTCAGGCTTGGAGCCTTACATATGTTTTAACAAATACACTTCCCAATACCTCCCTCAATTTACAAGACAATTTGGTATCACCAAATTGATAAAAAAGGCCTTAAGGATATTCTAAAGGAGAAGTAGTCAAGAGGTGAACTTCTGTTCTTTTTTCTTTCAACTTCGTCTACATGTTCAATTTTTGGGTGATCTCTCCTCACATAACCTCACCCAAATGCTATGATAATAATAATACCTCACATAAACTATAGTGATGTTATGATAATGTAATATTTCATCATCATATCTCTTTTCCCCTCCTCTTATACTAAAAATGAAAATACCATCCGAGTTGTGTTAATTTATCATATTCAAGGACGACATGATTTCAATTTCTATTACTATCTACAATACTAGTCATGAATTTTTTTAATGGTTTAAAAATATCATAATATATTTATTTTGTCTTATTAAATGTTCCATAATCCTTACAGACACATAATATAAGATAATAATACATACAAAGTTGACTGTGCACAAAACCGCTAAGTTAGTCTAAGAATTTATCATTAACATTTATCTAATCGTTCATCATCTTGGTATATAATAAAAATATTTAAAAGATCATTTATATATTTATAATATCACTCATAATAAATATAAACCATTTTATATGTTTAACCATGCTTCAAATGAACTTCTATTTATGTAAACAAGTAAATTGATCAAGGAATCCAAGGGAGAAAATACTTCCAGAACAATAAAATTGAATATCATAAACCCATAAAAAAAGAAATGAATGAACATAATAAACTTATAATAAATAAATAAAATGGAGTGGATATTCTGGAATTATTAACTAATGAAGCTAAATTTTATTATTTAGGACATTAAGATCCATCAAATAAGACTTTCAGACAAAAATTAAGTGGTTTATTATCTAACTTTTAATTCTGTGAGATTTCCATTTTTCGCCACTTATTTAATGCATGTAGTGTATTTTGTAAATACATTTTACATATATATATATATAGTCATTATTTTCTAAATACTCATGTTATTTTGTTATTCATTTAGGTGTTTTTAAATTATGGTCATATGACTCAATTAATTGCATCATGGTACGTGACTTTGTCTCAATTTCTATTTCATATGGACTTACTTGGTATTGTGAACCTAATATTTATTATGTGTTGTGTCCATTCTCCATTTGATATCATTTATAATTTAAAATTGTAAATATATTATATATTTATATTCTGGTTCCATGGATATGATTAATTTGTTAAGTCGTATACCATTGTACGTACAATGTTTATTTGAAATGTTGTTTTTACTATGGAGATATTTATGAATCTATGTGCTCTACACTATATGGAAATTTGAAAGGAATATTGTACATGTATTAGATCTATTTATAATTAATTATTTGGACTTTAAATGAAGTTTGGGGCCAGCTATATACCCTCGATGCATCGACATGTCTCAGGAGACAAATCTGTTTATAAAAAACCCTAAAATTTTATTTCCAAAAGTTAGATAGGTTTCTACCCAAAGGATTAAAACATTTTTATGGTATAGTGGTATAATGTGACAAATACATGATTTCAATTTAATAAGAGTATCTATTAATTAATTTTCATTTATTACTATCCATGCGGTTTTCACTCTAACAAAAACTATGGATGTTGTTTCATTCCATGTTTATTAATGGTGCGTGTTTTTCATATATTCACGATGCCATATTGACTATGATAATTTTTTATTATTCAAATATTGTTGGTTCTTTTTTACACTATTTTGAACCCTTATAATTCATTTGAGCTGAACACATTCTTTTTTACCTTCAATAGTTTATGAAGTGGAGGCCACTTATTGAGTTCTCATGGATGCAATAGATGAGTTTTTCTTATGTATTGTATTTTATCACCTTTACCAATGTAATATGAGTTACATGTATGTATATAATTTCTTAAATACTACTAAATTGTTCATTGGTTTTGGATTTCATTCCTTTTAATCAAGACAATATAATATTAATGCACCAGTTTCAGGCTTCTAGGGATGGGGTGTTACATTTGTTACTTGTACATTCATAATGGTTACATAATCAATATAATTTCAATCATCATTTTAAATATATATATATATATATAATTATGTATATAAAAAGTCTTCCATAAATGATAGAGATAAATAAATTACTACAACATTCATTGTGATGGTATGTCATACAAATGCATGGTTTTTGTTTTCACTTTAGGTTGGATTTAATGAAAAAATATAAAAAATAATTCACAATTATAAAAACATTTATATATACTATATATGTTATATATTCATAAGATATTATCTAATTAATATACATTAAAGGAAGAATAAAAATCAAAATACCCTCACTTCATAGAGGATGTTGTCGACATATATGCTTTAGTGACATTATAATTCTCCAACATATTGGTCAGTGAGAAGGTAGATATGGTATTATAACTCCAAAATAATAAAAATTTCATAAATATCACATATGAACATTAAAACTATCATAATAAAAATCTACAAATATGGGATATGATAAAAGAATAGTATTATTATGTGGAGGTAGTAATCCACATGAACAGAAGAGTAACACCATCAAATCGCATTATATGGCATTGATTTTTGATAACATAAGTTATATAATAATAATAAGATTTTGGTATATTAGGGACACTATATGTAATATTTAATTATAGAAATAATTGGTTTAATTTATTTAGATAAAGAAACAAATTGAATGAGGTCTTATAAGAAGATTAACGCTTCTTTTAAAAGACTCCATTAAATTCTTTCATATGGCCCCATTTAATTATATTTTCTTTATAAAAAATTATACACTATGGACATGGATTTTTATAATATAATTATTTAGGTTTTTTAGAACTAGATTTCCAAATTTTGTATAATAAAAATAAATAACGAATGTCATTTTAAATGTTATGGAAAGGAAACACATTAGATTACTAAAATGGTTAAAATACAATTTAGTTATTTACCAGGATAATTATTCAAAATTGATATATATTATATGTAAAAGAGGATATTTTCTACTTATATTACGAATATTAAATTTAGAAAGTTTTCTCTTTAAATTTAATCCTTATATTTTTTTTTCATTTTGGTTATGAAATTTTAACGTTAATTTCGGAAAATAGATTTTTTATATTAGTAGATTTTCATTTAATTATAAGGTAACAAAAAAGGCATAAATTTATATGGTATGAAATGGTTTACCAATTATAATCTATATTGTTTTCTTGCCTTATATTTTAATTTTTATCATTTTAATAAAAAAAATTTCATAACATACTATTTTTATCATTTGATGTGCAATTAACATAATTTGACTTTGCAAATAAAGTGAAAATAATGGATATCGAATTCAAACCATTAAAACATACCAACAATGCTATATTCATATAATTTTTTATGTAATTTATAAAATCATGCAATTTTATTATATTTAATATTTTTTAAATAATTTATGTTATTTTATAATTAACTAAATAAATTAAGTGTTTTCATTTCACAATAATTTAAGAAAAATATAAAAACACACAAAACTAATGATTACATATTAAGTTAAGAAAAATCTAATTCATCTTTAATATAATAATTAAAAAATGGACTTATCCCTTTTCATCCTCATGTAACTAACATGATGATATGAAAGTGGAGACATTAAAAATTTAAATTAATTCTTTCTGTAAAAATATCATCACATTTTTACAAGAATCGTTATCGTGAAAACAACATAAAATTTGTACTTGAATCAGTATCATGAAAAACTGCATATCAAATCTATAAGTAAATGTTACAACTGATTCGTATGTATAGCATAATGATAATTATGTAATTATAATAGAATGAGATTTCTATAATAAAACGTAAGGAGAATTCTATAAGTATGACGGAATGAAAAAATATATGTAAAACAGAATGAAAAATTCATAACATTAGAAAGAGTGTTCGTGATTTTCAAAACATAAATCCATAATGAATAGATATGTCCTATGAAAAACTTATAGACTCAACATGTTACACTACATAAAAAATGTACTATTATAAAAATTCAATCCCACTGATTAAAATTAGAGTATCAATGTTTCTATATTCAATATCTATAATTTTCAAAAATAAATTATAATATAATTTTTTTAAACACTAGGAAAAATAATATTACAAAAATCCATTTTTATCATAAAAAGAAAATTATTGAAAAAACCAAAAAATTATTGATTTAATTTGGGTTAATTAGATTATTAGAAATTAAATTCATCACATGAAACATTAAGTCTTGTATTAAAATATAATTAACATTTAAAATTACTTTATTTATATTTAAGAATTTATAATATTATACAAATAAATATTTTTCTCTATTTACTAAAAAATCAATCATTTCAGAAAAACTGCAAAATCCATTAATATGTAAATTAAGAAATTTTGATTTGAAAAATTTTCTTCATATTATAAAATAAAATTCCTATAATTTTCGAAAAATTCGTAAAATTTCAATGCAAAAAATTTAATAGATATCATTTTTGAAAACAATTCCTTATAATAGAATATAATGAAATAATAAAAGATGAAATCTTATTTCAAAAGAATAATCCAATATCTTTAGATTTATTATGAGCATTGTAAATATATTTCATAATTCAGTGATACATATTCATACTCAACAATTCAATGAATATGTTTTAATGGTCACAATTAAATAATATTATTCTAAAAATACATCTATAATCTCTTAATGCTATGTGTTGGGTGTTAAGGACTCTATTTAGAGTATTATTCATTCAAGAAAAAGTAATTTTGTTCAAAAACCCAAAAAAATACTAATTATAATTATATCATATTAATGATGTTATAGAAATAAATAAAATTTACAGCCACTGTAAAATTGGAAGAATACAATATTAGAGAAAATCGCACTGGGGAAAATCCCTTATAACAACATTCTTGTATTATAAATAAATTGTTTAATATATTATAAATATTATAAAACATGATTACGAATTATCATAAAACCATATATTGATTTGAAATATATTATATTATTGATGAATTTATAAAATATATGATGTGATTATGTTTGAGAAATAGTGCAGTTATTCCACGTAGATCGAAGGTAGAGATATTTATTATGCATGAGGTATAATACATTGTTATAATTTTTTTTAAAAATGTGATTTTTTAGATAGAATTATCATGGTTTATTTGTATGGTGTAATAATATATATATAAGACCCATTATAAATTATAGAAATATAATATTGTCAACAATTTAGAAATTACAACATTGTTTAATTATTTATATTGTTGTATAGATGCATTGTAACACCCGAAATATTTTAAAAAAAATTAATATAGAATATAATGCACACAACACCGACTCTCTATGAATAAACACCTTGCTATTATAATTATTTAAACAAGATATTAGTAACATTTCAATTAAACATAATGATTCTACTTATTTGTTTTGAATTTTGAAAAACTAAAATATACGGTGGTGATGAGTGTGATTTTAGAGTCTGATAGGATCATCTTAATATTTTGGTTAATAATAACATGACCCTTTAGAATAGTTATGTACCCGTATAAGTAGTAATACAACCCCTATGAATAGAATTTCATCTAAATTTATAGTAACAACACTATGAGGGAATAAATCAAATTTATGCTTCTTATAAATGAATGTATGGTATAATTAAATCACAGTACAAGTAAGTAAATATTTTAAAAATTTATAATTAATTATTTCTATTTTTGTGAGTAAAAAATATTTAATTTAAATTTTTTAATTTTAATTTTTATTTCAAAGAAATTTTATTTCCAAAATTTGTATTCATAAATAAATATTTTATTGTCCTATAATTTTACTATAATATAATATTACCATTGTTAAAATTTCAAGGTGTTGTAAAATGAGTTTTAACATTAAAAAATCTATTTTTTATTAGATGATGATTTTAATTAAAAAATAAATTTCTAATATTGAAAAATAAATTAAAAAATGGATTTTATTTTTTAATTATACACATCTAATAATGGTTATAGTGAATCTTTTGGATATTTCTAAAATATGTGAATTTTTAGTGAATAGTAAAAGGTGATAAATTACAGCTTAAGTAAATTATAAGATAAAAATAGTTTTACCTGAGTCATGGATGATGTAAGTACCCATAGTTAAAAACAAAATTAATATATTACAGTATTTACTCATAATAATGTAAAATATTGTTTTTCTTGATAAAAATAATAAAATAATGAATAGAATAAGGAGAAATCACCCCTCTCGTCCAATATAAATACCATGCTCAACCTCTATTCTCCTCACACAATCAAATAATTGAGACATTAAATATTTATATACAATACTACTAACAAGATACTACCAAATTTCCAAAATCTCTTCATCTCATCAACATAACAATAGAAATCCCCTTACAGAGATTCTTAGGGAGAAGTATTCTAGAGGTAAAATCCTCTTACACATCATTTTATTTTATTTCAAAGTTCTATATTTCATAATTATCTCATAAACTTATATATCAATTTTGAATGAAAACTAAAATATAATTTATATAATTTAATTATATCATGTTAATGCAAGAATAATCATCAATCTCCTTACTCTCTGTATCTCTTTTATATTAAAAAATCCTCATCTTGGTGGTTCTAATTTACATTCTTCATTGACAAAAAACATTAATTCTTCAATTTATTCTTCAAGAATGGTCATGATACCATTTCTATAGTCAATCTAGACTATAATATACGTATTATAACCTATTAAATTTTTTATAACCAGTATATATAGATAATACAAGTCGATACGACAAAACTAGTTAATAGTGATCAAAATAAAACTATAATAATCTAAATAGTTTTCCCTAAATATCTTATCTAATGACTCAACATCATTTCTTGTAAACATATATTATTTATAACCATTTAAAATTATAAATACTCACTAATAAAATTTTATTCCAATTTTTAAGATTGATACCCATTTTACGTGAACTCCGTTACCTATAAACAAGTTAACTGATCATGAAAACTATAAAAAGAAAATTCCCAAACGATGGAATTAAACTCTATAACTCAGAAATAAGGCCATAAATGAACATAATAAAACTATAAGGAGTCAAATAATTATATAAAAGATTCTCAATTAATTAATAAATATATTTTGTTTTATTATGCTGGATGTTAAGGTCATGTGCAGATTTGATTCAGACATCAGTAAAGGGTTTTCTTATGGAACCTCAATTTTCATTGGAGTTATGCTTTCATCCAATATAAACCAATGTAATTGTTCATTTAATTTTTATATTTGATATAAATTATACATATATGTTACCAAAAAAAATGTATTCTGACCAGTTTGACTTTCTCTTGTGGATAATACATATTTTAAATGGGTCCACTAGTCAATTCGTCTCGATAAGCATGCCCGATTAAAGGGAGATTCTGAATTTCTTACATACTTTAAAGATAACTATATAAAACAATTTAAGAAAAATTTTGTTTATAAAATCACTCATATTTTCATGTAAAATCAATCTTATTTCATTTCTAGTTTTATGTAATGGGTTTTAGAAAATAACTCTTCATTTCAAAGTAAAAGTGTATCACTCTAAAAAATTATTTGACGATTTGACTAGGTCATTTTCATCTACATCAACACCCCTATTGAATATTATGTTTTATTGACATTATAATCATATTATAATGATCAAACATATTTTTTCCATAGTTTATGAGTATGATTATAGATGTGCTATTTTGATACTGTTCACCACACTACTCAGAATGGTTAGTGTTTATATATACAAAGTTGGGAAAGTTATTTCATATATTAATATTGATTATGATAACCCACTTTCATATAAGTAATGAATTTGACATAGAATGTGATGGTTTGGGATACCTATATTCCATTTATGCTTCCATTGGTCTTATGAAGTAAAATAAAATAAGGTTATGTCTAAGGACATGCCCAAGTATTCCTAGAATTCATGGATAAGGCCTTAATGATATGATTTTGATGTCCAGAATTATAGATTCACTCATTATGATTGTAGTAATTAATAAACCATTTGATTATTATACTAGTATAGAATCCATGGTTATGTTTCATTCTTTTATGATATTTTATATCTATTTATGTAATCATCTTTCATTACTTCAATATTACTATCAGGATTATATTTAAAGACATGTTTTTTTAGTTATTCACTATTCATAATATTAATGATTATAATAACTTCATCAATATTAATTACCCATAGTGATCATCTGAGCTCACCCAATTCTTATCATTTACTTTTTCGAGCATGGGAATATTAATATTACAAATGAATATCAAGGATAAGGTTAGAGTTATGTAAGTTTCAAATAGAATTATTATATTGTATTTCATTTCTTGTTATAATATATAAATTAATATTTGTATCTAATTTTCTGAAACAACTACACTATTCAGTCCATTGGGATATGACTTAATTATTATTTGTAATAATTAAATTAAATAAGGATCCTACTTCATGAAATTGGGATTGGAGTCCTTATAGTTGGTATTAGAGGAAGTTCAGTGGAAACCTATGAAACTGGATTTAGAAAATGTAAATTAGTGGAATCCCCAAATATTGAAATTGAGGATAATCATAATAGAACATCCATGAATTTTGGTAAGGTGTATATTATGTGGGTATTTATAGAAAGAAATCCCTTTATGTATACTAAAAGTAGAGGTGGTTATTTAATAGATCTATCTTGGAGTATTAACTCCTACAAGGTGTTCTCAATCATACTATAGGTAACCTTGTACATGACAATGAGCCTTAATGCACATTTGGTTTGGAACTCTCAGGGGATGCATGTAGGGTAATTCATATTTTCATTACAAACCACTATGAATTTTTTAACTAAAAAAATGTCCCCAAAGATACAATTTTTATGATTATCAAATTACACATGGATAAAATTAAAATTTATGTCATGTTAGTTCGAAATTATACATTATGATTCATAGAAAAATTTATTGTAAGAAATTATTTTGAAACTGTGCCCAATGGAAGGATTGGAAACCACATAAATGTTATTCTTCTATATAGGGATTGTCCAAATATTAACGATAATGATGTTGGTTCTGGAGTACCTACTAGTGTTGACAAACATATAACTATAGTGGGACAACTGACTTAGGTTATAAAAAATACCCATTACTATATGGATCATCTTGATCCACAATGTTTGGGATCAATCTTATACCACTTTATGAAACATAAACCTCCATCATTTAATGGGACTAAAACCCCATTCGTATCAAAGTAGTGGATACTTTCAATAGGGAATATATTTCTCTCGTTGGGAAGTAACAAAAGGGAAATTGTTTTCATAGATATTTATCATCTGTTAGGAGATGATGGAAAATGGTGGTCTTTTATTCAATACAAAATAGAGGAAGAAGATATTGAAAACATTGAATATATGCATTTGAAGAAAAGTTTCATATTAAAATATTTTCTACTTTAATAACAAGTGGATAATGAAAAGAAATTACTAAATATTAGGTAGAAGAAGAATTAGAATGTTTCTAAGTAAAAATACGACAATCAATGGCTATCAAGGAATGCCATGCACTGCATTCATAATTTGAGGAGGACTGTTATGTGATCCTTGGATGTTTTAAAAATATTACTCTAATGGGAAATAGATTCAAAATAATTCTCATCATATGAATATATAGTCTTATGTGAAATCATGATAGATAATTATTTATAAATTTTATAATAATTTAAAGTAAAGAAGTAGAAGAAGAGTGTGGTGAAGGAAGATATGGATAAAGAGAATAATAAAAAGAGAGTTTTCGAAAATGTTATACCTTTGGAAGGAAACACACCAGAGAAATATTAAAAGGAAAAGGATTTTATTACCAGTGTGGGGAAAGATGACACCAAGCCCATGATTGGAAGGGAAATAATGGAGCAATAAATGTTCAATGAGACAATTGTATTGTGATTTGACACTATGAAAATTATTGTGTAAAGCATCAAGGAAATATTCTTTAGAAAATCTAATGGGGGAAAAGACAATATTATAAGATCAGAATAGCTGAAGATGATGTTTTGAATAATGTGTTTTCAGATTCAATAATAATCTCCGAAAATTTAGAAAATTTTGTATTTGATTATATATCATAACATTCTTTTATATCTTCCGATTTTTCATTACAAATTAGATATTTACAATATACCTTATCAAGGGTGTTCTTTGTCAACACCCCAAAGGAATGTATCATTGAAAAAAGATGTGTCATGTAGATCCCATTATAAATTACAATTGTCCATTATCTACTGATTTTATCTTCGTATGTATTGTCAGATCTGACATAATCCTTAATATGATTTTTTTTCAAAATTTGTCGAGAAAATATATTCTATGAAGAAGGAAGTTATGACCCGTGATTAAGTTGTATAAACCAATATCATTAGAGTAAATCATCACCCTCTAGTTCTTTTCTAGGTCCACCCCAAAAATCTCAAATTAATTTCATTCTTGGGTGGAATGTGAACATAATATCTATGGATGTGGAACGAAATGTCAAAATTGGGGATGTACCTGTTGTGATTGAATTCATCGATGTATTTATAGAGAGTTTACCTGGACATACTCCAGAGTAGGATATTTAGTTTTATATTGATTTAATTATCGGTGAAATTACTATATCATAGAATCCATATATCATATCAATAGTGGAAATAGTAGAACTGAAGAAAGAATTAGAGGAACTGAGTAGTAATGTATTTATCCACCCTAGTTTTTCTCTATATGGAGCCCATATTTTATTTTTCATAATGAAAGATGGATCCATGGGGATCTATTTTGATTATTGAGAAACAAGTGATATTATAATAAAGAACATGTATCACTTACGTTGAATTGATAATTTATTTGATCTACTTCATGGAGCACAATATTTCTATAATATTTAACTTCGATATGGAGATAATTTATTTTGTGTAATCATGGTTGATATTAATAAGAAAACATTTTAAACCAGGTATGGGAATTATGAGTTTACAGTAATGCCTTTTGGACTGACTAGTTCACCCATTATTTTCATGGATATGATGAATATTAGTTTCAATGAATATCTGGTTGATGTTTTTTGATATTTATTGACGATAACATGGTATTCTAAAAAGCCATCAATATCATGGGAATCATTTACACATTATTCCTAGGACATTATAACAAAAAATTTATATGGGATGTTTAAAAAGTGTGTTTTATAGGTTCAAAAAAATTATTTTCTGGGCACTATTTTAACTATGGATGGAATATTTTTTGATCATCCAATGTCAAAGGAATTCCTAGAATGAAATACTATAAAGAACATAACCGAGTAATGTTGTTTTGTTGGTTTATCTGATTATTATTGATTTTTCATTTACAACTACACCTGATTAGCTTACACTTTAACCAATATAACTTATAAAAGGGTTAAGTTCATATGGACTAAATATTGCAAAAAAAGATTCAAAAAATTGAATAGGATATTAGTGAATACTTTAATCCTAACTCTACCATTTGGAAATAGTGGATTTGTGATTTATGTTGATAAAATAATGGAAGTACTAGGTTGTGTCCTTATGCAAAATTATAGAGTTATTTCATATGCGTCAATTAAATTAAGAACTTATGAAAAAACACAATCCAACCCATTATCAAGTTTTATTAACAATAATATTTTCCCAAAATATATGGGGACATTATCTCTATAGTGAAATATGTGACCTATATACAGATCATAAGTTCTTGGAATATATCTTCCTATAGAAAGAACTGACAAGAGGCAAAGTTGATGGCTCGAGCTACTCAAGGATTATGATTGTTTCATTAACTATAACCCAGTAAAGTCAAATAATGTGGAAGATGCATTGAACAAAAATCATCATGGAGTTATAAATAAAATGAGGATTGAAAAGAATCATGTTTTCATGGATCTAGTAATGTTGGATATGGTAATTATAATATATGTTTAAAAATCATTAGTTTTAGAATTTGTTTCCCAAAAATATTTATTAGAAAGGATTAAAAATTTTCAGAATAATGATGAGAATAATCAAAAGAAATATAATATTGCGAATGATAGGAAGTTGAGAGACTTTGTTTATAAAGAAATAATTATTAAATTGGGTAAGAGGATACATGTTGCCTCTATAATCGAGATAAAAAGAGAGTTATTTGGTGAGGCCCATAGATCTAATTTATCTATATATCATGGTACCCTGGTGTATTTAGATTTGAATGGAATTGATTTGTGGGATTCTATGAGGCTTGAAATTGTTGATTACATATTAATATGTTTAGTCTGTCAACAAGTGAATGATAAAAGTCAACATCCATTTGGTGTCATGAAACATCTTTTTATTTCTACTTGTTAATGGGATTGAATTACTATAGATTGTTTATAAGATTAACCAAAACTCCATGAAATAATTTTTCAATATTGTTAATTATTGATCGACTAACCAAAAATGCACATATCCTCACTATACAAGATGATTCTCCACTGGAGAGTCCTTCACAGGTAAAAAATTATGATGTTGTAATACTTAATGGATAACCTCTCTCAATTGTGTTTGATAATGTTCCGTGATTTACATCGAAATTATGGTGAAGTATTCGTAATAATTCAAATACAGAACTTCATCTGGGTACTTCATATCATCCTCAAACTAACAGGCTATATGAAAGGATAATTAAAACATTAGAAGACATGTTGATATCACACTCCTTCAAATTTCAAGGTATGTGGGATCATAATTTTCTTTATTATAGTTTCAATAAAATAATAGTCTCCATTAAAGTATTCAAATGGAAAAATGTGAGGAATTTTATGGAAATATATGTCACACACCAACATGGTGAGATGAAGTTGGTGAAAATAGATTGTAGGACCACATATCGTCGAGGAAATAATAGTGAAGGTAAAGTTAATTAAATCCCTTATCAAACAAGCTCATAGTAGGAAAAAGAGATATGCCAATAATCGATGAAATGGTATGTAATTTAAAGAGGGAGATAACGTTATCTTGAATGTATCTCCATAGAAGTGTGTTTTACTGTTTTGGAATAGGGGAACTTGATCCCCATGTATATTTGTCATTTTAAAATACTTGAGGGAATGAGATCATTGTATTATCATTTGGAAATGCCTCCAATGATTTCTATGTTAAAAAATGTGTTCCACATATACTTATTATGTATATACATGCTAGACCCAACTCATGTGATCAGCTATTAAGGAATAGAATTTGAACTGTATTTTTCCTATTGGGGAGATCCTATTGGAATTTTGGACATTAAATAGAAGTATTGAGGAATAAAACAACTCAACTGGTAAAGGTGCTTTTAAAAAATCATAAATTTGAAGAGGTGATGTAGGAAACTGAGGAACATATTGTGAAGATCTAACAAAATATTTTAATGAAGTATCATTATGGTAATTTGATGATGATTTTTTTTAAGAGGGGATAAACTTACACACCAAGGATTTACATAATAACTAACATAGAATGTAATAAATCCAACACCGAGTATCTATAATAAATTATTTGTTATTATATTTATTTAATCAATATAGTTATAACCTAGAAATTAAACATAACATTTCTTCATCTGTGTTTTGAATTTCAAAAAACATACATACACAATTGCGATCAGTAAGATATTTAGAATCTGATAGGACAAACATTATATTTTGGTGAATAGTAACATGAACATTTTTAAGAGTAATGTAGACTTATGAATAACAATATGTATCTTCTGATGATAAAATCCTCCTACTGAAAAGTAACCATATTTATGAGTGTATAAATAATATTTCTTCACTATATAACTTATTGTACGATATAATTAAATCATAATACATGTTAGTGAATATTTAAAAAAATTAATAATTAAGGATTGGTATTTTGTGAGTAATAAATATTTAACTAAATATTTATAATTAATAAATTGGTTTAAAATAAAATTATTTTTTGAATAATTTATTTATAAATAAATATTTTATTGTCTTATAATTTTTGGATAATCTAAGAAGTTCATTTTGAAAATTTTATGGTGTTATAAAATCAGTTTTAACTTAAAAAAATTTTATTTTTTGACGTAACTAATGATTTTAATTAAAAATTAAATTCATAATATTTATAAAATTATTATCATATAATTGATCTTAATTTTATATTCTATGCATTGGGAAATATATAGGGTAAATGTTTGGGATTTTTATGAAATACTTGAAATTTTAGTGAATAGTAAAATTTGATAATCAAACATATAAATAAGTTATAAGATAAATACAGTATTTCATGAGTTTCAGATGAAGTATAAACCCTTGGTTTAATCTTACATTCACTTATTACTGTATTTATTTACAATAATAATCACTATTAGATATCCTGACAAAATAATAAAATAATGAATAGAATAATGAGAAATAATCCCTCTCCTACGCTATAATTACCACCGATCAAATTTCTGCACAATCCTCTTCAAATATCCTCCAAAACATATAGTAGCACATGATACAATCAAAATACGAAAAACAATGCCCTTAAATAGATTCTCAAGGAGGAGTATTCAGGTGGTAAAATCCTCTTTCTTTTCAATTTATTTTTATGTTCATATTTTTTATTTTATTATTCTCTCCGCACATACTGTTTACAAATGATCATGAAACCAACATTATAATTTATATAATATAATTATATCATGTTAATTGAAGAACAATCATAAATATCATTACTATATATATATATTATTCTAAAAATAAAATCATCATCTAAGAGGTGCTGATTTACAACAATCATAGAAGATGAACATTCGTTCTTCTATTTATTCTTGAAGGCTCACAATGATAACACTTTTATGGTTATAACATACTATAATATATTTATTATAACCTATTAAATGTTGTGTAATCCGTATATATAAATATATAATGCTAATATATTCAACAAAACTAATTTGTGGTGATCGACATACCAGTATAACAATCTAAATGATTATCACTAAATGTATTATCTAATGATAAATAATAATTAAAAAAACTATATTATATATATAACCACTATAAATTATTAATAAAAATTAATAAAATTTAATTCAAATTCTATATAATTATACCAATTTTACGTGAACTCAATTACTTCTAAACAACTGAACTAATCATGAAACCCCAAATAATGAACACATACGAATAATGAAATTATACTATATATCTCATAAATAAATCCATTAATGAACTTAATATATCTGAAATTAAACCAATAATTATTTATTTTTTATAATTAATTAATTAATTGGATTTAATATGATTATCTATTATGTTAAAGAAATTTTTATAACTCATTTAAACATAAGGTTAGGGTTTTCTTCCCAAACATCCATTTTCATTCGGTTTTTTCTTCTTCCTATATAATGAAATGTAATTATTCATTAATTTTATATAATTCATATAAATTTTGGTGTATGTTCCAAAATAATGTAATATGATCAATTCATCTTTATATTTTCGATTATATTTGTTTTAATAGTGTCACCTTCTCAATTATTCACGATAAGAAAACCTGATTAATGGGAACGTCTTGATTTCTTACCTATTTTAATTTGATCTCTATAATCTATTTTAATCCAATGTTATTTTTATAAACAATTAATTTTATCATGGAAACCCCATCTTGGTTTTTTTGTTTTACGAACATATTTTTCTAAAAGAACTATTCATTTTAATGGAAAATAGTGTAACTCTAAATAATTATTCGATCATTTTATTACAACATTTTCATTTAATTAAACACCCCTTATTGAATTTTATGTTCATTGAGATTGAAATATTGTGATTATCATCTACCATATTTTATTAAATAATTTATGATCAGTTTTACCATGGATGATCTATTTTGATATCAATCGCCATACTACTCAAAATAGATAGTGTTTATGTGTATAGATTTAGGAGAGATATTTCAAATGTTAATTTTGATTATGTTTTTCACCATTCATTCACGGAATGAATTGAAATTTGTATTTGATGGGTGGGGCCCTCTATTTCCCCTCAATGCATCGGTAGGTCTTATGTGGAAAAAAGAATTGGGTTTTGGTTGAGGCCTTGTCTGAGTATTTTCAAACATCTTGGTCGCGGCCTAGATGATATGTTTTAGATGTTCAGCATTATGAATTATTTCATTATGATAATAGATATTAATAAAACGTGTGATTCTTCGAATACCAGAATATACATGGTCATGTTTCATTATCATAGGATATTTTATGTGGATTTATATAATTGTCATTCATTCCTTTTATATGCTCATGTTTATTTTTAGAGGCATGTGTTTTTAGTTATTCACTATACCTAATGTTTATGTTTGTAAATTATTTTTCTATATTAATTAGCCATACTGATCATCTAAGGAAACCAATTTATTATGTTTAATTTTCCCCATTATGTGAAGATGAATATCATAAATTATTTTCAATGATATTATAGGAATTATGAATGTTTCTAATTGTGTTTTTGTTCTGAACATCCTTTCACATTGTAATGTAAAACATATGTTTGTATTTCATTTTCAAAAAAGACTAAAATATTTTTCCCTTAAGGATATGAATTCCTTATAATCAAAACTATTTAATGATGAATGGTGCCGACTCCAGGAAACTGGGGTCAGGGTCCTTACATGATTAATGATAATGGTCATGTGAATAGTTACAAATGTTTTGTAAAAAAATCATTTCACACTTCATATTGAAAAATATATATTGGATCAGGTAGTATTTCATTCTCAAATGGGAAAACATAAAATGTTTTATGGCCTAGATTTTTTTCACGGGTATCGGTCCTCTAGAGAATTTTTTCCTTATACCACCATTAATTGCACTATGTTTTCTATCAGTGTAGTCATATTTATAAATTTTTATACATCTAAAACTTTTTTAATCCTATGATAGATATATGGCTTATAGATATTGACAAGATAGATCATTGTACGTCACAATTTTAGAAATTACATGGAAAATAAAAATACAATAGAATATATTTTAAATTTATATATTCTATAAAATATGAAAGGACTGTGTGATTTATAGAAGATATCTTAGAATTATATTCAATATTTAATTTTCCAAGTATATTATTACGTCAAAAATGTTAATATTTTGGCCCCATAATGATTTAATTTAATTTCTCCATCCATTTATGTTTTTATAGAGATATACAAAATATTAATATAAAAAATATTTTAGAACCATATTAATGGGTAAATTATATGAGAATGAAATAATTTAGGAATTTTTGGAATATAAATGATAGTTTTTGGTTGGTTATAATATTGATTTATAATAATAAAACAAGATAAATCATTTTGTGTAATTTTAACTCCAGAAGTCTTTAAAAAAGAATACTATGTCTGATACCTTGTATGACACACAAGACCAAGTCAAAATGAATGGAGATTATTTAAATATGACAATTATAACCTAGTTTTAAAAATATTTATTTTCAATATGATTAATTTTTTTATGAAATATATGGAAACATTTTATCAAATTTATATGTCTGTAAAATTCCTATGAAAAAAAAACTCAATTTTAAATGATGATATTTTTTTGATGAAAATATTTTTTCATCACAAATGAAATTAATTTTATTATTTTCGAGAAAATATTATATACATTTTGTTGAAATGTTAAAATTTATTTGATAAAAAACAACTAAATATTTATAATTATCATATCATTATTAACTTCAAGTGAATGTGTGTGATTTAATGAATTTATTTATTTTCAAATTAATAGCAAAAACTATCTTTATTTATAATATTATCTATTAGTTTAATTATAAGTCCATTTAAAATAAATATTATTTCATTTATTTGGTAATTATTTTAAATAGGAATCATTATTTGTTTAATAATTTACGTAATTATATTTTTATCGTTAATTTCCATGATATTAGAATTTTTTTACACCTAAAAAAATGTGTTCCAAAAAACAATTATTAACTCCATAAAACTTATTCCAGTTAAATTGTTTAAATAAACCTTACATAAGATATATTGTAATGAAATAAATATACTATATATATATTTTTATAATAATTTAATTTCATAAAATAATTATTACAAGTCATATATTTAATATAAATTATCTTGTACTCAAAATATATATTTCTTAGAAAACTATTTTATAACATGTTTTACAATATTAATTTCATATAAAATTATCAAACATATTTGAATTGATATTTATATACTGGAATATATTTCTGGAGTGATATTAGTTAATATTTGGTAAAAAAGGAAAAATAATTTTAATTAATATTAAATTGTAGAAATAATTAAAATTTATTTTCACGGTTAAGGTTAAAATGGTGTTAGCCATGCTACATGCGCTTGTGTTAAAATTAATTTTCCTCATAGAATATATATTTTATATGATAAATTTATATTATTAATTTAATTATTCAGCATAAATTATATTATATGGATCATTTTATTTTTAGTCTTAAATGATAAATTACCTTTGAAAAAATAGTTCTTATTATGAGAAGAAAATAGTAAAAGTGAGTAACCATATATGTAAGGAAAATAATATGTTTATTATATTTGTAGATATTCAAGTCAAAAAATATTTACTACACTCTAGTAATTATAATTATTTTGGACAATTGGTTTTTTAGTTACTTCCCATTTTTTAGAATATTATTTCATTTAAAAAAATTCTACAACTTCTCACATGTAAAAGGGTACCAAATATTTTCTATTTTTAAAACAATCATTTTGGATGATCCAAGTACTACCCCAATTAATTTCTTATTTAACCTCCCATTTAAAATAGGATTTGTTTTATTTGAATACCCTCCTAGAAAGTCTTTTGTTCCAATCATAAAGATGTTGTCAGAAGAAAATGCATTTTCCTTAAAATAACATTTTATTCTATTTATATTTCCACCACTATGAAATATTATTCAATAGTTATGATATAATAACAATATTATCTACCATGTGTTTATATTTTATTATGTCAATGTAATAAACACAATTCATCACCACTTATACTAAATGGGTAAAGAAACCGTCATTCATGTGTATGGAAGACTGTTGCATCATCAACAAAATAAATTCAGTTTCCTTCATCACAACATACAAAAATTATGATGTTGGATTTAATGTAAATATATTATATTAATAAAGTATTTAATACTCTATAAAATAAATTTACCATATATTTGTTACAATTCCAATCATTTTAAGATGGTAATATCATTTTTCTGTATGTGTGGATACCACCACCATGATGGGATGCAATGATTCTCCATGCGACATGAAATATAGGGTAAATATGAGACTATATAATGACATAATATTATATATTATATATTGTTATAATTTAATAATTATTAAATAACACTTACGTTCTACCCATTACGGTAATTGAAAGTGGAAATGTAAGGCATGCATACAAATGACCTATCATCTCGAAGAATGTAACATAGTTCATTATTTATAACACTAAATGATGGTTGGATTTAAAAGTGTTATTTTTTATTATAAAATTGATAATTATTTCATGATTATAATTCAAGATATTTTTAATTAATATTCCCTCTTACAATATTCAACGTAGCAATGTGGTTTTTGACAATTTAGATGAATATGCTAAAAAAACAAACATAAACCTAAACGATTAAGTATATCATTCACCTATATTGAGTTAAATTACTTTTTATATATCTATATTAAAAATATATAATTACAATGTAAGGTATATGGATGTTATGAGGGGTTTTGTCATGCTTTTGAGGCATTTCTCGAGGTTCATGGCATGCGAATTATTTTTCAAACTGTAAACCCCATCCAAGAAACCATGCGGCCTATAGAAGGATGGACAGTAGCTCCCCATGGTTAGAGTTGTTTTTGGAAAAACCATTCATATTTATAGGGGAATCCATGAATTTAAAGATAGTTGAGAAAATAAATCATGAAACGTAATTTTTCAAACCATGTAATCCTACGGTTCAAGGGTTTAGTTAATGATAATTTCACAGAACTATTAGAACCCTAGTATCCGAACCATTTGACATAACCATGATGTATATCTATTGACCTCCTATGAAAGAAATATAAGTAATATTATATCCTAGAAAATTATTTTCCCTTAATCTACTAATAAATCAAATTTATTTTTCTCCCGAGGAAGGATTGATGACACCCTTCGACCATGTTGTGATTTATAGAATAATTATGTCAGTTGGAAGTCCAAAAACTTGGGTATGTCACCATTATTCATTGTTGTTGTTGATAAATATTATATTAATGATTTTTCCTTCTCTTAGAAACATTTATCTAGCATTTTATTTACAGAGCACTATCTTGTGGATTGTTTTATGATGTATTCTTATTGAGTATGATGAAGGGAAAGTAGTTAGTGGTCAGATATAGATGTTTAATATTTTTTCATGGATTCTTCCAACATTTATGTGGTTAGTAGATTCTATTTTATCTCAAAATGACCTATAACAAGATTCATTAGTGATTAATAAATTTTTTCCTTTAATGTTTTTGTGAAATCCATGTGTTATTCTTGATGGAGCCCCATTTTTATTATAAAATTTGAATTTGGAAAAGTGGATGGATTTCAGGAAAACATCCATTGATTATAATTATAAAATTATTATTTCTTAATTAAGGTTTGGTTTTTGATATCTGTAAATTAATTTTTGAATGGATTAAATAAATCATTGGTATGTGAAATGGTTTACATGGATTATGGCATAAATGTTTGTTGATATTTAAGGATTAGTATAAATGAACACGTGAAAGGGGTGCTTCTAATTAGGGATCCTAGTATTGCTTACATTGTTTCAACTTGGTTGATCAAAGTGAGACAACTCTTGAGTATAGAACTGTCACTTGGGTATGCACGGTGTGTGTGGATATATTTTTTTTTATTCCAAATTATTGCAAAATCATTTATTATTTGGTAATCTTATAACCTAACTAATTGTTTACGGTTTTGATATAAATTGTTTTTGAAATGTATATAACCAATTTTACGTTAATTTTCTAACATGTTTTTTCATTCTAGCTTCATTAGTGAAGTAATTTTGTAAATCGTATAGAGTTTAGACTTAACCACTTCTAAAGAACTATCATTCATTCCATATGCCATCTATGGTGACAAATTTAAATTAATGTTATCCTAGTTATTTATTAAAACATCTTAATATAATGGGAATGGACAACTATGTTGTAGAATGGACTATATTGGGTGTTGTTGGGTTGATGTCAAATTGTTGGGTTGGAGTTTTATTGTTTATTTTTGTTGGACCGAATATGTAGATGTATATGAATATTAGATGGAATAATACAAGAGGGGGGTGCATTGTAGGTTTTAAACTTTGTTTAAAAACATAAGAAATTAATTTAAATGATCTTAAACAAATAAAATTCACAATAACTAACAACCAAAACTATATTGTATATAAAGGTATGATATGATGAAATACTATAAGAAAACTAAAAAATTGTATTCAAGATTAATACAATAACCAGAGTAAAACAATAGTGAAGGATTCTACCATAAAGCATATAGAATCAATCGATACAATATGTAACAATATGATTGTAATTGAATGAATTACAAATTAATATTGAATGAAGAAAGGAAAACAATACAATTCCCTTTCTTAAAACAAACAGTATCGTAAATGTAAAAGTATTATAATTATTTTGACCCAAAGAGAAGGGTTATCCTTTCACCTAGGATAACAGATCTTTCTTACCAACACGTTGGTAATCCCTCAAGACGATGATCGGTAAGTATGTTTTTCTATCCCCACAAGCCCTCGATACGATGATCGGAACGTCTGTCTTGTTGTCCCCCAATCCCTCGATTTTGCAGGTAATCGGCACCTCTGTGTTTCAATCACTTGAAAGCCCTCAATACGATGATTGGTAGAACCGGATTCCTATCCCTGGAATCCCTCGATCGTTATCACTTGATCAGTCATACAAAGAAAATCAAAGCACTTATAGAAATAAAAAAACTAAGAACGAGTCATTCACGTTTTGTAATCTCAAGGATTTCGCACGAAGCAGGAGAGAAGTCATAGTATCTCTCTCGAGAACATGATATAAGCAAAGTCTCGCAGACACGTTTTTTTTTCTTAACATCAAATGACCTTCTATTTATAGGCCATAGGCCCCAACAGTCATATTTTCTCCAATGATTATATTTCTCCAGGAAACTCGGAGGGACTTGGACACCTGGGATTGTAACGGTCATATTTTAATAGAAAACACGACATCGTTTTGATATGATTATAATTAACACCACGACATCTTTTTGGTTAAAACAAAAGATATATAAAGATGATAATCATGAGTACGATTACTATGAAACATGTGTTTTCGATAATGGAACAAAACAAAAGAGTAATGAAAGTAAAGTATGTGTACTATAAGTATTAGTGTAATGTATTGATACGATACAAATTATGATTTATAAAAATCAGTATAAATAACAGAAACAATACCATTACCAGAGTCAGTATGATAAACATGGTCCGTATGATGAACATAGTCAATACGATCAGTATGGTCAGTATGATAAGCATGACTAGTATGATAAGCGTGGTCAGTATGATCATCATGATCAGTACGATCAGTATGGTCATTACGATCAGAATGATCTGAATGGTCAGTATGGTCAGTACGATCAGCATGATCAATATGATAAACATGGTTTTTATGATCAGCATGATCAGTATGATAAACATGGTCAGTATGATCATCATGATCAGTACGATAAACATGTTCAGAATGATCAACATAGTAAAAGACATTTGCGATTTCCAAAACAAGATATAAAAGTCAAAGGAGAACTTTTGACTCAACAATCTCCCCCTTTTTGGAAAGCACAAAACACAAAGTAAAAAAAAATTTATCTCCCCCTGAGTTATTGGAAACTCTTCTGAATATGATATTGAATACAACTAACTCCCCCTTAGGTATGTATTTTCCCAAGGATTGTATTCGCATATTTTCCTTGATTTAGAAGTGTTTGCTTTAAAACATTCTTCCCTGGATAAAACATTTCCCCCCTTTGTGAATCATTCTCCCCCATTGTGGTTTTAAAAAAATGGGGTAAACTTGAGTTTCCTGAATGTGTTAGAGGAAAGAAATACACGACAAAAGAAAAGGGAAAAAAATCATCACGATAACAAAAGTTTATAGAGTTATTGAAAACAAAAAAAATACGACAATCATTTGTTTTCTTTTTTTTCATTATTTATCAACTCATGATGAACAACTTTCGTCTTCATGATATCCTTCTTGTCATCAGATATGGAATCACCTTGAGTTTTGTTGAGCTCTTTTTGGTCAGCAAAATTTTGATCTTGATTCTTGATGGTCTTTTCTTGAACTCTGATTACTTCTTCAAGAGTGTCAATTATGTCTTAAAAATTCTTGTTGTCTTTGGATAACATAGAATTTTGTTTCTTAAACAAGACTAATTCATCTTTGAAAGATGAATCCATTGAAAAATCAGACTAAAAAGTATTCATTCTCTGTTGAAAGTCATTCACTGAAGGAATATCAGCTCCATGGTTATTTGACAAAAGATTTATCCTTTCAATAGTTTATTTTACCATCTTATTAAAAGCGAGAGCGAGATCATTTGAAAGACTCCTTAAGTCTTCAATTGATACATCATGATAATTCACCGAGATTAATGTTTTGTATGACTACTTTTTCATTCTATTGAAAGCCTTATTATGAGCAGCTGAACATTCAGATAAAACATTCAGATCGACTTTATCTGACAACACCCTCTTTTTCAATTATCATATAGAGCCAAACTTGTTTTTGTGATTTTCAGTAATGAAATAAATTTTTCCTTTATGCCTGGGAAAGTAAGGAATTTTCTTCTCAATTCTCCTTAAAACATGAACAATATAATCACTTTTCTTAAGAGAAATATTCTGTTCTGAATTGGTATCCTCATCGTACGAATAAAGTTCATTTGATCAGCTTGAGTCAACAACTGGCTGTTTTCTTTTCTGCTTTTTTAATCCCATTTCTTTCTTCTACATGTTTTCACTGATAATGATATGTTTCTAAGTATGATAAGATTGAGAACCTTGCATTACTTGGGATGAAATTATATCCGTAGTTTCAGAAGTTTCAATAGGTTTTTGATCAGTATGAGGGCCTTGTTGAATACCTTCACTCTACTTTTGGAAAGATTCTTCTCTACTCTATTTCGAACATTGATGGAATTCCAAAAGGAAATATCCTTCCTCTTCTTCAACTTCTTGAATTTCTTCTGACATTTGTTTCCCTTTTTCATTCTCTTGTTGACTCTGTACGATGGGTTCTTGATGCACTTATTCCGTTATTTGAGCACTAGAATCCTCAAAAAATTTCAAGACATTAGAAATATCAAAGTCTGGAACTTTTCTTTTTATTAGAGTCTTCTTTTACTTTTCATCTTGAAGGGTTTCTTCTACCCATTTTCTCTCCACAAAAGCATCAGCTGGGTCATGTCCGAACTTCAGTTCACCTTATTTTCTCTGTTCCCTATCTTTTCTCCACTAAGCCACAACCTCCTTACTATACTTTGGTTTCTTCATGGGCTTTGAACTAGTCTGCAGATCTGACTTTTGAGGAGCACCAACAGATGGATTTTCATTGACTGGTATAGGTGCTGATTAATTCTTAGCCGATTCAGCTTCTAAATCTTTAACAAAAAGATTTGAATTATGATCAAAACAAACATTCAACTTTTTCATCATACTCTTACTTATCCAGGAAGGTTTCATCTCTTTAAATTGTCCTTTCAAAGAAATATTACAAAACTTCATACTCTTAAGAATGAAATTTTTAGGAATAGCTGGATACATGATCATATAGGACTTAATTGCTCCAAACTTAATATTCTATATTTTTTTCAAAAAAGTATCCCCGGAGATTTACTTTTCTCATGTTTACAAGATAATCAAGCATAAAGATATCAGAAACTTTCAATGTTTCTCTATCTCTCTTCCCTATGATAAGAAAACCTTGCATCCAACGTGCCACAAATCTATTTTCTGTAGAAAGATGACCCACTTTCATTTTCTCTTCATTTATAAGAAACAACAAATTTTCAGCACATTTTTTGTTAAATGTACCAACTTCTTCTAGTTGTTTATGAGACGGGAAAAAAGAATCACCTTCTGCTGCAACAATTAGAAAGTGGGATTCTTGCTTCACAGACATTGATATCCTTCTATCGTACACAACAAAATTGATAGTCATGTTCTTGACGAAAGACACAGTTTTGTAGAACAGAATGACTTCATCAATAAGAATCAGATCTTGAGACACTAGTTTTTCATCACACAAATGATCCCAACCTTGAAACAAAATAATCCTTTTGATTGTAGAATCGTACGTAACAAATAAGTCCCGAGAAAGTAACCTTTCTCTAATGATGTATTTTTCTAAGAAATTCTTGGAAGACATTTCAGCAGGAGTGTTAGCATAGGACTGCGACATATAGGTGAAGTCGATGGAAGATCGTACTGAGTCTTAAAATAGGAAGGCCGAGCTCCTCCACTAGATCTGAAAAACCGGTGTGGGTTTGGGGAGGGGGGGGGTCTATTTATAGGTGAAAAAAATGACCGTTGTTCTTCTACGGTTGAGATTAAAAGAAAAGAAATCAATGGATATGATTAAAGCGGGAGAGAAGAAACTTTTTTTAAAATATATGTACCTGTTGGAGATCGTAAGGCGATTGTTGGTTTAAGTAGTATTAATGTAGTGAATGAAAATGAAAACAAACAAAAATAATGAATAAGATCGATTGTCACGCTCATGGAAAACAATTTCATTACCATGAACGGAAGTGCTGATGGAAAAGAAATTCATTACCATGAATGGACATACCGATGGGAAAGAAATTCATTACCATGAACTGACATGCCGATGGAAAAAAAATTAATTACAATGAACAGAAAAGCCAATGGAAAAGAAAATCATTACCATGAACGGTCATGCCAATGGAAAAGAAAATCATTACCATGAACGGACAAGCCGATGGAAAAGAAAATCATTACCATGAATGGGCAAGCCGATGGAAAAGAAAATCATTACCATGAACGGACAAGCCGATGGAAAAGAAATTCATTACAATGAACTGACAAGACTATAACCAGAAAGCTAACTAATACAATAAAAAAGGTAAATAATAATATGTATACAGTCAATACGATAAATAGAAATAAAAAAACAATCAATATGATAAACAAAAAGATAAAAAACAGTCAATATGATAAACATAAAGATAAAAAATAGTCAATACGATAAACAGAAAGAAAAAGAATAGTCAATATGATAAACAGAAAGATAAAAAACAGTCAATACGATAAATAGAAAGATAAAAAACCGTCAATACAATATAAAGACAAAAAAATCTAGGAGAATAATCAGGGAGAAAGAAAAAAATATCAAGTAAAAACCTGTTCTCCCCCTTTTTAAGAAGAGTTTTTTATTGTAAGGTGAGATAGAAAACATGAAGAAGATATGAATATTTATTTTAATGTAATCATTCATAACTTCTGTTTTATAAACTCAAATCTATTATAAGGTAATGGTTTTGTAAAAATGTCTGAATTTTGTTCTTGTGATCTGATGAATTGTAAAATAATATCTCATTTTTGTGTGTGATCCCTAAGAAAGTGATGCCTAACATCTATGTATTTTTCTCGAGAGAGATGTGCTAGGTTTTATCGAAGAGCTATGGCACTAGTATTATCACAAATAATTTGAGTTTTGGAAAAACTCAATCCATAGTCAGTGAGTGTGTGTTGCATCCACAACAGTTGAGCACAACAACTTCCTGCTACTATATATTCAGCTTCAGCAGTGGAAAGTGCTACTGAGTGTTATTTCTTGCAGGACCAAGAAGCCAAGGAATGTTTTAAGAAATGACATGTTCCAGATGTACTCTTTCTATCCATTCTACAACCACCAATGTCAGCATCTGAAAAACATCTCAAAACAAAATCATTTCCCGAAGAATAGAAAATTCCGAAATCTATAGTGCCTTTTAAATACTGAAATATTCTCTTTACGACCTTTAAATGAGACTCTTTTGGATTAGATTGGTATCTCGCAATTAATAATAAGGAAAACATTATATTTGGTCGACTGGCTATCATGTATAATAAACTCCCTATCATACCTCTAAAAGTTGTTTGATCTACTGGTTTCCCAGTTTCATCAAGATCAAGTGTATTTGAGGTACCAATCGGAGTGCTAATACATTTAGTCCTGTCATAACCATGATTTTTTAGTAAATATTTTATATATTTATGTTTGGATATATATGTTTCTTATGGTTTTTGTGAAATTTGAAAACCTAAAAATAATGTTAACTCACCCATCATACTCATTTCAAACTCATATTTCATTAAATAGGCAAAAGAATCAATTAGATATTACTATGTTAATCCAAATATGATGTCATCAACATAAATTTGAACAATCAAAACAATTTTTTTCCATTTTTATAAAATGGGTTGGATCTGTTGTACCTTTTGTGTAATTATTTTGTCAAATAAATCCTTTAAGTTTATCATACCATGCTCTAGGGGCTTGTTTAAGGCCATATAGAGCCTTGGTAAGATTAAAAACATGATCAGGATGTTTTGGGTCTAGAAAACCAGGGGTTGTTCGACAAAAACATATTCTTGAACAAAACCATTTAGAAAAAGACATTTAACATCCATTTCAAATAGTTTGAAATTAAAGTATGCTGCAAAGGCTAATAAAATATGAATAGATTCATGTCTAGCTACCGGGGCATATGTTTCTTCGTAGTTTGTTCCCTTTTGTTGATTATAGCCCTTAGCAACAAGTCTTGCTTTATTTCATACAATGATTCCATTTTCGTAACATTTGTTTCTAAAGACCCATTTTACACAAATTACAGTTGTTTCTTCAGGTCTTTTAACTAAAGTCCAAACTTGATTCCTTTCAAATTCATTTTGTTCAGCTTGCATTTCTTTAATCAAATCTTCATCACCTAAGTCCTCACTTGAACATTTCAGTTCAAATAAGGGATGAAATGCAATATATTCTATTTCATTTCATAAGGAATTTATGGTCCTTACAGGTTGATTTTCATCAAAAATGATATTATCATTGGGATGATTCCTAAGAAACAATTGATTTGGGTTTTTTAAAACCTGTTCATCAAAATATGGTAGAAATTGTTTTAAGGTAAATGTTTCAGGAATACTTTCTTGAACATTTTTCTTGTCAGAAGAATCTTCTAATAGAGGTTGATAATCAGTTTTTGAAAACACATCTAAGGATGTTGGTTGGGATGATTTAAAAACAAAAGGATCAGTTTCATCAAATTTTACATGTATTGTTTCTGCAACATTACAAGTGTTTTTATTAAAAACTCTTTATGCCTTAGAAGTTGTAGAATAGCCTAGAAATATTCCATCATCCTATTTTGGTGTGAATTTGTGAAGATTATATTTAGTATTCAAAATGAATACGTTCGACCCAAAAACATTGAAGTATAGAACATTAGGTTACTGGCCAGTCCAAAATTCATAAAGAGTTTTATTAAGAAATGGTCTAGTTAAAACACGATTTATATTATAACAAGCAGTACTTATAGCTTCATCCCAAAAGTTCATAGAAATTGAGTGTTCACTCAACATGGTTCTTGTCATTTCCGGAAGAATACAATTTCATATCTCAATACCACCATTTTGTTGAGGAGTTCTTCGAGCTAAGAAATTGTGAGTAATACCTTTCTTACTACAAAAAGTTTCAAAATCAGAATTTTGAAATTCACCACCAGGATCACTATGAATAGTTATGAGTGGTAGGTTTTTCTCATTTTTAACTTGGGCTCTAAATGTTTTGAAATAGAAAAAGGCTTCAGATTTCTTTGTTAGAAAATTGACCCATGTAAATCTATTAAAGTCATCCACTAAAACAAACACATAGTATTTTACTCCAATGCTTCCAGTTTGTGAAGGACCAAAAAGATCCATATGCACTAGCTGTAATGCATTAGAAGTTGAAACATCATTGATTGATTTAAAGCTAGTTTTTTGTTGTTAACCAAATTGACAAGGATCATAGACTTTTGAAGAATCATATCTACGATCCAGTAGTCCCTTCAAAAGTATTTTCTTAGAAAGTTTACAAAGGATTCTCATGTTGCAGTGTCCTAGTCTTTTATGCCATAGCCATGATTTGTCTTCTATTTCACTTTAGCAGGGTAAATTTTGGCTTCTAAGGTCTTCTAGGTTAATTTTGTTTACATTCTCTTTCCTATGGGTAGATAGAATGAACTCATCCTTGTAATTGTGAACTAGACACTTATCATTTCTAAAATTCACAACGTAACCTTCATCACATAATTGAATAATGCTGATGAGAATGTTTTTAATACCTTTAACAAAAAAAAACATTTGAAATAATAACTTTTCCATGAAAAACAATATTTCCTATTCCAACAATTTTTCATTGAGAATTATCTCTGAAGGTAACCTTTCCACCTTTTTTAGATGATCTTTTCAAAAAATCTTTGTTTCCCATCATATGTCGAGAACAACCATTATCCATGTACCAAATTTTCTTGTTGGTACACTTCTTATTTTCCTGAAAAAGAAACAATTAGATTTTTGGAATCAAAACTTGTTTAGATCCAGAAGGGTTAGATAAAGGAATTTTAGGAATCCACATTTGTTTTGCAAAATTAGCATTATGGAATCCTAAATATTGAGTTCTGTTAAGAGAACAATTTTATTTCCAGTGTCCACCACATTAACACTTAGAGAAAAAAGGATTATTTTGAGGAACAAAATAGTTGTTATTAAAAATTGGTATTGAATAAGGATAACCAATACCATAACGATTCCTCAAAGGACTAATTTCAGAATACATTTTATCAAAGTTTTCCTTTCCATATGCAAAGTTTGACAAACATTTCTTCAAGGTAAAAATTTCTGAATTTAATTTTAAAAATATGTTTTTATCCTCTAAAACATTTGATTCTGAACTAGAGTTATGCTCTAAAACATTTTTCATAGAAATTACATTTTCTAAATCCTTAGAAATTTTATCATTATCAGATTTTACATTCATAAGGGTTTTTAAAATAATTTTAAAATAATAAGTTTTGATATCATGATCATTAGAATGATCTGATACTTCTTTGGTTAAAATTGAAATTCTAGATTTTCCATTATCAAACTTTTTCTTGAGTTTAGAATTTTCATTTTCATGTAACTTAGAAAACATGAATACTTTTTCAAAATAAGGTAATGTATTATCTTCTGATGATGAGGACTCATCATTTTAATATTCATAATATTTATTATCTATATAATTCGAATTCAAAGAAACATTTTTAATAGCTTCAGCATTGTGTACCTTTGCCATGAGACAATGATATTCAATTGGTAATCTGGCTATAAGTCCAATATTCCTTTTTCCTGAGGACTCATATTCTGAAGAATTTTCTGATGAATCAATACCACTTGAACTCAAAGTATCATTTTTCTTCAATACATTCTTCGTTTTTTTCTTGTAATACTTTTTCTTATTTCATTTTGAATGGTTTTCCTTTCTGTCTTTTCTCTTCAGTAAAGGACAATCTGGTCTTATATGACCTACTTTCTTACATTCATAAAAAGTTACCTCTGAATCATTCTTATCCTTCCTATATTTATTTTTGAATCTGTATTGGAAGCCTTTCTATCCCACAATCTTATTCACCATTTGAGCAAGATTGGTTAACTCATTATCTGAAAGATCACAATCACTTGAATCAGATATAACAATTTTATTGTCTTTGGATCTTGTAATCCTTTCATGTGTCTTGGCTTTAGATGTAGTGGTAAAAGATACACTTCCATTTCCATTTTTCTTTTTATTGAAATCAGCATCTCTTTTCATTCTTGTCTTGTGTTGTAGAAGAGTTCCAAATAGTTCATCAAGAGTATTCTGGGAAACTTTTCTGTTTTCATCAATAACTATCATTTTTGACTCCCTTTCATTTGGAATTATATCAATAATTTTTTCAACAAGAGAATCATCATCAAGAACTTTTTCACCAATGGATTGTAAGCTGTTGATAATTTTCATAAATCTTTGTTGCACTATACATATAGGCTCTACAGAAGGAAAAATAAATCCATGATACTCTGCTCGAAGCATTGCTCTTATTATTTCTATAACCTTGGATGTACCAAAATGTGTGACTTCCAATTTATTCAAAATATAGTTGGCTGCTTCACAAGAAGATATCATGATGTATATATTCTTGGTCATAGAACATAGCAAAGTATTGAGTACCTTGTAATTCAGTTGATATTCTTGCTTCTCATGATTAGTAAAAGTACTGAATTCTTTGTCAAGAATTTTGTAACCTCTAGTAAGTATAATATAATTGTCTACACCAGTATTGATAAAAAATGTTTTCATTCGATCTATCCAGTACTCATAGTCATTCCCATCAAAGATAGGTGGCCTAGAAGGGTTTAGATTGTCAACTGACCCAATATTTATTCCTTCCATCTAATAAAACATAATATTTTCCACTCCACACATTAGTGTAGTAAATAATTGAAATAGTAATATGAAATAATAAGAGTTAGTAGTTCAAATCAGTGGAAACCTCCTATCATACCAATTTTTGGATCGAATATATAGATGTATATGAATATTAGATAGAATAATACAAGAGGGGGGTGAATTTTATGTTTAAAACATTGTTTAAACACTTAAGAAATTAGTTTAAATGATCCAAAACAAATAAAATTCACAAGAACTAAAAACCTAAATTGTATGGAATATAAAGGTACGATATGATGTAATACTATAAGAAATGTAAAACAATTTTATTCAAGATGAATATAGTTATCAAAGTAAAACAATAGTGAAGGATTCTACTATAAAGTGTATAGAATAAATCGATACAATATGAAACAGTAGGACTGTAATTTAAACAATTACAAATAAATATTGAATGAAGAAAGGAAAAAAAATTCAATTTCCTTTCTTAAAACAAAATGAAGTAGAAATGTAAAATTATTACAATTCTTTTGACCCAAAGAGAAGTTTTATCCTTTTACCTAGGATAATAGGTCTTCCTTACCAACACCTTGTTAAGCCCTCGATACGATGATTGGTAAGTCTGTCTTACTATCCCCACAAGCCCTCGATACGATGATCAGAATGTCTATCTTTCTATTCCTGCAAGCCCTCTATTTTTCAGGTAATCGGCACCTCTGTCTTTCAATCGCTTGAAAGACCTTGATATGATGATCGGTAGAACAGTCTGCCTATCCCTGGTAGCCCTCGATCGTTATCACATGATCAGTCACACAATGCAAAACAAAGGACTTATAGAAATACAAAAAATTAAGAACATTCCCTTCACGTTTTGTAATCTCAAGGCTTTCGGACGAAGCAGGAGAGAAGTCACAGTATCTCTCTCTAGAACTTGATATAAGCAAAGTCTCACACATGCGTTTTTTTCTTGGCTTCAAATGACCTCCTATTTATATCCCTCATGTCCCAATGGTCATATTTCCTCCAACGATCATATTTCTCCAGAAGAATCAGAGGGACTTGGAGAGATGGTATTGTAACGGTCATATTGAAACAGAAAACATGACATAGTTTTGATTAGTTTATAACTAACTCCACGACATCGTTTTGGTTAAAACAAAAGATATATAAAGATGATAATCATGAGTACGATTACTATGAAACACATGTTCTTGATAAAGGACCAAAACAAAAGAGTAATGAAAGTAGAGTGATCTAAGTATAAGTGTAATGTATTGATACGATACAAAGTATGCTTTATAAAACTCAGTATGAATTACAGAAACAATAAAATTTCCAGATTCAGTACGATAAACACGGTTGGTACGATGAACATAGTCAGTACGATCAGTATGGTCAGTATGATTAGCATGATCAGTATGATAAGCATGGTCAGTATGATCAAGATGATCAGTACGATCAGTATGGTCAGTATGATCAGCATGTTCAGTACGATCAGTATTGTCAGTACGATCAGCATGATCAGTACGATAAACATGGTCTGTATGATCAGCATGATCAGTACGATTAACATGGTCAGTACGATCAGCATGATCAGTACGATAATCATGTTCAGTACGATCATCATGGTAAAAGACATTTGTGATTTCCAGAACAAGATATAAAAGTCAAAGGAGAACTTTTGACATAATAATTTTTGATTCTGTAAAGTATATATCATAGTTTTGATATTTACTTTGACATTGTTAGTTTTCTGTTTTTTTATTTGTATTCTATACTCATACATCGGATAAAAATTTAGTTGTTCATTTTTTAGTCTGGTTTTTCATAAATAAAACGGAAAATCATCCCCAATATTTTATTTAGGCCCGTGGAATTTATTTCCTGCTTTAGGTGTACTAGAGATTCAACATAAGACCCATTAAATTAACATCTTCTTCCCATGTTAATGGGTGAGTGTGGGATGTTACAAATTATATTTTTTTTGTCAGTCAAGAAATATTATTTAACAACTGTTATAACCCCTTTTATGTCCTTTAATATGAGATAGTGTTAGTTAATTTTGATCCTAGAGTTTGAAATAGTATTAGTCTATCTCTATCTATGGTATTAAGGATCAATATTGTCAAAAAGTAAAATTTAAAGAATAAAATGGTGAGATAACCTCAATATGTTGATCTTGATGTTACCATGGAGCTTGGGTACACAAGTGTTTCTAGAAACTTCTAGGAGAGTTGTCACCTCGTTATCATGGATGTAGTCGATATGTGTTGGATGACAAAAATTAATAGTATTAAGTCACAATAGGATTTTATTGTTAATTTTGAGTAAAATAGTTGATTAAATAGATCCAAAGTGTGATTTTTAAAGCAATAAAAACAATGTTTTGATAAAAAGGTTACTATGTATTAATTTTTTTTGAAATTTTGACAATGATTGAATTTAGGAATCATAGGTTTCAATATTTGTTAATTGAGTAAATTTAAATTACTGAGCCATCAACTTCTTAATGAGTGATTTTAAAATTAGTTTTCAAGTGTTTTTTTTAAATTGAATTGTTACACCCCAAGCTTCCATGGTAATTTTCCTTTTGAATAATGCAATATCTTGCGTTATACATAACATGGAGTTTTAACACACTAGGACCAGTCAAACTGGCCATTATGAATAGTAATACCATGTTTTTGAAATTTTATAAATTTTATTGTCCAAAATGGAATTCATTTTTGGATTCGAAATATCAAAATTATCTTAGGGTGAATTTTTGGTATTTTTCTAAAA
Organism: Viscum album; assembly: GCA_963277665.1. Lineage (NCBI taxonomy): Eukaryota > Viridiplantae > Streptophyta > Magnoliopsida > Santalales > Viscaceae > Viscum > Viscum album. The sequence goes on along the minus strand of OY728156.1, from coordinate 87,132,282 downwards.
ATATTCCATTTTTGACGAATAGTGAAAAAACACTACATTATACATTAAAAACGTTTTTTATTTAAATAATTATTTATTTTATTTTAATTTATATTAGGTTAAATATATAAATATTTCTTTTATATGTTCAATGTAATTTATCAGTGTAATTTTATAATAATATTAGATATATAAAATTTTATTGAACTTTTTACTGACATTTACCCACCATCTATGAGAATTTGAAAATTTGCATAAAACAGAATTTTACTACTTTTGTTTTTTGAATTTAAAAAATCCTAGAGACACGGTTGACCTCAATAAGTAAATTGTGGTTCAATAAGTAGAAAATATTTTTTTGGCGAATAGTAAATTTTGACTTTTATTTACCATGGTGAAAGTTATGTAGGGTAATTGAAGGTAAAAATGATATTATAATTATCCTAACTCATTTACTAATTAAATAGGATAAGTGTTATTTGACCAAAATCAACCCTAGGAATCAAATATGATCCTTTTGGTCCACTTGGATTATATTAGGACAATTATTATTATTTTATTTCAAGAAGAGTTAAAAGTGTTAAATTCAATGTTTTATAATTAAAACATTTTTGAAATAGGGTTATACATAATATAAAATAAAATATATATATTCCTTGGAATGATAAATCTATTTTATACATAATTGTATGTGATTTATAATTTTTTGATATTATATAATTGAAATTAGTTAAGATACAATGATGATGCAGTAATTACCAAATTAATGAAAGATTAAAATAATTAATATTATAAATGACCAAATAAATATTAATTGAGACATTTGATGAATTACACTAAATTCTTAGGTGAATATTACATGTTATTGTTGATTAAATATTTCTTTTCTGAACTGATAATGATTTTATGACTTTAACAATAAATTACAAAAAGTAAAAAATTTAACATGAATAATTTTTTAAAACAAATACTATATTATTAATTGATATAACATTCCTAAAATTATAAGGTTTGGCCAATGGACATAGATAAGGTCATATATATCAATAATAAACCACATTGGGTTGTCATGTATTTTTATAGTAAGATTATTAACCATTTATAAAAATAATAATACAAGAATACATGGTAAAAGTTAAACTATTTAACTAAGAGTAAAATCTAAATGATAATGTTAATATGGTAACATAAAACTGTATAAAACCATTTGGTTGAGAGGTTTTAAATAAAGCCCCACCATAGCCTCTAAATAAATCATTTTAGAGCCATTATAAACCAAATATGACTATATAATAAAATAATATTTTAAGCTTTTCCTTAAGTGACCGTCACCTCTCTTATAAATGGGTACTTTCCATTATCTCCCAATCACGCCTCCAAAGCCATTTGTATCATCCATAAAATATTTATATATCCTCCCAAGTACCATAACTTTTACCTATAGGCATTACTTTTATGATAAATCCAACCTAAGGAGCCCTTTTAATAAAATGAAAATGAAACACCTAGAGAAGAGGTAATAATTTCACTAATTCTTTCAAAGTTCTTTTCTTAATCCACTTCCTCTTTCATTGTTGTTTCCGTACCAGAAAAATAACTATACAACCTTATACATACTATGTTGTTATTATAAATATGGTACAACCATATTCATTATTCTTTCCATCCTATGAATTACAATTCATCATACGTGAATATGTATGGCATACTGTCTCAATGTTGTCGTGTAGTTTGTTACTCAAAAACTTCATTATTTTGATGGGTATAATAATGAGTTTAAATAATGTAAATAAAAAATATAGAAATTTAATTATTCTATACATATGATATACCATCCAATTACATATGATTTCTCCATCAATTGAATGATATTATTTCTCGTGCGTACATACGAATCACAGTCTCCACGAGTGTGCTAAGATTCAAACCACATCGTAACCATTCCAGAATAATTTTTATTTTATGATTAAAAATAATTTTTAATAACTTAATATCCTTATGTATATGAATTATATACATCCTATCCAAATCAAACATGGATTACGTAACCAAGCATATAAAGGAAAATGATTTAGTTAACACCTGAAACAATGACACATCTGAAATATTATTAACAAAGCAACATTAAAAAATCATATATGATATCATATTTATATATTTGGTTATTGTATAATTTAATAAAAATTATTTAACTATTATATAGGAGTCTAACGTACCCTCACCCAAGGAAAAGTGAAAGGTAAAGGTTAATTCTACAATCTCATCATTAATCATGGTTGTTTATACGTGGGTATCTACTAAGACCTCTTTATCATCCTCATACGTGTTTCTTAAAACTATATTTCAAACTATTTTTACTATTTCATATACTATGGGTTAAATTTATTTATACCCCTCTTTGAATTTTTATATAATTTTTATAAAGGAATCTTTCCATCATTTTCCAAACGAGGTCCTTTATGACCTTTTTGACAAAATTAATGAAAGAATGTTTTTTTAACGTATACGACGAGTGAGTATATTTTCCGCCATCATAACATCTTCAAAGTATCCATTACAAGATTATAATAATATTATCAAAATAAAAGTTTTCTTTTATAATTATGTCTCTTTTAAATGATTTCAAAATAGAATGATATATTTCTTTGAAATAGTTTTGATTTCATCTATGCCAACATCATTTGATGGATTTTTCACTTGTTTGATGTCAATTTATTATGATACAGTCTTACATATTTTTTTAAATGTATTGTGATATGTTTGAATGTGGGTTTTTTATTTATATACCATTCCTGGTTTATGTTTAAAGTATTAACATTTTTTATTATAGTTATAATAAAAATGTTTATGTTATGTTTTAACCTTTTCATAGGAGGAATGCATTGGGCTTAGTAAGTGACGGGTGGAGCCCACTATAGATCCTTGATACATCGGTAGGTCTCATGAGACAAACTAGTGTCTAGGCACAAGGCCTTGACAAAGTATTATTTTTATTCTTGGCATGAGGCCTTGACTCTGTTGTTATGATTTCTGGCATTATGCATTCCATAATTATGAAATTTGATATTGATTTTTCATGTGATTATTAAAAAAGTATATTATCATTGTGAAAAAGTAAATGGAATTATTTTGATTTATATTTTCCATATTATGTTGATGATTAAGTTGAAAAGGGATTTTGTTTTCATCTTATATATTTCTTTAAATGTTAATTCTTATTTATGAAAGTTTTCAATATGTTGTTATCCTTACTGAGAATCTGAGCTCACACCTTTCTTTGTTTTATTTTTCCCAGGATGTGAATAAATATTTTATGGATGACTTGCAGGGATTGGATATCGGTTATATGTGTGTTCATAGTGGACAAAAATGTTTTTAGTTTTTATTTCATGAATTAATTTAAAACTTATGTACGTATCTTATACTTCCAAGGATACTATACAAATAGGTCTTTTAGGATTTGATCCACTATGATCATGCCAATGTTATTTAATTTTGCACCGACGCTTGGTAACAATGGTTGGGGCATTACAGTTCATAACAGAAAAAGATTTTTAGTATCCTTAGAAGCAAGATTTAGAAAATCACTAATTAGTGAACAATACCCAAATATATAATTTGAGGATTATTATAGATTAAATTTCTAGAATTCTGGTAATGTAGAGATTTTGTGAGTTTTACAAGAAATATATCCTTTTATGGATACGAGAAGGTATGAGCGGCTCTGGCACAAATGTACTTAGGATTGAAAACTCTCACAAGGATTTCGGGCTTGACCTGTTGTATCCTGGCACACAGCAATGGGCCTTGATGTACTATTGGATATGAAAATTCCCAAGGATATGCTTAGGATAATTCATATTTTCATTACAAACCATTATGTATTATTTATGAGTATATACCTCCTCAAAGATTATTTTTTATGGTTAGGTATTATATCTATAAACTATTCAATTTATTTTAAGTGTTTTACATGTTTGGAATTCTGAATTACGATTCGTACACTAATCTAGTGTATTTCATTTTTTTATAAATGACCCATAGTGGAAGGAATGGAAATCGCATCAATGCATGTAATCAGTGTAGGGATTTCCCTACTACTCAAGATAATTATAGTGGAGCTGGTGATGCAACTAGGGATGATCAGTTTATCTTCATACTGGGACAACTCACACATGTTATGAATAATAACCTTACCCGTATGGAGCACCCTGGTCCACAATGCGGAGGATCAATTTCAGACTTCTTCATGAGGACACAACCACCAACATTTAATGGGACTACAATTCAATTTTTAGCTGATCAATGGATATGTTCCTTTGAGAAAATATTTCATGATTTAGGGAGTAGCGAAAGGGAAGAAGTTTTTATGGATGTTTATCGCCTCACTGAAGATGCAGATCAATGTTAGTAATTAATTTAAATCACAATGGAAGATAAAGAATTATCAAATATATAATGGAGAGAGTTTAAATATCTTTTCTTTAAAAAATTCCATGTGACCATAAAGTAGATATGGAAAGGATATTTCTGAGTCTGGTGGAAATATAGTATGATAATGTCACAATGTATGAGGCTAACATTACATGGTTATAAAGACACATTACATATTATATACATAACCCAAGAAGTAATATTGATCAATTATTTTATTGGTTAAAACCATTTCTACATGGACCATTAGTCTCACAGTCCTTTTCATCATACAATGATATTGTCTCATGTGCTATGAAGACAGAAAAATAATTCATTAAGTCTTATGAATTTAAAGAAAAGAAAGAGGAGAATAGATCTGTTTAAAACACTGGAAATGGAAATTTGGGGATGAAGGGAAATGTTGAATATTCACTCTACAGTAAATATGGGAAGAAATTGCCTGACACTGGCTGAATGGCTTGGGAGTATGTTACAAGTGTGTTGAAAAAGGCCACCAAGCTCGTGATTACAAGGGAAATAAAGAGACTGTCATTGTTTAATGCTATAATTATATGGAAAATGGGTGTTATGTAAATTAATGTCTTAATCTCAATGGAAACATACCTCGGAAAAGGCCATGGGAACAATTCCAAGCTTATGGGATCACTACTACTGAGGTTGATGTTCCGAAATACATGGTGGTAGATAATTTAATGGATTCCTCAACATTATCCAATGCTTTGTTTGATTATTAATCATTACATTGTTTTATATCTTTCTAGATTCTATGAAAATATGAAATTTACAGTTTTATTTGACAATGGAATTATCAGTAAAAAATCCTAAGGGATGTATCATTGCAATAATTTTTTGTGAATCAGTTCCCATTAGGGAATAAAAATGTTCTTTATCTGTTGATCTCATCATCATACCTATGATTTAATTTTATATAATCCTTAGAATTTATTGTCTATCAAACTATGATGAAAAAATTTATTGTAAGAAGACAGAGGTTACAATTTTTGATGATGATACAGAATACCTTATCTTTAGAGCAGAAATGTCACCTCCTGATTCTTATCTAGATCCACCCCCAATATCTCTACTAAATTCAAATATTGGGGAGGAAGATAATGAAATAACTATTTTGGAGGGAACGACTGTTCAAATAGTGGATGTTCCTATTGTATAAGAATATGTTGATGTGCTTCCATAGGATTTACCTAGACGTCCTCCAGAATGAGAAATTGAGTTTTCCATTGATTTAATTCTCGGTTCAAGGATCATATCATAGACCCCTTATAGATTTCCCACTGTAGAATTAGTGTAACTAAATAAAAAACTGAAGAATTTTTAGTGGTATTTATTGATGATATCTTGGTATACTCAAAAATCTACGAAGATAATGAAAATCACTTGAGCACTATCTTTAAAAATCTCAGAAAAAATGAATTATAAGGGAAGTTTAATAAGTGATACATTTGTGTTTAGGGGAATTTTTTTCATGGACAGATTATCTCTATGGATGGAATCTCTATCGATCATTCATTTTCCAAGTCAATCAATGAATGGCCATCATTGACGAGTATAAATGAGGTACGCGGTTTTTTTGTTTAGCAGGTTATTATCAATAATTCGTCCAGAATTTTGCCCGATTGGATACCCCATTAACCAAGATCACTTGAAATGGGGTTAAATTTGTGTGTATAAAAGAGTGTGAATAAATTTTTAATGAACTGAAGAGAATATTATTAAATTCTCTCATACTGACTCTACCATTGGGGAATGATGGGATTCCTATTTTAAGGGACACTTCAAAGAATGGAAATAGTTATTTCCTTATGTAAAACTATAGAGTTATTGTATATGCCTCAAGATATGTAAAAATACATGAAAAAAACTACTGCACTCATGATATTGAGTTATCAGTTATAATATTTGACATGAAGATATGGAGACACAATCTCTATGGTGGAAAAATGATTGATATATACTGATCACAAGAGTTTAAAGTATATTTTTTCACAAAAATAACTCAAACTAGGCAGAGACGATGGCTTGAACTACTCCAGGATTATGATGGCATTATACACTACCACCCTTAGAGGGAAAATAAGGCGGCATATGCTTTGAGCAAATTGGATCATGGAGTTTTGAACAAGATGAGAGTTAAAAGAGATACCATGTTCATGGATCTAGTAATGATGGATATGGGAATAATCATGGATGGTTAAACATTGATTCTTTTTCAAATAGTTTCCAAACTAGAAACGATAAAAACATCTCAGACTGATGATGAGGAGTTTCAAAAGAAAATTAAAGCTGTGAATGATGGGAGATTGATCGACATTGTATATGAAGATGGAATTTTGAAATTTGGGAAGATACTTTGTATTCCTGATTTACCTAATCAAAAAAGGAATTGTTGGATAGTGATCATTGCTCCAATTTCTCTATGCACCCTAGTAGTACTAAGATTTATAATTATTTGAAGGAACATTTATTGTGGGACACAATGAAGAGAGAAATTTATGATTATGTGTCAAGATGTATGGGTTGTAAAATCTTTAATGATGGGAGGAATCTTCCTTGAGGAGTTATGTAACCTCTTCCCATACCTAGGTGGAAATCAGATGATATTATGATGGAATTTTCCAAGGGACTTCCAAAGTATTCTCGATGGAATGACTCAATATGGGTCGTTGTTGATCATCTTACTAAGTCAGCACATTTTCATGCTATAAGAGAAGATTTACCACTTGAACGTCTATAAAAACAATATATTAATGAAGTTGTAAGACATCATAGAGTACCCATATCTATTGTTTCTGATCATGATTCTTGTTTTACATCAAGATTCTTGAATTTTTTTGGGAAGGCCTAGGATGCTGATCTTTTTTTAAGCACTGCCTACCACCCTCAAATCAATGGAAAATCATAACGGACTATTTAAAACTCAAAATACATGTTGAGATCTTTCTCACATGACTTTCAAGGTATGTGGGATCAATATTTACCTCTGGTAGAATTTTCCTATAACAATAGTTTCCATTCAAGTATTCAGATGGCACCATATGAAGCGTTTTAGGGAATGAGATGTCCCACACCAACTTATTGTGATTATGTTTGTGAATGAAAACTCATAGATCCAGTAATTATTGAGGAAATAATGGAAAATGTTATGGTTATCCAAACAAACATCAATGTACCTCCAAGTAGGAAAAAGATCTATGCCGATAATATAAGGAAGGATATGAAATTTCAAGTAAGAGATCAGGTTTTCTTGAAGGTTTCTCTATGGAAGGGAGTTATAAGATTCAATAAGAAGGGTAAATTAAGTCCAAGGTACATCGGACATCTCAAAATTCTAGAACGAATTGGGGTTCTCAGTTTCTATTTGGCAATACCGCTAAGTCACTCCAATGTTCATGATGTGTACCACATATCACTATTGAGAAAATACGTGCTTGAACCAATGCATGTACTTATCTATATTGAAATAGAACTAGATCCCGACGTATCTTATTGTGAAGAGCCTATCATAATTCTTGATACCAGAGAAAAAGTGTTGAGAAACTAGGTGACTCTTATGGTAAATGTTTTATAGGGAAACCATAAGATGGAAGAGGCAACATGGGAACCCGAGGAACTGATGATGAATAACCACCCAAAACACTTTATACAGTAATATTCTAAAAATTTGGAGGGAGAAATTATTTCAAAAAGGGGAGAATGTAACACCCCAACCTTCCACAGTACGTTTCCCTTTGAATAATGAAATTGCTTGCGTTGTACACAACTTAGAGTTTAAACACACCACGATCAATCAAACTAGCCGTTATGAACAACAATACCCCCTTTTTGAAATTTTGTAAATTTTATTTTCCAAAATGGACTTCATTTTTGGATTTAGAATATCAAAATTATCTTAGGGTAAATATTTCGTATCTTCTGAAAACATTCAATTTTTGATTAATAGTGAATAAAACTGCGTTATTTTTTAATACTGAATTTTAATTCAAATATTTAAATATTTTATTTAAATTTATATTAGGTAAAAATAAATACATAATAATGATATGTATTCACTATAATTCATTGAGTAATATTATAATAATATTATATATAAAAAATTTTATTGAACTTTTAACCATCTTTTACCCATCTTCTAGGAGCATTTGAAAATTTTCATAAAACATAATTTTAACACTTTTGGGAGTTGAATTTCAAAAATCTAAGAGACATAATTGAGATCAGTATGTAAAATTTTGTTCAATAAGATGAAAATATTTTTTGGTGAATATTATCTTTTGAATTTTATTTACCACAGTTAAAATAAAATAGGGTAATTAAAAGTAAAAATGTGATTATAATTACCCTAACACCTGTCATAATTCTTATGGATATGTTTTCTTCCACCACAATCAACCATATGAATAAAATATGATCCTTTTGGTATATATGGATTAGATTAGTTCTTTAAATATTATTTTATTTCAAGAAGAGTTAAAAGTGTTAAATTCAATGTTTAATAACAAAACCATTTTTAATATAGTGTTATACATAAGTTAAATTAGAATATAAATATTCATTATAAAGATAAAAAGGTTTTCTACATAAATTTATTGTACTTAAAATTTTTAGACATTAAATAATTAAATTTATTTATGATACGATGATGATGCTCTAATTGCCTTATTAATGAATGATTAAAATAAATGATATTATAAATATCCAAATATATGTAAATTGAGAATTTTGATGAATTATAATATTTATATAGGTTAATATTACATTTTAGGGTTGATTAAATAATTTTTTTCAAAGGGATAATGTTTTTATGTTTTTCAAAAAAAACAAAAAACAAAATAGTGTCAAAATTGACCTAAATATGTTTAAAAAAAATACTATACTATTAATTGATATAATATACCTAAAAATAAAAATATTTCCCAAAGGACATAGATATAGTTATAAATATCAATAATGAACCACATGGGGTTCTATATATATTTTATAGTACTATTATTAACCATTTTTTATAATAATACAAGAATACATTGTAAACGTTAAACTATTTGACAAAGAGTTAAATAAAAATGATAAGGATAATATGGTATCCTAAACCTATCTAAAACCTATTGGTTGTGTTTTTTTTTTGAATAAAACCCACCTTATCCTTGAATTAAATCATTTTGGATCCATTATAAACCTAATAAAATTGTATAATAAAATAATAATTTAATAATTTCCTAAAGTAACCCTCACCTCTCTTATAAAAGGATAATTCCCCTTGCCTAAAACTCACACCTCAAAATCCATTAGGCTCCACCAAACCCTGCTTCAAAATCCTCCGAACTACCCTCCCATCAACCTAGAGGCCTTATGTTGATCATAATGCCATCCTACTGAGCCATTTTGATCAACTCAAAAGGAAACACCCGAAAAAGTGGTAATAATTTCACTACCTCTTTCAAATTTATTTTCTTCCTCCACATCCTCTTTCTTTTTGTTTCCATAAAAAAAATAATTAATTCAATAAAATATAAATACTATCATGTTATTATATAAATTTTACAACCATAGTCATTATTCTATCCATCCTAGGAATGAAAAGTTAGCATACGTGCGTATGTACGGCTTACCATCTCCACGTCATTGTCTAGTTTGTTACTCAAACACTACATTATTTGGATGGGTTTAATAATGAGTATTACTAATGTTAATAATAAATATTAAATTTTAGTTATCTTATATATTTGATATACCATCAAATTACATAAAATTTCACCATCAATAGAATGACATTGTCGCACGTGCGTACGTATGAATTACCTTGTCCACGAACGCGATTAGATTCATACACCATCGTAACCATTGAAGAATAATATTCATTTTATGATTAATAATAATTTTTAAGAACTTAATATCATTATATATATGAATCAAATACATTCTATTGATAACAATCATGTCTTACGTAACAAAGCATATAAAGGAAAATGAATTTGTTAACACCCAAAAAAATGATACTACTGAAATATTATTTACAAAGAAATATTAAAAGATCATATATGATATCAGATTTATGTTTTTGTTTCTTTTATAATTTAATAACAATGATTTAACAATTATTTAGAAGGTTAATGTACCATCAACCAAGGAAAATTACTAGGTAAGGGTTAATTCTACAATCTTTTCATTATCTGAGGTTATTTATACATGAGTATTTTCTAGTACCTCTTTATAATCTACATCAGAGTTTCATCAAAATGTATTTAATTTATTTTACTATTTCCTATACTATCAGTTAAAGAAATTTATGCCCTTTTTTACATTTTTTATAAATTTTTTAAAAATGGATCTTTCTGTTGTTTTCCAAATAAGGTCCTTTATGACCAATTCAACAAAATAAAAGAAAGTGTGTTTTTTATCTTGTACGGAGAGTGGGAATATTTTCAACCATTATAACATCTTTAATACTTCCCTAACAATCATATAATAATATTTTCAAAATAAACGTTTTCTTTTATAATTATGTGAATATTAAATATTTTCAAAATAGAAATATATTTTTATGTCTAATGGTTTTGATTTAATCTATGTCAACATCCTTTGATACATTTTACAATTGTTTGATATCCATTTATTATGATACAATATACTATATTTTATTGAAGGTTTATTTATTTTTTTGACTGTGGATGTGTTATTTTTATACCATTCATGGTTTATGGTTAAGGTATTAGCATTTCATATGATAGTTTTAATGAGATTTTTTTGTTATGTTTTAACTTTTAATATGAGGAATGCATTGAACATAGTATGTTATGGGTGGATCCCACTATAGCTCCTCGACGAATCGTAAGGTTTCATTAGACAAACTAGTGTCTTGGAACAGTGCCTTGACACTATCGTATTTTTAGTCATGGCATGATGACTTGACTTTGTGGTTATGATATCTGGAATTACGCATTCCATCATTACAAAAATGGCTATAGATGTAAATACCTGGAAATTCCATGTTTTTTTAATTATATGGGAATTTTACTAGTTTGTGAAAATTGACGGCGTGTGATTCCAAGGACCGGTGTACGAGGAATAAATTTCTATATTTTTTTAGGTACTTTTAGTAAACCTGTGAGTGTGTTTTTGTGTCTTTTTTACTGGTGCTCAGAATGGAAATTCGAGGACACTGTTGAAATCGTAGTACCATTATTCTCTTAAAAATACATTCACCTCAACCTCATTATGTCGAGGGTGAATGTTAGTTTTCAAGTTTTTCATGGAAATAAAAATAAAATAATGAACAACTTTTATTTTAATTTTATAACCTATCTATTTAAATTATAGAGGTTAGGAACACCCCAACTAAAAAACCCCCAATTTAAAATCTTGGTGGTGGGGACCACCCGAACCCATATTAATGGAGGAAAACCTCTGAACTCTCCTATTAATAAATGTATCCAACAAAAATTAATTAAATGTGTCAACATTAATTAATAGTTAGAATTATTTTTAATAAGTTGGCTTTTAATTTTTGTTGGTTTGGAGGATTTCATTGGAAAATGAGATTGAGAGAATTGTTCGTAAACTCATCCCCCAATGAAGAACGCCCCCTCTAATGAAGAATGAGGAACTAACCTCGAGCCCAGATCAGAAGCTCTTTCCAAGAGAAAAAAATGCTGAAGTTCCCCAACGACTTCATCTTCTACCTCTCGACTCCTCCAATGAATGAAAAGGAAGGTGTGTGATTTTATTGATATTATTTAATTTCTTTTCTATTGAATCTCACCCCATGAGCTGCTTAATACCACTCTAACGTGGAGGTTGCAGGCCAAAAAAACATGGCCTGATCACTCCACAACCTTTTTGGTTTTTTTTGTGTTCCTCGCGATGGAGGTGGACAACGACTGGTACTGGTGACTATCACCGGTTAGATTAGGGAGTGGAGGCTGGCTGCGAAGACAGACACCACTGACTAAGGACAAGAGTACCAGGACTGAAAGTAGCTCATAGGTGGACATTAGATGAGGAGTACCGTATAGAACTCTACTCAAGAGCTGAACCAACCCTTCAGGTAGGGTCCTTGGTGGGAGTTCATAGGATCTGTTTTAGTTTACTTTTACTTTTACGTATTCATGAGCATTCCAGATGGGATTGTATTCTAGCCCCTTTTTCTAACTATACCCACTCTTTTTACTATACATTTTACTTGTGTTCATATCTTGATGTGTGTTTGGTTGGGTGGGTTTACATGATATAAAGGAAATCCCTTCCCGGTTTTAGGGAATATTCATTTCTGTGCTTGTCGCAATCCCCTAGACTATGGAAGACGGGCCTGGGGTAGTAACTACATAGGCCCCGGGGGATGGGTTGTGATAATAGATATTACATGTTATTATTCGACTAGTAGAATATCCATATGAATAAGTAAATTAAATTATTTTGTTTTACATTTTCCATATTATGCTGAAGTTTATGTTTAAAAAGGATTATGTTTTAGTATTACTGATCACCTTATATGTTTATGCTTATATATGAATGTTTTTGTTATATTGTTATCCTTACTGAGCATCTGAGCTCACCCATTTCTGTGTTTCATTTTTTCCTAGATGTGAATAAGTATTTCATGGCTGACCTGAAAGGATAGTCTAAGAGATTTAAGTATGTTAAAAGGGGATATAAATGTGGTTGTTGTTTTTATTTCATGATGTAATAAAAATCATATGTATGTATCTAGTTAATCCAAGGACTATAAACTAATTAGTCTTTTGGGATTTTTTCCCTCGTGATAATGAATATGTTATGTAATATTTCACCGACTCTGGGTAACTAGGGTCGAGGAGTTACCAGAAGAAAGTAGTAATTGTAGGGACAAAATGGATGGTGATTCTAGGAAAGTGGTTTCACTAGAGCCACAAGTGACCAAAATACTGGTTCATTGAATTTTCCAAAGTTTTCATGCCAAAAAAGGGTAATATGAATGATTAACCATGAAAATTGTACCATTCATGTCAAGAATTATCCCCTGGACCCCATGTTGTGACCACCCCATGCCCACCTTCCATAGGCCAGGGGCTGGCGACTAGCACCGAAGGCGTATTCCCTAAAATCGGGAAGGCATTGCCTTTTATATCCTGTAAACACATGAAACCAAGAACATAGCAATATAAGAACATGAGTAAACTGTATAGGAAAAGAGTGCTGAAAGTAAGTAAAAAGGGGCTAGAATACAAGCCCAACTGAAATGTATAGGAAAACATAAAGGTACAAGTAAACTGAAATAGCTCCTATTATCAGCCGCCAAGGATCCTACCTAAAGGGTAGGTACAGCTCTCAGATGTTCGTCTCTGAGGTACGCATCATCTAATGTCCATCACCGAGCTACCTCCAACCCTGGTACTCTTGTACTCAGTCAACAATGTCCATCGTCTGCACCAAACACAACATGGTGAGGTCATAGCCCGTGGAGGGGTGAGTACAACGATACTCAATAGGGACCCTGATACCCTCAATGTCTCACTAAATCCATATAGGATAAACCACAATTCTTGAAATCAAAGGACATCCTTACTTAGGAATATGACCATACATATACCTAAGTTATCAACTATAGCCATCTCAACATTAAGGAAACATAGTGTCCAACCCAAATTCCCAAATCTCAACTATTCATCAATGGTAGGAATACCACGAAGGTAAGTACCACATAGGTACGCCACACAGAAGAATAACACAAAGTTATCACCACGAAGTTATGGTCTCAGATCATACTAGGTATAACATAGGTATAGTAGTATAAATGATTAGATGTAACTATTGAGTCATCTTACACTATTAAGAGGCAAACCCACGAAGGATCCCAAATTGGAGACCCACATAAGATCCTAGTGCATCGTGAGACCCACAAAGGATCATAATACATTGTCAGACCCACACAAGATCCTAGTTCAATGTTAGTAAATCGCCAGACCCACATATGATCCTAGTACAACGTCAGTACAACATCAGACCCACACATGATCCTAATACATCATCATAACCACACAAGATCCTTGTACATCATCAGTACATCGTCAGGCCCACATAGGATCCTAGTACATTGTCTGTACATCGTTAGAAATACATAAGATCCTAGTACATATTATGTACATCGTCGGTCCCTCACATGCTCCTAATACATTTTCAGTACATTGTTAGACCCACACATGATCCACGTAAGTTGCCAGTAAATCTTCAGTCCCACACGGGATCATAGTACATCGTCTGTACATCGTCAGTTCCACATAGTATCCTAGTACATCATCACTACATCTTCAGAACCACACAAGATCCTAGTACATTGTCATTACATCTTCATACCCACACAAGATACTATTACATCATCAGTAAATTGTCAGACCCATACAAGATCCTAGTACACCATCACAGCTGGATACATGGTTCCCGCACTAAGCATGCTCGTCTCCGGGGGAGTCCGCATATCATGCTACTGGTCGATACTCCAACTGCCATGAAGTACCACTAAGAAGTATCCCAATGGAACGCCATGTAATAGGGGTCTCAATACAACCGATGGTGGGTCAATCGGACGCCTGATCTGTAAGTTATTAGCCTTTTTATTCAGAGGGCCCAGTTGGATTTGTGTTCAATCCTACCCAACCATAAACCAACATTGTCCAAATATTATGTGGGGTATACTAAAATAATTTTCTTGGCATAAGGTTTCTGGTGCTGCACATGGTTCGTCAAATGGACGTTCGGTACCAAAGTTACAACCAAATGTATACTGTCGAAACTAGTCTGGGTTTGGTATGACACGGTCGGACCAACCCAGCCCGACCCACTGGGTTTGGCCCAACATGCTACCTTTGGCCTAGCCCGCACTGGGCGGCCTGACCTGGGTGGCATGCGGTAGGGTGGTTCACTGTGCGGTGGGATGCGGTGGAAAGCCAGATGGCCAGCCGTCATCTCCACGTGGGACGGTCGCCCGCCGCGTCTTCGCCAGCGGTCGGCTCGGCCGGCCATTCTCCATTCATTGTCGCGCCACAAGCTGCTGCCCCATGTTCACTGGGAAGCATTGATACACACCACTACCCCTGTTGTGTGTCTGGCCTCCAGTTTCCATCTTCCATGTCGCAAAGATTTCATCAAAAACCACAAGGGATTACGGAGAGGTCGAGCAATGTTCATTTGGACCGCATCCTCCTTGTTAGAGAGGTAGCAAGTGATTCAGAAATATTGAATCACGAATAACATAAATAATAGTTAATGGAGGTATCTAAAACAACAAACCTTAATTAAGGGTTTGTTGATGTGTCTCAACATGAAAATAGTGAAGGTGAATTGGGTTCCAATGATCGTCCTATCCACAACACGCATCCGATGTCGAGCTCATGCATCATCCTCTTTCTAGGCTCTGAGTAATGTTATTTTATGGGGATGAAGTTCTTTGTTTGGTGGATAATTTCTTCATTGGAGATGAGTTTCTCTATGATCTCCCAAGAATCTCCCTTTTCCAAAAATTTCCAACCCCAAAAAATGAGAGGTGCCAACTATAACTCCCCGAGATTTTATGAAAAATATTCTTTTTAATTTCATTGATGCCTTGTGTTGTACTCTACACCTAATGGATCCTTCACTACATGAAACCCTGACCTGGCTTGCATTACACGCATTCACGACCTTCCATGATAGCGTGTGTTGTACGCTATATCGAGTTTCGCTAAACAATGATATGTCATATAAACTTGTCATTATGAATAGTAATACCCACCTTTTCAAATTTTATAAATTTTATCATTAAAAATGGACTTTATTTTTGGATTCGGTATATTGAAATTAGCCTAGGGTTAATTTTTGGTATTTTTCTGAAAACATTCAATTTTTGATGAATAGTGAAAACACTAGGTTACTATTTAAAAACTGACTTTTTATTTAAATAATTATTTATTTTATTAAATTTATTTTAGGCCAAAATTGATACATAATACCTATATAGTTTCAATGTAATTCATTTCAGTCATTTTATAATAATTTTAGATATATAAAAATTTTATTGAACTTATCACCGTCTTTTACCCACCTCGAGGAAAATTTGAAAATTTACATAAAACATAATTTTACCGATTATGGGAGTGGAATTTATAAAATAAAAGAGACATGGTTAATATTAAAGAGTAAAATGTGGTTCAATAAGATAAAAATAATTTTTTGTGAATAGACAGTTTTTACTTGTATTTACCACGGTTAAAAGTAAATAGGGTTATTAAGGGTAAAAATGATATTATTATTACACAAACACATGTCAAAATTCTACTGGATAAGTTTAATTTGACCAAAAACAACCTTAGGACTAAAATATTACCCTTTAGGTCCACTTGGAATAGATTAGGACACTTATTATTATTTTATTTAAGGAAGAGTTTAAATAGTTAAAATCAACGATTAATAACTAAAACATTTTTAATATAGGGTTATACATAAGATAAATTCGACTATAAATATTCATTAAAAATATAAAAGTATTACATACATAATGGTATTTTATTTATAATTTTTAGACATTATATAGTTTAATTTATTTATGACACAATGATGATGCAGTAATTACCTTATTAATGAAATATTAACATAATTGATGTTATAAATACCCAAATGAATGTAATTTTTGACTTTTTATGAATTACACTAAATTTATAGGTTAATATGACAAGTTAGTATTTATTAAATTAATTTTTTTCGAACTAATCATGTTGTTATAATTATCAAAAAAATCAATTACCAAATATTGTCAAAATTGACATAAAATAGTTTTTAAAACAAATATTATATTATTAATTGTTATTATATTAATAAAAATTTATGGTTCAGAAAAAGGACTTATATAAGGTTATATATATTAATAATGAACCACATGTGGTTATTTTGTCTTGTTATAGTAAGTTTATTAACCATATAGTGTAAAAAAATTAGAAGAAACAGTAAAAGTTAAATTATTTAACTTCGAGTTAAATCTAAATTATAATGTTAAAACAGTAACCAAAACTTGTCTAAAACCTATTGGATGATAGGATTTCGACCCATCCCCACTTTATCATCGAAATAAATAAATTGTTTGTGATTATAAACAGGATATGACTTTATTATAAAATAATATTTTATGTTTTTTCAAAGGTGCCCCTCTCCTCCCTTATAAAATGGGCACCCCTTCCCACTTCTCTTCACTCCCTTTTGAGCCTAAAAGCTTGGAAAAACACTAAAAGTTCTTCTTAATAACCTCTATTTATATGTCATATATGTTCTGGTTTTCTCAAAAGACCAACTCTAGTGACTTAAGAAGATGTTTTAAGGAGTTGCGTCGAGGAAGATGTAATCTCTTCTACTGTCTGTTTCAAGTTTCATTCTTCTTCTAACTCCTCTTATTTAGTTGTTTCATTATAAAGTAATAAAATCAGTATTAAATATATACTGATATGTTATTATAAATATTAAAAAACCCTATTTCACCTTCTACCCATCATCGGGAATAGGAAATCACCGCGCGTGCCTACGTATGGAATACCCTCTCCATGCTGTGGTGAAATCAGTTTTTCCACCACCACCTTACTAGGATGGGTATAATGGGGTAAAAAATAACTATATATTATTATTATAACATCATACTAATTCTAAGATATTATATCATCCACTCCAATTCCATTTAATAAATATGGGAATGATATCATCACTCGGGCGTACGTTTGGATTACTGTCTCCACAACGTGATGCGATACATTTTCGATGTTAAAAATTCAAGAATGATTATCAAGTATATATAATAAGTAATAATGAAATATATGACATAAAAATTCTACTTTATTTATGTATATATATGTATTTCATCTACTTAATTCCATTCAATTCAATAATGAAACGAAAAACAGCGTTCATTCGTACGTACGACCTACCATCTCCATGAACTGTGTTTTTCATTCAATTTATCGATCTATTATATATATGTATATTCTGAATATATATTATATATAAATCATATTTTATATTCTGTAATTATGTAATCATGATCTAAGTAATCATATTAATAATTACAAGTCAAAACACGGATGATAAATGAAATGATTTTCCCAAAACGCTGCATTCACATAGAATTGACAAATGAACGGATAATATAAAGTCATAAGTGAATCATATATGATATCATAAATATTATTATGGTTCTGTTACAAGTTAATAATCTATTTATACCCACTATACATGAGTCTCTGACACATATGGAAGAAATTGGTAATAAGGTAAGGGATAATTTTGCAAAGCTCATTTTATCCGAGATTGCTTATACGTAAGTATTTTTTGGGGTTATATTTATCATCCATGTCCGTGTTTTCTAAAAATGTTTTTATAAAATGTTTATTATTCATCCAAGTATGTTTAAAGTAATTTTTACCCTTTTATGACTTTTAACACAAGGTTTGAAAGGAATATTTCTTTTGTTTACTATAGGAGGTACTTTTTGACTTTTCTGACAAAAGTACGAGAAGAATGTTTTTTTAACTTATACAGCATGAACAGATTTTTATGGTTTCATAAATCCTAATTTTCAAGAAAAATAATCTACAATATTTCATGACTATTTTCAACAAAATCATTTTATTTTAAAATTTCATGGCATTTTGTAAAAAGAAAATGATTTTGAAGAAGAAATGATATTTTCCTCAAGAATTCATTTCAAGTGTTTTATCAAAACCATTTTCCATCCAAGATGACATTATTTTATATGTGTATGTTTCAAGTGTAATGTCTATATTATTTACATGGTTTCACTTTTCTTATTATGAAATGATATACATTTGTTTTATATGGATTATGTTATGGTGTAATGATGTTTATGAAACCCATTTTATTTTTTTGGGTTATGATGAATGATTTATGTTTACGTTGTGGCACACATAAGAATGATTTCATTATGAGATTGGTGGGACCTATATATCCCTTTTATGAATTGTGTAAATATTTATATCTGATGAGATATACATGGCTGGAACGGTAAGTTAATCTGGTTCAGTGATAATGACTGGAACGAGGAGTGAAATCGATTTAGAAAGGGACTTTGTCCACTAAGATGGTCTTGGCAGCTATGCCTTGGCTACTATGGAAATCATATCATGTTCTTAATGGTAACCAAAAATAAATTCTTTATTCTTAGGCTACTATATCATTATTGATGTTCCTATATTATCTATGTCTTACGTACTACCAAGATTTATTTCACAACTCAAGTTTTTGACGTTAAAACATTATGTTCATGTTTTGAAGTTCAAATGTACATGGTTTGTTTTATTTTCTCCGTGAATACCCTTAAGGAGAATTTTTACTCACCCTTTATATGTTTTCATTCACCCAGGATATAAATAAAGGTTTTAGTTAAGAAAAAAACGGGATGATCATTATAGGAGATGTTGATGATATTTCACCAAGATTAGAAGATTATGTACCATGTTTCCAAAGAAACTAATCTATTACGGTCCTTTGGTGTCTTTTTTTGTTATGTATTAAGAATACCGAAAAATTAATGTAATTTATATGTACTTCAAGCTTTGGGTCTCTACAATTGGTATTAGAGGAAAGGTCTAGTTAACCTTTGGAAACCCAGATATGAAAAGTTTAGTGAAATCCCTAGAAATATTTCTAAGGTATGTCTGGGGATGTCTCTATGGTTAAGTATAAGTATAGGTTATAGTCCTAGAATTATGTTAAAAATATTAGTAATAAACCTAAGATGGTAGATATTGAAGAAACTCCCCCTTTATTATGTTTCTTTCCTTGCAGTATTTTTTCCTATCACACTGTTTTTTTGGGTTTTAGATGATGGCTGCAACCCGAAGGAACCATGTTGATCAATGAAATGGAAAATTAAATGATTGTCCTCCCGAGCAAAAAAATGTGATGGGAGATGGAGTAAAAAATCTTATTGTTATACTTACACAAGCTATGAATCATTCTGGACATTTGAATGAGCAGAGAAGGGAACAATATTCTATTGAGTCCTTCCTGAGGCAATGTCCACCTTCTTTTAGTGGGTCTTCTGATCCAATTGTTTCTGAACAATGGATCAGTACCATTGAAAAGATATTTTCAATACATCGATGTTCGGAACATGAAAACGTCATTCTGGCTTTTTACCACTATGAAGGTGAAGCAGACCAGTGGTGGACTTTAATTAAGAATACAAGGCCCCAAGCTGAAATTGAATCATGGAATGAGATGAGTTCAAGAACTTATTTTTCAATATATACATCCCTCGTATTCTTCGAACAATGATGGAAAATGATTTCCTTGATCTTAAGAAAAAGTATGATGAATATGTTGGTATATAGAAAGCGAATTTTACAAGTCTTGCATTGTATGCATCTGGATTTATCATCCAACCTGAACGTAAAGTTGATTGATTATTCAGTGGATTAAAACAAGGTCTTCGAAGGTCATTAGATATTAGAGAAATTAATATCAATGAAGAAATATTCTGTTGTGCTATCTAGGTCGAAATGGAATTGGGTGTTACATATCCATCTCAGGGTTTTAAAATGAAACGAAATATGGAGTTCAAGGAGAAATCTCAGAATAATGGTGAAAAGAAGATGAATGTTTCTTTATGCTCAATGTGTGGAAGGAAGCATGGCGGAGATTGTCTTAAGGGGACTATAAAATGTTTTAAGTGTGGAAAAGAAGGTTATCAAGAAGTTGAGTGTCGAAGTAATGGAAAAAGGGTTTCCAATGATGTGAATAGAGAAAAGACTGCAGACAACGCACCACCTACACTTCATTGCTTCAAGTGTAAGGAAATGTGGCAATATGCTAATCAATGCCCTAATCCAAAGGTTAATGATGATCAACGTGAGCAACCACATAAGGAAAAGGATAAAGGGAAGTCATATGCGATCATTATTTGTGATGTTGAGTATGAAAATGATGTTCTATAATGAATAAGTGTTTATGTAATGGGGTATCAAAATAGTATCATGGAATCACATTTTTTGCATCTTGGAATTTTGGAATATCAATGTATTGGTTTTCAATAATTATATGGTACCGGTAACCATGAAAAGTAATTAATATATTTTGGAAAGCAGATGATATGCACATAATGTAGGGATAAAGAGAATATAATATGTTTGATAATAATAATGATCTCATGACTAATATAAGGACAAAGTGATATCATGGTTTGAGTATATAGAAATTTTGGGATTTTGGTATATGGAAGAGTTACCTTTTGATAGCATTCATGTTTTCACTATGGTTTTTTGGTAATTAATGTTTCAAGAGAATACAAGATTAAGGTATTCACATGTTTGGAATGTGATCAAAAAGATATATCTTATGATATATGTGGGATAAATTATGTTATTCACATGCTTGGTTGATGAAATTTCTATTAATAATTTTTTTTATGAGATTGGACAGATGTATATTGGATAAGTCTAAAGACTGGAATGGATCATTTCAGACATCAGATATTATTGTTTATGGATAGAAGTTTTTCGATATTATTTCATTAATTTTATAATAGTGAAGTTTTAGAAAAAAAAGACAACCTGCAAGACGGGAGACAACCCGTCGCGTCGGACAAGGTTGCAGTAATTGAACCCACAACCGAAGTGCAACATGCCTTTATTTCCTACCACTGGCCAACATGAAGTCTGTGGTTAGTTGAAACTACTTTTATTAAGTGGTATGATAGATGATGTATAATTCCATTTTTGGAATCATATATGATTAACCTCACTATAGATTGACTTATTTATATTTGATACCTTTTTTCTAACCTTTTGTTTAAGACATATGGAATGACCCATCATTCTATCACATGATCTGCTAACACTTCTTGAATGAAAAATTAAACTTCATTTATTTAAGATATGAAGTTGAAATTGTTCAAGGTACGAACAATGGTGATATTATATCGATATAAAGTAATTATTTTCTCTAATTCAAATTCTTCAACATTAGGGAAATGATCTTGAAAACCAAAAATGTTTTCCTAGTGCCCTTATATTTGATTAATCAGATAGTAACTTAGATCATCAGAAATTTTCGGCTTTGTGATTGTTGGATTTTTCATAGAAATGTTCTCTACCAATCTCCAGCAGAACTTGATGGTTAGATTTCTCTTCCAAATCCATATTTTCACTTATGTTCTCTTATGTGGAAACCCATTGATTAGTTAATATGGGTAACCGTTAAATTTCATACTTTAGATTTTAATGATAAGTTTTTTTATTCCTTTTTACGATGTGGGTTTCTATTAAAGAAACTTTCAAGTAGTAAACCATTTATAATGCTGAAGAATTTTGAGGGAGAAATTCATTATAAAGGGGGTAGAATGTAACACCCCGAGATTTTATAAAAAATATTCTTTTTAATTTCATTGTTTTCTTGTGATGTACGCTACACCAAAAGGATCTTTCACTACATGCATCCCTGACTTGCCTTGTATTACACGCAATCACGACCTTCTATGATAATGTGTGTTGTACACAATACCGAGTTTCACTAAACAATGATATGTAATATAAACTAGCCGTTATGAATATTAATACCCACTTTTTAATATTTTATAAATTTAATCTTTCAAAATCGACTTCATTTTGGATTCGGAATATCGAAATTATCCTAGGGTGATTTGTTGGTATTTTTCTGAAAATATTCAATTTTTGATGAATAGTGAAAACACTAGGTTACTATTTAAAAACAAAATTATTATTTAAATAATTATTTATTTTATTTAAATTAATGTTTGGTCAAAATTGATACATAATATCTATATAAGTTCAATGTAATTCATTTGATTCATTTTATAATAATTATATATATATATAAATTTTATTGAACTTTTCACCATCTTTTACCCACCTCTTAGGAGAATTTAAAAATTTACATAAAACTCAACTTTACCTCTTCTGTGAGTGGAATATCAAAAATCTGTGAGAAACAGTTTATATCAAGGAGTAAAATGTGGTTTAATAAGATAAAAATAATTTTTTCTAAATAGTAACTTTTTACTTTTATTTACCACAGATAAAAGTAAATAGGGTAATTAAGGGTAAAAATGATATTATTATTACACTAACACATGTCTTAATTCTATTGGATAAGTTTAATTAGACCAAAAAAACCTTAGGAATAAAATATTACCCTTTAGGTCCACTTGTATTAGATTAGGACACTTATTATTATTTTATTTAAAGAAGAGTTAAAATAGTTAAAATCAAAGTTTAATAACTAAAACATTTCTAATATAAGGTTATACATAAGATAAATTCGTCTATTAATATGAATTAAAAATATATAAATATTTCATACATAATGGTATTTTATTTATAATTTTTAGACATTAAATAATTTAATTTATTTATGACACAATGATGATGCAAAAATTCCCTTATTAATAAAATATTAACAAAATTGATATTATAAATACCCAAATAAATTTAATATTAGTCTTTTTATAAATTACACTAATTTTATTGGTTAACATGACATGTTAGTATTGATTCAATTATCTTTTTTCGAACTAATCATGTTTTTATGATTTTCACAAAAATCAATTACCAAATAGTTTCACAATTTACATAAAATAGTTTTTAAAACAAATATTATATTATTAATTGTTATTATTTTCCTAAAAATATAAGGTTCATCCAAATGACTTAGATAAGGTTATATATATTAGAAATTAACCACTTGGGGTTCGTTTGCCTTGTTATAGTATGTTTATTAACCATATAGTGTAAGATATCAAGAAGACAAGGTAAAATTTAAATTATTTAACTTAGTGTTAAATCTAAATTATAAGGATAAAATAGTATCCTAAACTTGTATAAAACCTATTGGATGAGAGTATATTTACCCATCCACACATTAGAATCGAAATAAATCAATTTGGAGATATTATAAACCGGAAATTACTTTATTATAAAATAATATTTTATGTTTTTCCAAATGTGTCCCTCTCCTCCCTTATAAAAAGGGCACCCATTCCCTCTTCTCTTCACACCCTTTTAACCCTTGAATATCGGCCAAACCATTGAAATTACTCATATAAACCTCTATAGCTATATCATAGAGGTTCTGGTCTTCTCAGAAGACCAACTCTAGTGCCCTATGAAGAAGTTTTAAGGAGGTGCGTCGAGGAAGGGGTAATCTCTTCTACCGTCTCTTTCATGTTTCTTTCTTCTTGTACTTTCTCTTATTTAATTGTTTGATTATAAATTAATAACATCAGTATTAATTATATACTGATATGTTATTATAAATATTAAACAACCCTCTTTCACCTTCTATCCATCCTATGGAAAACGAAATCTCCGCACGTGCATACGTATGGAATATCGTCTCCACGCCTTGTTGTAATCTGTTTTTCCCCCACCACCTTACATGGATGGGTATAATGGGGTAAAGAATAAATATATATGATTATTATAAAATCATACTAATTCTATGATATTATATCATCCACTACAATTACAATCAATAAATATGGGAACAATATCATCGCTAATGCGTACGTACGGATTACCGTCTCCACGACGAGATGAGATTCAATTTCCATGTTAAAAATTAAAGAATGATTATACAGTATATATAATATGTAATCATGGAATATATTACATAATAATTCCACTGGATTAATGTATATATGTATGTATTTAATCTACGGGATTCCATTCAATTCAATAAGGAAACCAAAAACATCGTTCATGCGTACGTACGGCCTACCGTCTCTTGAATGGTGAATTTATTTCCAATTATAGATCTATTAGATATATGCATATTCTGAATATATATAATATATAAATCATGTTTTATATTCTGTAATTAATTAATCATGATATTAGTAATCATATTAATAATTACAAGTCAAAAAACAGACGATAAATGAAACGATTTTACCCAAAACACAGCTTTAACATGGAATTGACAAATGAATGGATAATATAAAGTTGAAAGTGAATAATATATGATATCATAAATATTATTATGTCTCTGTTACAAGTTAAAAATATGTTTAAACCCACTATAAAGGAGTCTTGGACACATACAGAAAAATGGGACATAACGTAAGGAATAATTTTGCAAATCTCATTTTATCTGAAATTGCTTATACGTAAGTATTTACTGGGGTTATGTTTATCATCCATGTCTTTGTTTTCTAAATTTTTTTTCATAAAATGTTTATTATTCTTCACTGTATGTTTAAAGTCATTTTTACACTTTTATGGCTTTTAACACAAGGTTTGGAAGGAATCTTTTTTTTGTTTACCATACAAGGTACTTTTTGACTTTTCTGACAAAAGTATGAGGAGAATGTTTTTTTAACTTATACGGAATGAACGGATTTTTATGGTTTCATAACTCCTAAATTTCAAGAATCATACTCAACAATATTTCATAACTATTTTCAAAAAAATCCTTTTCTTTTAAAATTTCATGCATTTTGTAAAAACAAAATGTTTTTGAAGAAGAAATGATATTTTCCTCAGGAATTCATTTCATGTGTTTTATCAAAACCATTTTCCATCCAATATGACATTATTTCATATGTGTATGTTTAAAGTATAATGTCTATATGATTTACATGGTTTCACTTTTCTTATTATGAAATGATATCCCTTTGTTTTATATGGATTATGTTATGATGTAATGATGTTTATGAAACACATTTTATTCGTTGGGTTATGATGAATGATTTATGTTTATGTTGTGGCACACATAAGAATGATTTCATTATGAGATGTGTGGGACATATATATCCCTCTAATGCATTGGGTAAATATTTATATCTCTTGAGATATACATGGCTGGAAAGGTAAGTTAATCCGGCTCAGTGAAAAATGACTGGAACGAGGAGTGAACTCGATTCAGAAAGGGACTTTGTCCCCTAAGATGGTTTTGGCAGCAATGCCTTGGCTTCTATGGAAATCATATCATGTGTTTAATGGTTTCCACAATTACATGTTTTATTCCCAGGATATTTTTTCATGATGGATTTTCCTTTATTATCAATGTTTTATGTAATGCCATGATTTAATTAACAACTCAAGATTTTGACGTTAAAAATTTATGTTCATGTTTTGAAGATCAAATGTATATGGTTTGTTTTATTTTCTCCATGATTACCCTTAATCAGAATTTTATCTCACCCTTTATTTGTTTTATTTTCCCCAGGATATAAAGAAAGGTTTTAGGTAAGAAAAAAAGGTAATATCTTCATGGGATATGTTGAAGGTCTTTCACCAATATTAGAAGATTATGATCCATGTTTCCAAATACACTAAACTTTTACGGTCCTTTGGTGTCTGTTTTTTTGTTATGTATTAAGCATTATGCATAAGTAATGTAATTTTTATGTACATCAATCCTTGTCTCTCTTCACCAACTTATTAAATTATGTTTATCAATTTAATTTACGTTGGAAAAATTAATTGTTGTCGCAATTAATTCTACCATGATGGCATAATAAATTAAGAAGAATTCCATGAGGTAACTCTTCATCAATGAGGGAGTTCAAGGGGTTTATCCCATTAAGAGGGTTCGAGTGGTCCCCACCTTTAGGAATTAAAAATGGGGGTTTTAGTTTAGGTGGTCCCCACCACTTTAACATTCATGTGGGAGGTTTTATTAGAAATAGAATATATTTTATTTTATTTTATTTTTCATTAAGATGAAAAAAACAAAATTTATCCTTCACCCTTGACCGACTATGGTCGAGGTGAAGGTCTCCCTAAGAGAATACTAGTACTACGAGTTCAACGGTGCCCTTAGATTTCAATTCCGAGTAACGGTTTAAAAGTTACAAAAACCCGCTCGTATGTTTACTAAATGTACCAAAAAACGTTCAGAAATTTATTCCGAGCACACCGGGCCTCCGAATCATGCGCTGTAAATATTTACGGACTCGTAAAATCCCCATATAATTTTAAAAAATTAAATGGAAATTTTGGATCGTTACATTCTCCCCACCTCAAGGATTTTCATCCCCAAAAGTCATATCACAAGACTAGGAAAACAAGTGGGGGTACATTTCATGAATTTGAGCCTCCCGCTCCCATGTGCTCTCTTGGAGGTTCTCATGCTGCCCGTGAATGTGCTCCAGATGTATCGAAAAATCATGAAGGACCCTCTCCTATCGATCCTCAATCTCTACTGGAACCTCAGTAAATGTATCCCCATCATCAATGTCCAGCTCGCCATGGTTGATTATGTGAGAAGGGTCGTGCACGTATCTGCTAAACTAGGATACGTGGAAGACATCATGCACCTGGTGCAACTGAGGGGGAAGTGATAGGTGGTAATCCACCTCACTAACTCTACTAAGGACTTGGAAGGGTCCAATGAACCTCGAAGTTAATTTGCATCCCCGTCCAAATCTCCACAAACCTCACCGAGGTGAGACCCGTAGAAAGACATGGTTGCCATCCATGAACTATAGAAGTCTTCATCTATTGTCAGAATAATACTTATACCTGCTATGTGTAGTCTTCATCTGCTCCTAGATGATCTGAAATTTTTCTGGGGTAACCCGTACCATCTCTGGTTCCAGAAGTGCTAACTTCACCGGGTCATTTCAGCCCAAAGGGGATTTGAAAGGTCACTCATACAATGCCTCAAAATGTTCTATCCCAATTGCAGAGTGATAGCTGTATTTGTATGAAATCTACAACAACGCATTTGACCATCCCAACTATGACCGAAGTCGAGGACGCAAGCACACATCATGTCCTCAAGGGTCTGAATGGTCCACTCAGTCTGGCCATCCGTCTGTGGATAGAAAGCGGTGCTCAAACGAAGTTTTATTCCAAAATCCTCCTACAACCCCCTCCATAGCCAGTAAGTTAAACATGTATCAATATCGCAGACAATTGTCTAGGGTACTCCATGTCTCTGCACAATATCCTACTCAAAGAGGTGTCCCAATATCTCTATTAAACCCTACTGTCTAATCTGTAGAAAGTGGTCCTACTTGGTGAGTCGGTCGACGATCAACCTGATAGAGTCATGACATATGGATGTACGTGGAAGTCCTATCACGAAGTCCATGTATATACCATCCCACATCCACTCTAGGACCTCTAAAGGTTGAAACAAGCCCACTATTACCTGTTGATCTATCATCACTTGCTGACATGTGAGGAACCGAGAGACTGACTCTGCTACTTCTTTCTTTGTTCCTGGACACCAGTGCTGTTGTCGGATGTCTTGGTACATCTTCGACACTCCTGGATGTACCACTAGAGGTGACGTGTTGAACTCCCTCAATGCGTCCCCTAGAAGAGACACTAGTACCATGGTACGTCCTCTATAGAAAATTACATGCTCCCCACCTTCGGAAAATCCATCAGGTGCCTGTCCAGTGGATTTTTGAACACAGCAAGCCTTGCAGTCATTATCTCTACAATATGCCTCCCTAACTCGCTAAAGAACTGGGGGTGTGGCTATAAGATACTGAAGAAAAAATACTCCATCTCGATCCATAAAGGATATCTAAAAAGCAGCATGCTGATCCATCGCCTCACCTAGTAGTGGTATACCAGATCTCCTGCTAAGTGCATCTACTACAACATTCCCCTTCCTAGGAGTATAGAGTTTATCGAAGTCATAGTCCTAGAAGAACATAATCTAATGCCGTTGTCTTAGGGTAATGTCCTTTTATTTAGAGATATAACTGAGACTCTTTTGATCTGAGTAG